>OZ018396.1:22630274-23230274 GCA_963969525.1 Ontholestes murinus
AGGAAAAATCTGAAAAAATTCAACATTATACGGTTGATTGCGATCTCCTCATGGAAAATATTTTTGACTTTCTATCACTTCCGGTTGTACCGGAAATGGCTACCAACTTTGTTATTTTAAATGGAACGTACTGTATATTATTTTATTTTTAAATTCCTTGTTCGATTGCCTACCTCTCCATATGGGTTTATGCCAACTTAACTTTTACAGTTTTTGATTTAAAAATTTATTTGTCAAATATTGACCTCAAATAGGCGTTTAGAGAAATGCCTATAACTTCTAATAGGTATAAGATAGACACACGTGCGGTATCTTGTATTGTACCTAATCGATTCCTCTACAACGGAAAAAAATTGACATGTGTCAATTTTGACAGTTGGCATTTCAAAAATATAAATATTTCAGCGCCCACTTAAAAACATCATATTTCAATTTTTTCAAATGGAATGACCCATATTTTATCTTATAGGGTGATTCGCAAGACAATTTGCTACAAAAAAGTATTATACATCACTATATCTAGAGCCAGTAGTTTTTAAGTTATTTCGAAATTTATTTCCTCTCACATTTCAATAATTCCTCTTATATTCACACAGGCACTATAGTAGGCTTCTGTCAATATTTATTGAATCGAATTAGGAAAAATTCGTCCGAATATTATTAAAATGAATAGTTGTCCCCAGTTACAACTTACAAATAAAACTGAAGAAAATAATTTTTAAATAAGTAATTAAATGCAGGAACTGAAAAAAGTTGTCAGAAAAAAAAATTATAACAATTGTTCAAAATGATAACCATTAAGATGTAAACATTGTGCAGCACGTGTTGCGTCACCCTCTTATGTTGCTCGCCAAATTTTTTCTGAATTAAGATTCCGCGAATGCAGCTCGCACCCTTTCTTCCAATTCTTCTCGGGTATTGTCGGCATTTGCATAAACTTTATTTTTTATACGACCTCAAAGATATATGTGGATTTTCAATTGACACACATGTGATTGGTTTTTCTATTGAAAATACCTTCATGAGAGAAACTTGATTCGTTCGTCCAAATTATATTAATTTTAAGCAACAACAACAATCAATCCTGTTCTCTGCATCTTGAGAAATTAATTTATATTTATAATTATGCATCCGATACATTTTCCAAATTCTTTGGAGTGGGGTTTTGCTTACTCTCAAATCCTCCTAGCAACCTGATGCGCGTTGACTTTCTTGAAAATAAGTCAAAACATTTATTTGAATTTCCTCATTCTCGGTTATTGGTTTTGGTTGATTTTTTTCTGCGTTTTATTTTCCAAACAGTAGAAAATTTGACTCCAGTCAAAAAGTATTCGAAACTTTTTTTTATCCATCGGCGGTAAGTGTGGATAAGTTTCGTTGAAAGTTTTGCAAGTTCTCTCAACAATTCTGTTGCTCTGGCCATATATGACAAATAAATTCATAATTTTTTTATTGGTATAGGTATTCATTTTAATATTACTCGAAAGAAGTGTACACAAATATTAATACGTTGGATTCAACAAATATTGACAGAAGCCTACCATATTGCCCGTGTAAATAGAACAGGAATCATTCAAATAAAAATTCTGAGAGGAAACTAATTTCGAAATAACTCAAAAACTACTGGCTCTAGATATAGGGATGTATAATACTTTTTGTAGCAAAAGGTCTTGCGAATAACACTATGAGATAAAATATTGGTCATTTCATTTGAAAAAATTGAAATATGATGTTTTTAAGTAGGCGCTGAAATATTGATATTTTTGAAATACCAACTGTCAAAATTGGCACATGTCATTTTCTTTCCTTTGTAGAGAAAACCATTAGGTACAATACAAGATGCCGCACGTGTGTCTATCTTGTACCTACTAGAAGTTATAGACATTCTTCTAAACGCCTATTTGAGGTCAATATTTGACAAATAAATTTTTAAATCAAAAACTGTAAAAGTTAAGTGAACATAAACCCATATGGAGAGGTAGGCAATCGAACAAGGAATTTAAAAATAAAATAATATACAGTATGTTCCATTTAAAATAACAAAGTTGGTAGCCATTTCCGGTACAGCCGGAAGTGATAGAAAGTCAAAAATATTTTCCATGAGGAGATCGCAATCAACCATACAATGTTGAATTTTTTCAGATTTTTCCTCTTGCAGGAACCCCGTAAACTTTTAATGGTCGTTATTCGTGGCCCACCCTGTATATATCTGTCATGCTGACATTAACAGCCAGAAAATTCTCTCCGAAAAAGGGGAAAAATACACTAAATGAAAGTAACTACTGAAGAATCCAGATGTCGAAGAGGATACTAGTTCCCTCAACATTATGGTAAAGAACGGGTTTGAGTGGAAGACCATATTAAATTGTGAACTCCGCCTGTGCTCCTTTCGCCCAAAATTTAATGTATGTTTTTTATTTAATATGTTTATTATGTATTATTCAAGAATGGAGACCAAAGATGAATAAATAAATAAATTAATTAATTAATTAAACTACATGAAATAAAAATACGGATGGTTCGGCAGATACGATATCAAGATACGAAAATTAACAGAAACAAAAGAAAAATAGTTAAAACTAGGAAGGGTTGCTGGAAGGGTTTTTGGAACGTAGCTGAGATAAAGTCGAAGTGTAGGGACGAAAGGTGACACAAAAACTTTGAGAAGTGGGTAGTAGGAAAATATGTGGTGGGGTTAGTGGCAACCTAGATGATAAAGGAGGGTTGAGAAAATGTGAGAGATTCACTTCAGGGTGGGGGTTTAGGTGGTCGGTGCAAAGGACAACGGAGGATGCAACGAAATGGAAGACGAAAGGTTGATTTTATATTGGGAATTTATAAAGGAGGCTTACGGTATAGCGTGGGTTAAGTGTCAAAAGGAGGAGTATATAAGAAGGAATGGAGAAAGGCAACCAAGGAACGAGATGTGTTGTGGTCAAATTAAGTTAGTAGTGAGTATGTCTTAGGATAAATGGATAAACACTGAGGATAGGAGAATGAGGTTAATAAAAGAGAGATGAGAGATGTTAGATAGATAGATAGATAGAAGTTTTCAGATCTATTGTGGATCCCTGTTTATCTCAAATGACCAGCTCTAGCTTTGCCTCTTTGATTAGTCCTATTAGCCCTGCCAGAGGGGCTTCGGTAAAGGTCTCCGCGCTTGGGTTTTTAGTGCCCACCTTTTGATATCTAATCCTTGCTAGACCCTCGCATTGGCATAGGATGTGGAACGAGTCTTCTTCTTCCTGTAGGCAGAATCTGCATGGTGATTTTTCCACCAGGCCTATTTTGCTCATATGTTTGTTGAGCTTGCAGTGCCCTGTTATCAGGCCTACTATTGTTTTGACCATTTTTCTGTCTTGGTTCAGAAGTTCGGGTGTGAATTTTTGCGATTGTTTCTTAAGGAACTCTTGTCTCTGACCTGGTGAGTTCGTCCACCAGGTATGGGCCTGTGTCTCCACCCATTTTTTTTTGGATCGTTTGACTGCGGTTTTGAAGATTCCGCAGGAGGGTTCCAGCCCAATTACTGCTTTTGACGAGCCTTGTTTAGCCAGTTCGTCTGCTTTGTCATTCCCCGGATGTCCTACGTGTCCTGGGAGAGGTGTTAAACGTATGTGGGATAACAAGGATCGTCAGTCATTTATTATATCGTCATAAAGGGGCTAAATAGGGAAGACATTAGAAGAATGGAAAAAGTCTTGGAGTCTAACCATTTGCCAATAATGGAGGAGATTTTATGAAAAAATATAAGGAAAATGAACAAGAACAGGAAAGGTGGAAGATAGAGGATAGTGTGACTGGTATTAAAAATATTTATTTATTTTTTTCTACATTTACAAATTTACAATAGTAAATAAATATATTGTATTGTAGTCAGTTCCTACCTCCTATCTGCGCCTCTAGAAGAGTGGTCCGTGAGTTGGTCCGTCTTGGGCTATCGGTATTGGAGGATACCTGTGTTTTATTTGTTTGGTGGTTCTTTTTACGTCAATTTATATTTTGTTGTTTAGAAGTAGGTTTTTAATTTTCAGTTTAAATGCTGGATATGTCAGCGTCTGTCTGTGTTTGTCTATGTTGTTATGTTGTTGTATCGTCTCCGTGGTTAGTAAGGGTGCAAATTGTTTTCATTTAAATAGTTCTGTTCTAATGTTTGATTTTCTTCGTGTTTTATAGTTGTTTTTTGTTTTTTATTAGAGATATATTTGTTGTTATAGTGTTTTTTTATTTTGTTTAATAATAGTATGTTAGTTTCTGTATATTTAGTTCATTGGTTTTTGTGTAGAGTTCCTTAGTGCTAGTTCTGTGTTATATTTTGAATAGAGTCCTTAGTATTTTATTTTGTTGAATTTGTAGTTTATTTATATACTTTTTAGTTGTGTCTCCCCATATATGACATATAATATAGGAAATGGCTTACAGAAGATTGGTTGGAATGAAATAAAAACAATGGAAGAGATGGAAGAGATCATTGCGGGATGCGGAATAAAAGTGGAGTAGTGTGATGGCAAGCGATGTCCATGGTTCGATAAGGACTATAGTGACGCAAAAATGGATATGAGGAAGATATTTATGGAGTAAAGCTTAGATAGGGGAGAAGGGAAATGGGGGGTGGCAGCGAGGACTAAGTACGAAGTAATGCAGGCATTGGAAATAACTACTAATGAAATTGGATTATGTAGAAACGAAAATGAGATATGAATTATTTTAAAAAGAGGCGAGGGGAGAGGACATTTAGAAGTGTTTTTACAAGAATGAACAGAGATATGTAGTATAATAAGTGAGGTAGGAGAAAAAGATAAGGTAATTTTGGTGAGAGACTGGGGAGAGATAAGAGAGGCGATGCATAGAGTGAAGAGGTATATGGACAAAAGAGAAATACAAGTGAATGCAAGCAAAATAAATTGGATGTTATTTAGGAATAGGAAGAGTGGGTGAATTAGAATGGAAGGGGGAGGTGATGAAGAGAGTCAAGGAATTTGAATGCTTGGGCTTTATATTAAAATGCAGAGTACATCAAATGAACACAGGTGAAAGCTCGAAAAGCATGGGGTACTATGAGGAAGAACTGATGAAAATGGTTTTCAAGCACTAAGCTGTGGAATGCATTTGTGAAGCCTATTTTGCTGTAATGGTTTAGAAACATAGGAAAAAAGGAAGTATGAAAGCATTGAGAGATAGCAGATGAAGCAAATTCTGGGTTTGAGTGAGTGGAGGATGTAACGCAGAAAAATATATAAAAGGGCAGGAGTTTTTGAGAATATTATAAATAATTGGTTGAAGAATAGAGTAAATGCACAGGTATGGATGAAAGAGAATTGAAAGGATGTAGAGATGCAGAAAAGGCAAAGGTGTATTGGGAGGAGCTGATTATTCAATCCAAGGAATTAAAGGTGGCAGGTGTATGGAAGGGTGCCAGAGTACTTGGCTAATATTATCTTCTCAAATAAAGACAAGATTATCCTGGCGCAAGCCAGTTATGGATCGGGAGAGAGAAGAAGGAAGATGTGGTAGAAATGGGCTGTGCACTAAGGGAATGGATACTTGGAGTTATTTGGGAGAAGAATGTGAATGGGTGTATGAGGAGTGGTTGGGAGGTAATGGAAATATTTATGTTTTCATGTGTCAAGTAGAATATAAGGTTGTTTTTATTTGTGAAAGTTTGAATGCCAATAGATGTTGTTTTCATCTAAGAGTCCAACAATAAGAAGATCTGGATCCCATACCGAACAATCACACGATTTCCCATATGACCTGTTGATGGATCGTGTATACTGACGACATGAATTTCTATCTATATCAAGATAGAATATAGTATAGTTACCGAATCAACACGAGGTTGTTCCAGTATTAGACTTTGCATGTTATTATTTAGAGATGCTTACAAAAAATCCCAGTTTCCTAGATACCATTGTGCCTCGTGAGTGAGCCTTTACTCCTAATACCCATGTAAAGTTGAAGAAAAACCTACATGAAGTAAGAGCTTATGTATTCTGTAAATGCATGGACCGCCTTCTTAGAAGATCAAGTTGTCAGTTTAACTTCTATTATACTTAGTTTTTCTGTATTAAACATATATGCTTTCCCTCTTATTCATATCCTTTATTATTTATCTCTCCTGAACTTATGTAATGAACACTTGATATATAGCTGATCCAACAGTAGGAATAAGATTCTTTGTAAAGCCAAAGGGTTTATAAGGTGTAACCATACAAGAGGATCAGATCTGATGCCTATTAAAATGAATTTCCTTAACTGAATCCTGCGGAATAAGTAAGAAATTATAGTCGACGATAGACTTTAAAACCATTCTCTAATTAGTTTAATAATAGATATTTTTAACGGCATTAAATTAATAATAGAAACTCTTGAGCAGCTTGCCGAGCATAAAATTAAGATTCCAAATGAAGCTCCTACGTATCTTTTGATTAAAGCTATTTGTAAAGATTTTATCATATATTATCAATATCTATATAGTGTGAGATCCTCTAGATTTTCTGTACTAATAACATTGACCCTAAAGTATATCCTAGAACCGCTTAGAACCTTAATAGATAACCATCATGTAATTAGAGTTTTAGATAAAAAATTCAACATGTTACTTACACCGGGTAGAAGATCTATAGAAAAATTCAACGATGACAACGTTAATGATAATATCTCCATGAAAAGCAAAAGGTCTTCAAATCGTAGTGTCAATTTGCCACAAAATCAAATCCAACAAACCATTAACAATATCGACAATTCTATAGAAGAAAATCAATGTAACAATTGTGTGATGAATAATTCCACCTGTGATAACCCTGAATGTATTTGCAATATAAAACAAGAACCTTTAGATCAAGATGATGATCATCAAGATGATTCCTAAACGTAGCGTTATTTAGATGTAAATTGTACTCGAGACTGTTTTATGCTAATGTAATAAACCTTAAAACATAAAAGATATCTATTAAGAGAGCAGCTAAATATGGTTCAAACTCAATGAGATTACTTCTGTGAACTAATAAGCATCTTCTTATAATTTAAATATATTAATGATAAAATATTCGGTAAAAAATAAAATTAATACATTACTTATAACACCTAATATTTCAAACAACATTTATATAGCAGATATAGATAGAGACCAATATAACATCAACTCCTTAATCCTAAAAGGATGAGAGATCAGTATATAACATTGAAAAAGAGATACAAATGGTTTGGATCCTTATCTTTATTATATTATATCATTTCAATAAGATATTATCATTAAACGATGGAATAAAAGAGTTGAATAGATTAGGCGACAATCTGAAGAATGTATGTACAAATACAATGAAATCTCATAAGGATTGATTTTAGATCCTTTCTTTGTATAATATCATATATAAATAACTTTTGTAATTCAATTTCGTATTACCTTATTAACTTACTTTGAAGATACTTCTGACATAGTAATCTCTCAAATAAATATTTATTATCACTGCCTTTTATTTTAGAATATTAAGGCTGCAAATAACCTTTCATATGACATTAATTATCTCAAATGCAATAGCATCTATTGGTAATGGGAAAACGTTACCTGTACAGTTAGTTTTTCATATAACAAGGAAAGAATTAACAAAATAAACAAGGCTTTTTAAAACCCTGTTATCCATGTGTAACATTTATTCCAGATTGCTTATGTTACAGATGTTGTGATAACCATGTTATTAAAAATCAAATAAAGGACATTATAGACTGCACTTATACTATTTTATAATGATGCGAATATAACGATAAATTATAGCCTTTTAGTAAAGTTTCTTTGCAATGTGTCTAAATGATCTACACTCATGGCTCAAAGTAACGATGAAAATTTCCACAATGCGAAGGAAGCTTAAAACTATTCGTTACTTTTGCACTTGTTATTTCATTTAATCGACTAAACGGTCATACTTTTCTAGTTTCTAATACATCTTATAAAGAACTTTACTGTATTTTATAGGTACATATCGATTAATCATTTACCTTCTTATTAGATGCTACCGGCATTAATATGTAACGTTAAACGAAGAACACAACTGTAGTAAATATTTTTAAAATTAAATTAAAGTTGTAGAAAAAGTTAATAATTTCGCCTGCGTCTGTCACCGTTCAACCCTCATTTTTGATATATTTTTTTAACTTCTATCTTAAATATTACAATAAAGATCCAGTTTTACTTTTCCCATTCACCCCACGGGATAAATGTATTGCAGATGACAGGACCCTCTTGTAAAAAAATCAACATAGGTCCGACGTTACAGACTTTCCCGTCATTCGCAGAATTAACTTTAACAACTCCTCATTAGCGCTGCGCTGAAAAACACAGTTGGATTTATAGGGCCCAAAAATGTTCCTCATTAATTAACCGTAGGGCCGCCCTCCATTCGACACGCTTTATCCCTGGAGAGCTCCCGGCCACCACCAGCTCCCCAACCCACTGTTCCAGTTTGGCGAAGAGTGCAAAGTCAACAGAATGCACCAGGAAAATCAACAAGTTTCCGTGCAGGATGCAAACTCACGGCCGTTTATAATTAACTATTCCGGTAGCGTAGTAATAATAAGAATAATAAATAATTCGAGGGGAATTATCCATTAGTCGATTCCGGATCGCGATTGTAAGGATAACTTCATTAAGATCGAGGCCCAATTAGGATTTACGTGGCTGGGAAGAAGGCGTCGCTTTTTGCACGTCTACACCGGAGAATGTAGACCCTTCCGAAGGATTACCATAGATAACGATAATAATCGTTAACTAACGACCAAAAAGCGAGGCCCTATCTTAATGCGTCATCTAGTTCCGACGCCACTTACAACGGACCTGATTACTGTTGGTGAATGCGGAAAATATCAAATTGAGTTCTTTACATAAAATGTAAAAAAAAGCATTTTTTATAAGTCTCAACGTCTTATAACAGCGAAGAAGTTAATAGTTAATTTCTAATAATTAAATTGAGTTAATAGAATATGAGGTTTTAAATTTGATTTATGCTTAAAGATTTATACCATCAAACAAGAAATTACAGAAAATACTAAAAATCTATGAGGGAAATAAACTTGGAATAAAAACACATTATTCACAAATAATTTTTATTTGAGCTAGATGTACCATACATTTCCATCACAAGTTGTGAAGATGGTATTAGTGTTTTTATTGTAAGTTTATTAACTAAATCTTCACGTAGCTCATGAACACATTTCTTAAACGAAAAATCTAGAATTCTCGAAAAAGTCTCGCAATTTAAAAGTTTTCAGAACATCCTTATAAGATGAAAGAAAGATGGTTCTCAATGAATGTCAAAGAATATGGAACATTTCATAATTAACAAAAAAACTTTTGTTCTACTAAGACTAGCTTTTATAGCTAACTAACACATTATGTATCATTTGTAAATGTTTTTAATTTGGTATATACTTATTTTCGAATAAAGATGTTATTCTCTCACTGACTTTAATATCGTATATTTTATAGATATCGAATTATTAATTAATGTTCTTATTAGAAGTCAATGCTGTTAATATGAAACGTAATATAATAGTAGAAACGCCTGCTTTTGTTACCGTTCACCAAAGAATGAGACATACCAAAATAAGAATTTTGAATATGTCTATTAAACTTTAATATTAACCAGATTAAACAAGGAATAGTGAAGGATATTAGAAATCTATAAAAGAGATTCCTGATAAATTCAAAAAAGTCGAGAAAATTCTCGAAATTTGGCAGTCATCTTAGAAAATCTGTGTAAGGTGGAGGAAATGGTTGCTCTAAATTAATGATAAAAAATATTCATGTAACATTCTAGAAATCTAGAAAGATATTCTTAGAAAACTTTCGAAGTCTAGAGTTTAGAAGAGTAATTGCTGAAATATTTTAGAAATCTGTAAATGCCATCAAACTACAGAAAATGTATTTATTGCAATCTGCATATGGAATACTATAAACCTCTTAATTCTGTAATAGGGTGTGGTCTTTGGGATTTCGAGGTATTTTTTTTATGTTATAGATTACCTACTTCATCTGTTGCTTCCTTTATGTACGGTATTGTTGCGTGTCTGCTGTTTGGGTGTTTTTTTTTTTGATAGTCGCTTCTATAAAATTGTTAATTTTGAGAACGGACCGGAGGGTATTCATTTCGTTGTTTATATTATCCTTGTCGGTGAGTCTGATTAACCTTGTAATCAAAGTTTTTAGTACGGAGCGAATTTATGCTAGATGATAATGTGACTGTGCATTCAGGTATCGATTTATGTGACTCTCTTTTCTGTAGATGGTGTGTCCTACGTAACGCTTTCCTTTCTAATTAGTTGCATGTCTCCCGGTATGTAAATGATACCTTCGTGATATGGCCTCATTGGAGAAAAACAGTAGACGATTTCCTGAACCACCTTAACATCATACCAATTCACAATAAGGTTTGACAAAGAGTGATCTATTTCAAACCCAGTAATACCTTTATAAAATATTTCAAGTACAAATAATTATTGTAAAAATGTTTTTCATGTTTTATCGTCATTTATAGTGACTTTGAACGTCGAACTTTGAGTTCTTTAGATTTATATACCTGTGTCAATACGGCAGACAATATGTTTACAATACTTCTTTGTAGTTAAAATATTATGAATGTTTCAATTCGGTAATTCTTTAAGAAGAAACATTTCTTGTTAAAAAGCAAACATTTCCTCTTAATACCCTTGGTATCAACCTTTATCTGATGATTAGAAGAAGACTTTCCGATTTTCCAGTGGTTGTGTTTAGAAATCACAGTCGTTAACCAACATCGACTGTCATGAGCATTGCTGGTGGCTCCTGTGGCTTATTCAAAGAATAAATACCACAGAGACTTGAACCTCACAGTGTAAACTCCAGAATTAGTCATAAGCAGACAATTTATCTGGTATTAAGGAATTTAACTTTCTATCCTATAATGGGATACCATATTGGAGCTTAAATCGATAATCTTAGAAATGATGTTTATATCCAGAAAAGTAGCAATGGTGAAATCTTGTTATCAAAGTAAACAGTTCTCTATATTCAGAATTTTAAGTAAAAATAGTACAAGATTTATTAGTTGATATACTTTTACTGATATGTATTTCTTGATTCTGTTATAAAAAAATGCATTATAACTGGATCTTGAAATTTGTCCTATATTGCACATATCTTCCCAATGCTTAGGAAAATCAATACAAGATTGTCAACAGAAGTTTAAAGGAGTTTAGTACATTTGTCACTTTTGAGTAACGTTTACCAGTATTTCTGAAGTATTTTTTTTTCTGGCCAAATAAAATTTTGCGGTATTGTTTAGAAACTATCTCTTTGCTCATAGCTTTATAGTCGCTTCTGTTACTTGTTCTGCGGTATTTATGTCCAAAAGTGACAGACAATGCAGAGATTTTAGTTACTAATCTAAATATCGCTTCGAGAAACGACACAAAAACATTCAGTCTGATAAAGTAAACCAAATGCGTTAGAAAAAGAACTGTTTGTGACGTTCGACGGAAGATCCAACGGACAGACTAATTACTGTGTAGATCCAAGAAAACGGTACTTTATGATAGACCCCATATTTTCTTCACAACTTACAACTATACAAATATATAACTACTTCGTTTAATATTTCTTGAATCACTTTTCATTCATCATTTGATGAAACATTTTGAACTATTACTGATGAAGGATTAAATTAAAATACACTTGGTTTGTTTCACATTTTTTTTTTTCGTTTTTTCGTTTAATATAAATTCCTTGCCAGAAAGCTTGTTAAATTAAAGTCTTGATTTATATCTTCTTTCTAAAAAGTAGTAATACCATTTATTCTGGATTTATGTTTTGTAAATAAATTATTTACTATAACATATGACATATGCTTTATTAGCGTAGTGTGGTGAGTAATTATTATATATGAGTTTTCAATTAATAGTTCGATGAACTATTAAAAAAACCAAGAACAATATGCAAACCCATATTGCTGAATAATAAGTACTTACCTAGAAATAGCAATTACATACCTCAAAGTTTATTGTAAGCAATAATTTATTCAAGCATTGAAATTTGCCATCATATGTCATTAAAAAGAGACTAAAACATTCCTTATTCAAGCATTGAAATATAAAAAGATACTACAAAAAGTATTCTGGAGCAGTATTTATGATATATAATAATAGGTTTGAGAGAAACAACTTTCGATGAAGAAAACTCCACCCGTTCTCCTTATGACCAAAATTTGTAGTATATTTGCATACTTTATATTATAAATTTTGTATTATTTTGTTAAGGAGTACAAAGATATTAAATTATTGTCGATAAAACTTGATTACCAGCAAGTAGGATCGTTATGTCATCGGCATAACTCACCACATAAAATCCTTGTTTATTCAATAATTAAAGTATTCCATCGATAAATAGGTTCCATTGGCTGTCTTCTGTTGCCCATGTTATATATATATATATATATATATATATATATATATATATATATATATAATATATATAATCGTAGACCCCTTCTACCACTTTAGCGGTGTTGGGGTATGGTCCTATTTATTTCCTCTTAGAACATTTTTCCACATCGTCCTATTCATTGCTATCTTCTTCGCATCTGTAATTGTGATTCCTCTTTCTGTGAGCGCTTTGGCAACTATGTTATCCCACTTTTCCTTAGGTCGTCCTTTTCCTCTCTTGATTTGTATTATTGCGCTCGACACCTTCTTAACTATTCGTGTCTCCTCCATCCTTATCATGTGCCCCCACCATCCTAGCTGCTTTGTCTGTATATATTTATGTTTGTCTTATAATTGAAGTTCTTCTCTAACTGTTGTATTTCGTATTCTGTCGATTCTTCTTATTCCTCTGACGGCTCTTAGGTATTTCATCTCTATTGTTTGTATTTTGCTTTTAAGTGTGTTGCTTAGTGTCCAAGTTTCGCATCCGTATAATAGTATGGGTAGGTATATGGTCTTATATATTGTTAGTTTTGTCTCCTTCGAAATGTATTTGTTTTTAGGAAGTTTTGGCTCATGGTGTAGTATAGCCTCCCTGTTTTGCTGATTCTTTCTGTAATGTCTCTATCACATTTTCCATTGTTTTGTATTGTCACTCCCAGGTACTTAAATTCATCTACTTATTCAATTCGTTTTCCCATTATTTTTATGTTCAGTGTGTCTGTTTCCTTTCCTATCACCATTACCTTAGTTTTGTTTACATTTATTTTCATATTGTATTTCTCGAGTGTGTTATTCCAAATGTTTAAGTTACTTTGTAGGTCTTTTTCACTCCCAGCTATTAACATCATATCATCTGCATACGAACATTCACTTAATTTATAGGTTGGAGATTCTTATACCCTATTGTTATAGGTGTAATGTATTGGTGACATTCCTTCGTGACTTGATCTATGAATATGCAAAATAGTAATGGGCTTAAAACCTCTCCTTGTCTTAGTCCATCAACAGTGTGAAACATTTCCGATTACTCGTTTCTGTATATTACATAGTTATACTTTATAGACACTGTTTATAGCATCTATTAGCTTTGTGTCAACTCCGCTTCCTTGTAATATGCTCCATACACTGGTGCTAGGTACTCTGTCGAATGCTTTTTCAAGATCAATAAATGCGTAGTATACTTTTAAGTTATATTTATTATTTATCTTTTCAGTTAGTTGTTTTATCGTTAATATATCATCTTGAATGCTTCTACCTGCTCTAAAGCCACTCTGGGATTCTTCTAAAGTTGGTTCTACTATTTCTCTTAATTTCTTCTCCAATATTCTTTCATATACCTTCATATACCTTTAAGCTAGTGCATAATAACGTGATTCCTTTGTAATTATTGCAATCTCTTTTGTCTCCCTTTTTGTGGATAGGTACAATTACTTCCTTATTCCAGTCCTCGGGTATTGTTTTCTCCTTCCATGCCTTCTTCGAAATCTTCCAAAACATTACCCTCTTCGCCCATATTTTTCATCATTTCGTTTGTTATTTTGTCGTGTCCTGGTGATTTTCCATTTTTAAATAGTTTTATAGCTTCTTTAACCTTATTCAATAATATTGGTGTTGGGTTATTTCCGCGTTTTTGTGGTGAATTTTCGTGGTATCCTGTGGTCTCTTCTTTGTCTGTCACATTTAGTCGTTTCGCAAAGTATTCTGTCCATCGATTCATAATTTCCTTTCCATCAGTCAAAATTTGGTTGTTAGCATCTTTAATTTTACCATTCTGTTCTTCCTTTTTAATTCTCATATTTTTTAGTATTTTATATAATAATTTTTTGTTGTTTTTGCTGTCGTACTCCATTTTTTCACCAAATGTCTTCCAACTGTTTTCTTTCCCCTTTCTCACCACATCTTTCACTATTTTCCATTGTTTTTTTATATATATTGTAATTTTCCTCCGTTATTTGTTGTAAATATTTACACCACATTTCTTTTTTAATTTTTATTTGGGCCTTGATGTCATCATTCCACCAGGCGGTCCTTTTAGACCCATTCATAATCTTAATTGTACAACAAGTTTCTCTAGCTGCTTCTATTAAAATGTTTTTGAGCACCTGCCACGATTCTTCTGCATTTTTATGCTCTATCCGGATGTTTTTTATTTTCTTTTCCACAACACTACTATACTGGGCTGCTATATTTGTGTCTCTTAGTTTATAGTATTTAATGGTTTTATAGCCTTTATTATGTGTTTCATTTTCGTTGTTCTGTTCGTTATTTCCTTTAATCTTTGCCATTACCATATAGTGATGACTACCAATATTTGGTCCTCTGTATACTCTTACATCTGTAATTTCCTTCTTATTTATTTTTTCTGTTAGTATGTAGTCTATTATAGATTTTTCGTTTGTTACCTTTCCTTGTCTGGTGTACTTGTGAATATTTATTGCTTGTAGAAGGTATTTGCGACAATAATGTTATTGTGTGTGCAGTATTCTATTAGTCTTGTCCCGTTATTTGTTAATGTAGTCTCTCCATATTTGGCAATTACATCTGTTGTGTAATCATTCCCCACTCTTGCATTAAGATCACCGCATATATATATATATATATATTCTACCTCTAGCGTTTTCTGTTATTATATTTAATTCCTCTCAAAATTTATCTTTTATCTCTGATTTTTCGTTTTCGTTTGGTCCATAGGCTACAATTACTGTCATAATATCCTATTTATTTTTTATTGCTAGTTCTATACTAATCAGTCTTTCGGTATGGCCTTCTCATTTATTTATATGTTCTACTAGCCGTTTATTTATTATGCATGCCACACCTGCAGCTGCATGCTTTTCTTCATCTGTTACCTTATATATTAATAGGTGCCCTTTTCCAAGTTTTACTTCTCCCTCCCCTTTCTTTTGTCTCTGTTAGTGTTAAAATGTCTATTTCGTGTTTGTTGATTTCGTATAGTATTTCTTTCTCCTTTTGTCTAATACCTCTTACATTCCATGTTGATAGTTTCATTGTTCGATTTTTATTGTAGCTTGTTTGATTTTTTTGTTGTATTTCTATTCTAACGTTTGGTATTTTGGCTTATTTTCGTTTGTGTATTTTGCAGTAAGCAATTTTTTTGATCATCCCACTTAAATTTTGTTAATTTTTTATATCCAATTTTTGTTTTATTGCCTTTTTTCTCATTCTTCTTTTGCAACAAATCTAATTTTACTTTGTATTTCAACTTCTTTTTTTGTTAGTTCTGAGTCAATATAGATATTTTTTGGACTATTTTTAAATTTATGTTTATATTTTAAAATGTTTATCTTATCGATCTTATCGGTCATATTGTCTGTTACAATTCCATATATGTTTTATTAATTCTATTAGCATTTTTTAATTTTATATTTATAGTTTAACCCTTAGCACTCGTATGTCTGCTCATCGCCGTCATTGATTTACTAGCGCTATAACTCAGTTGTCGGGTGACAGTTGACCCATACGTTTTTTTACGGATGTTATAAAAAAATACGGTTCTTCCAAATATTTTGGAAAGAACTGAAGGTCATAAAATTCAAAATCTCATGCAATCTTTAGATTCCAAATGCAGAGATGTATTTTCACCATCCCAAAAAATTGCGGTTGACGAATCTACTGATGGATTCAAAAGGAAGGCTATCTTCAAAGTTTATATTTCGCGAAAGCCGCAGAAATTTGGGGTATAAGTGTATGCTTTGGCGAACAAGGCAACTGGATTCATCTCTGCATTTGAGCCGTATTTTGGTAAAGCAGTGACGGAAAAATTGGATCTAAATGATTTATAATTTACGTCCAGAATTGTAGTCCACCTTGTGAATAAACTTCTTATATCAACTGCTTTTTACTTATATACTGACAGATTCTAAACAAGTGTCCAACTAGCTTAGGAGTTGCAAAAGCTGAAGGTTCATTTGACAGGAACTGCAACAATAGGATGTCATTCTATCAACCAGAACCATTTTTTCTTTATCCCATTCCATTCTTTTCATTTCTCTTAGATCATGGTTCGGTGTCTTCGTAACATTTATCATTTTTCTCCATACTGAGTTCAGGTTTCTGTCGATGATACTAAGTATATTACACTTTATGCCTGTAAATGGTTGAGGAAGCCATTAAATAATTTGTCAAAATAAATTAATTTCACCCCTAACACCTTGAAGAAATAGTTTTGTTTTAATTATATTTTTTAATTAAAACGCTTAATTTTGTTTTACTCGTTTGTATTTTTATCCAAAAAGTTTTGACTATATGTCATTCATAGGAAGTTATGTACACAAATTTGGAACTTGTCCATCTTGACAGCCCTTATGTAACATCTTTTTAATAAAACAATAATAATGGTTATTACGTATATTATATATATAATATATTTTTTCACTTAAAAGTATCATACCTGAATAAATTTACTAACAAATTTTTAAATTGATAGTGTAATGATAGACTAAATGATCATTAATTATAAGCTAAAACTAATTTCCGTGAACAAATTAATCGAGTGCACTAAAATTGATTTGAGTTTCACACGTGGGTTACTTTATTCTGCGATAGGTGCCAGTTTATAAAATTTAGCAGATATATAACTACACTTTAATAATATTTTTCAGGTGTATAAGGTTTATATAAACTTCTCAGTTACATTTCAATATATAATATTATTTAAATAATTATCTAATAAAATGCCTATCCTATCTTCTCCAAAAACTATCAAACGTATATTTTTGTAGAGTAAAGAGAGAAATATGTCGTGTTATCTTTATATCAGATATTTGTTTTTATTTTAAGTATTAGGAACAACGGATTGTGAGTGAATATCCAGATTCATCAATAAAACCCTCCGGATACGACTTAATTAATTATACAATAGTTAATCTGGTCATCAGTGCTCGGTCAAACTACCCTTATGGTTTCAGCCACCACCTCTTTTACTTAAAATGGTTGTCGGTTTAAAAATATTGTTTTTTAATTAAAGCGATTACTTATAAACACATCTAAACTTTCTGACAAGTTTGATTTTTTTTAAACGGCTATTCAAATATTTGGCCATGATTACATTCTAACACATTTAAATGTATTTAAACACAGCGTGCGAACTAAAAACAAATATTAGCCTACACTTTGATTAATTAGTTTCACTTTAAATTAAAGACTATATATGCTTACGTTTTAGATTAGTTGTTAAATTTTAATTATAATGCTAAAATTCGTTGAAATTTCATTATCTAACATAAACCTATATTATATCTGATGTATGTGCAACTTAATAAACTAAATCTGATATTGAAATAGAAAGACTAACATAGCTGCGTTAGACGAGTGCCTTTTGTATACCCATCAAAGCATTATGCACGAATGTACCTATTTTGCTTGGTTACTTAATTAGAATACTTTGCCATAATTAATAATAAACTAACGTAAATATAAGATAAACGGTAACTAGAGTACGTCTAAATTCATATATCAAGTCTGCTTGAGGTTCAGTTAGCTCTTAAATGTTAATTTTCGCGGAATATTAATATTTAGTGAAAACGATATGCTTTGGTAATTATCAGTCTTCACTACTATATTAAATGCAGCATTTAAATATATCTAGTTTCAGATTATCATTAAGTAATAACATACAATTATATTACATTCATCCTTTATTGCAAAATTGAAAACGAATTATTAAGTTTAATAATAATTGACCTTTCACCTTTATTATTAAGATTGTAAGTCTTATGATTTATATAATGATGTTTTCAAAACAAATCGATGATATTACATAATTTTATCATTCGATGAATTATCACATCACTACTTCATAACATACATCTAATCGGTGTTTTTGTTTTTGGGTTTCAATAAAAATAGCACTATTGTATCCTTCCTTCACACTTTATTTTCTAATGCTTAGATAAATATCTTTATATTATCATACATATCAGTTGTTAAAATTAGTTATTATTAATAATTAGTGCCTGGCACTCGAAATATGTATCTAAGGATTAGAAGATAAAGTGTGAAGAAGAGATACAACAGTGTTATACATACATCTCAGTTATGTATAATAATTACTTGTACAGAATTCGAAATGGAAAACGCTTATTTCTGTAAAATTAGTGAAAAAATGTAGTCGCTAAGAAAAAAAATCTTTGATATAGGTTACAATTTCAATCTTAGCAAATCATTAACTTTATACTTCTTCAATTATTATTGCAGTGTTACAACCAGAGCGTATTATTTACTAAATATATACTGGATTTTCACCAAGTAACAACCTTCTTAATCTGATATTTATACTTCTTTGTTAAGCTGCATTTATCTATTTATGGATATAGTTCTTGCCCATCATTTCCCATGTCTCCCTGTTCCGTGTTTTATTTAATCACCTGTAATTTTCTTAATGTCGTTCATCCTATATTTTTGTGGGCGTCTTACACTTTGTTTAAGTTGTTTAGGATTTCACATTGTTATTTAAATGAGCATATGATCAGCCCATTAGTCACTTCTTTAATGGTATAAGAAACTCTGGTTTGTCTGCTAATGTTTTGTTTCATATTTTATCACGTAGTGAGCACGTTTTCATTACATTTGTACATGTTTTTATTAGACTGGTTATTTCCAGTCCATATGTTTTAACAAGTAATATGCAATATTAAATACTTTACTTCAGATAAATAGGAATTTAACTGTTTTGTAGAATGTATACCAGTACCCTAGTATGTCAAAATCAATCCATGTTTTTTTATGTTAGTTTTCTTCATTTATTTTTATTTTGTTAGAGTTTTTGTACAGTCCCATCTTTGAAGATGCCAGATTTATTTCACGTAATATTATCTCTAGTTCTGTGCAAGGGCGTTTCTAGCCAACTAGCTCAGGAGGGGTAATTAAAAAAAAAAAAAACGAAAATATTTTTATCATTCCATATATACAAAGCAATCAACTTAAAACAAATGTTTATTTATATAAAATAATATCACACCCGAAATAAATATAGGACATATAAAATTCTGTACATTTTGAAACAGATTATTTTAACTAAATTTATTAAAAATCACGAGGTATTATTGTGTTAAAATTGAATAAATTCATCGTGTCTTTATTAAATCTGTATTGCAGATCTGTAATAATATTATTCAGAAGAGGTAAATATATATTAATTCGATAATGAACCATGTGCATACAAAAGTCCATAAAAAAGTAAATTAGTAGTGTTAAAATATATAAAACTAAATCGAAGTGGGGAATAAAGTAACAAATGAGTTCAAAAAGAGATAGAGATATTGGCAGCCCTGAATATGAATTCCAATGTTTCCAAATGAGCATTGGAGAATACAACAAGATAGAAGAAAGCAGCGAAACAAAACGTTGTAACAACACCAGGATACAAAAAATAAAACAAAGGAAGATAAAAACAAGGACAAAACTCACGAATAAGGCAAATTTAAATAGCTAACAACGGTGTGGAAATGGAGGAACTAAAGAGCATGTTTAAAGACTTGATGAGAGAAATGGCAAAAAAACTCGGATGAACTAAAAGAAGAGATCAGAAAAACAGTAACAACGAAGAGAAGTGAGAGCTAGAAAAGCAAGAGATGTTGAAAAGAATCGACAACCTGGAAACAAAGTGGAAAAGTAAAAACAGCAAATGAATAAAAAATAATATAATAATGACAGGCTTAGCAGCAGATGCAAACCAAGAACAGATGTCGAGAATTTCACATTATATAGAGAAAAACAAATACTACGAGTCGAAGTTGGGACAAGGGAAACAGAACTAAAAATAATGAGAGCTAAAGGAAAATAGAGAAATAGCAAGAGAAGAAAAAGCAAAAGGAAAGATACTGAAAGATAACAATTAACGATGAGGAGTACGAATAAGAAGCAAAAAAAAAACAACACATAACAGCGAGAAAATGGCACAAGAAAAAAGTTAAATACAATAAAAATAGGAATATGGAGTGTAAAAATTATTAAGGGGGGAAACACATGTAAGACAAATTTTTTTTCGATTTTTTGTTTTTTGCATAAAAACCTTCCTTATACATTTAAAATTCATCCAACGAAATATTAAAGTGATCGCAAAAGTATTCACGGACATATAACGGACTTTCTACCTCCGTGTCATGGGCCAATTTTATCTTATATTCTATGGAAATAGAAACAATCGTTGTTTGTTTGTTTTAACGTCGCGGTGTTTGTTGCCGAGAACAATGTATCCGAAACGTAATAAAGACGAGTGTCATTGTGCAAGTAGACCGAAAAAAAAGACAGTTCAAAGGGAATCAGCACCGAAGGAACCGAAGCATTTGAACTGCGGCTACAAAATCGTTCAAATTGCGACATATATCACTGCTATTACATTCAACGAAGGATACAAAGGTTTCTGCAAAATTATGGAAGGGATGAAATGTATCATTGGCCAAAATACTAGGATTTTTGTTGACAACTACGACGACGACCGATAAATCTGTTAGGAGCGGCGATCGCTAAATAGGAGCAAGGAGGCCAGAACAGCCAGAAAAAAGGCTCAAGTCGAGCTTAACTACTTCTATGAACGTGAGGAAGGCACTCTCTATGTCCCGGGATCGCCGTTTAATTATAAGTTTACACAAATTACGCTTTTTCTAAACTTAAAACTTTAAACGCGTTTTTCTCGAAACCATGTTTTTGAAATTGGCGTACATGATAACTTTGTCAATTTTTATTCAAATCTCTTGAATTTCTATCTGCTCAACAGCTAATAAAATTTTGTTCTAAATGAACCTCCGAAATCAGAAAAAAATTAATAATAAATAATTATTACGGGCCTACGAAATCCGAAAAAAGAGTCCAATTTTGAACTTCTTTTTTCAGCAAGTTGCAGAAATCATATATTTGGGTTTTTTCTACTTTCTAAGGTTCATTTAGGATAAAATACATCTAAGAAAATCTAAGAAAAGGGTTGTGCAAGAAAAATTTTAAAAAAATAATTTTTCAGGCCTCCAGAGTGTACGCCAATTTAGTCGGTATTTCCAACATGGCGGCACAATCAGTTGAATAGAGGGCTAACCAATTAGCGGAAAGACTTCCAATTTTCTAAAAGTACAGTCTATTGTATGCTCAATAAAGTCCAGAAACTGTGAGGTTGTATCTCTTTTAGTTTCTCTATAAAAAAACCCAAAAAAGGCTATTTTTATGACCGATTACATGTATTTCCCCCCTTAAGGAAAAAAAGAGGATTTATTAGAAGAAATTAAAAAAACGGAAATAACATAATATACTAAGAAAGGGATATTAATGAAAGTGAAAGGCAGGATAACAAAGGCGAAAAATTAGAAAAAAACACAAAAACATTTCGTAAATCTACAACAATGAGTCTTTTTAAGGCTACAAAACAAATCACTTATTGAAACAACTACTTCTCTGGCTAATATCTCGACAGACGTTAAATTATACAAAAGTAATTTGCGTGTTATAAATAGCAAAGATATCAAAGCACCACTAGTATGAACGTATTTATTTCTGTCAAATAAACTAAAAATGATTGAATGTACGTTAAATGGTTTGTGAGTGACTATGGTATGACATATTTACAAAATGTTTTCGTGTTTTTTCTAATTATTAGTTTCTGCAACATAAGAATTTGAATACATTTTTATTAAGGCAAAAAGAGATACAGGAGAAAGTATATAGATGAGAACAGAAACGATAATGGAAACATAATTGAATTGAAGAAGCGTATACATGATAAAACTCCATAACACATTGAAATAAAACAACACAGTTGGGAGAGGTTTACATTTATTGTTGAACACTGTAACATGTTTCGCCACACAGTGGCTTCATCAGGCAGATTTCAATGGAAAAATAAATATAGAATTATGTATAGCAAACAACCTCATTATAGCAAACACAAAAGTCAAACACATAAGTGGAGCACCCCAAGAAAGATGTGGAACAATCACTATATCAAACAATCAGTGAAAGAAAAACAGGTAGTGGTCAGAAGAGGTAAAATAATTTGTAAAAACAAAAAAGAGAATTTGATGACTTATATAAAAACAAGGAAATAATAAGATTACAGAAGATATAAAATAGCAAATAAAATTAGATCAACAGCTGGAAGAAGGACAACACGGATTCAAAAAAATAATAGAAGCAATCAAGACTTAATATACATAATAATACAACTAACAAAATATAATTACACATATGCTTCATCGACCTAAAATATCATATTTTTGGGTAAGAAGAGAGGACATATGGCATATACTTAAAAAAGACGGATAAAAAGAAGCATAATAAATATAGTAAAGGAGTTATACAAAAATTACAAAAATAAAGTAGAAACAGGAAATAAAGAATCGGAAGAGTTCAAGACCAAAACAGGACTGAGACAAGTTTGTATTATGCCCTTTACTATTTGCATCACTTAAAGATGAAGCAATAAGAAATATCAAACAAAGAGCCGAGAACCCAAAGATAGGGTATAAAAATATGGAACTATAAAAAATGCAAATAATAATGTTTGCCGACGACATAACACTAATAGCAGATTCCGAAGAAAAACCTGGAAATATACAAAGAGGAGCTGGGAAAACTAAATATAAACAAAACCTAAACAATGATAACATCATCAAAAGGGAGCAACACAAAATAGAATTAAACGGAAACAGATAGAGCAGTTAAGCAGTTCAAATACCTGGCATCAACAATAGAGGAAACAGGGAAGATAGATTCAGAAAAAGATGAAAAATTGGCAAAGCAGGAATAATCTACAACACAATTAAGAAATCTTTCTTAGAGAAAAAAGAGTTTACATAAAATATATAAATTATATAAAAGAATTGTAAGACATTCACTGCTATATAGTTGTGAATCATGGCAGAGAGATTTCCATTGCATTGGTTTTGCTGTTAACCAAAACCAATGTAATGGAAATGAGATACCTAAGAAAGATTGAGGGAATTACAAGAAGAAACAGTTCAATATTAAATCAATAAAATCAGTAATGAAAGAGAGACTATTAGGATGATTTGGCAATAAATACAGATTAGAAGATAATAGATTAACGAAAAGAAAACACAAGACAAAAATTAATCAGGAAGACCAAGGAAGGTTTGGAACGAGCAAGTATATCAAGCAGCGGAAAGAAAAGGAAAAGAAAAGAAAGAAGTAAGAAAAATGGCACAAGATAGGCAACAATAGTAAAGAAATGTAAAAGAAAATAACTTAAACATATTGTAGAGAATAAGTCCGACGCCCATAATGGATAAAAGGGGAAAAGATAAATAAAAATAATCCTCTATATTAGGTTGATCCACGTTTGGTCTAATTCTTTGATATTTGCTTATTCGAGATTTCGTCATTTCAATTTGTAATTTGTTTAAAATATTGACTGCATCATTATAAATTGTTTAAACGATGTGGCAGTATTTTTCCTCTTATTGAATATAAAACATCAATAGTGTTATTTGTCAAGTTATTAGATTTATATTTATATATATTTATATTTTACTCAAAGTTTTCGTATTTCGCTGTATTTCTAAAATTATCGGACAAAATGCATAACGTAACTATAAAAATTGGGGTACAAATAGAATTATTTAGCAATTTAGCTTTATTAGAAGATTATGCTCCCATTATGAAATTAATTACAATAACTCCACAATGTTTAAAAAGCATGTTTATCACATAGTGTCTTATGGACGAGGCATTAAAAAATTACTTGCATACATTTTAATATGGACAAATATTAGGCATGGTTGAAACATGGTGTTCTAAAAACGTTGAGCAAGGTTGACTGCAATATAGATACATCATTCTAATTATCATATTTTAATAGACATTTGTGAAATATGTTTAACTGTTTTTCAAATGATTTTTTCAAGTTTTTTACCAGCTATAATTCGAAACGTAGAATTTCACGAAAATTGCCCTCGTATGTAATAGATTTTGTATTTAAGAGAAAACTATTATCACTATTATTGGTTTTAATCTATTTCTATTTTCTGCAACTAGTCTTTCCATATTTAATTTATTTCTTATATCTCGTGATGGGGTATTAAACGATTTTATAAAATTTTCCGCATAAACAATTTAATTTTTATGGTTCTTAGTATTTTTGTGGCTCGTCGAAAGAACATCTTTACCTGCTAATTTAGGATATTGAGATACTGACTGAGATAATAATTTGTGCAATGGTACTTGTTGGTGAACCCCACCAAATTTTGTAAAAAGATGCAATATTGCAAAAGATTACGTTTAAATGATTAAAAACCATTAACCAATTAAATTGTCTAAAGTGTTTTTCATACAAGTAATATTTAACATCCTTTCCACCTTTTTTATGTACAGAATAAGGTAACACAAAAGTCTCATTTGGTGTCCATTTACAATTTAAAATTCGAAATTTCTCAATTTCATCAACATTAACATTACTAAATTTAACTATATCAATGTAAATTTCAACTTTACTACATGTTGTATGCTCCTTTTTCCATTGCTGGGAACAACCTAATGAAGATCCTGAAGGTTCTTCTCTGTATTCGGTAAATGTTGATTCTGATGTAGATGGATAATTTAAATTGTCAGTTTTTTTCGTTTTCTGAACAAATAATATTAATTTAATTAACTAAAAACAGAAATAACGAATAAATTAATTTAAAATAATGCATATATTATTCCCAAAATCAAAAAAATACCTTGTCTATGATTGATTGAATTATAATAAATTGGTATTTAGTCAGTAACCACTAAAAATTTAGAATTTATATGCGAGGTGTAAACAGTTTCAATTTCTATCTTTTACACTTAAAGCAAGTAAGACAAGAAATATTATAAATTGAACTTAGAAATGTGATTCGCGCCCTTGTAATATAAAACAATGTAACGATTAAAGATACCAAAGAGGCGAATAGTATCAATATATGTCGAGTATTATTAGAAAAGGGAACCCCCCGTGCAAAGGAAGAAAGTCATCAAAAATGCACCGCTGACTAGATTCATCAACACTTAACTTGTTTATTTCAAATATTAGTAATTTTTAAGAATAAAAAAATAAGCGAACGAATAATTCTTAGGGGGGTAATTACCCAATTTCTCGCAGTTCGAATTTTATCGTTTTATTTCTATTAAAGTAAATAAACTAAACTAAAGTAAACTAAACACTTTTTATGTCATTTATTTATTATTTTCATTCAGTTTATGTGAAAATTCTAAAAAATTAATTATAAATATATTTAAAAGAATTTCAGTTATTTTATTAAACCTATTATCAGCAATTTTCAACTACACTCATTTCACAAGTATTTCGTTTAAATCCAGTGTAATTTTAATTTTTTTTCAAAAAAACATTGCTTTATAGCGTATTGTTATGCTAGCATATTCTTGACCTACTTCAATCGAATATGTAATAACGCATGTCTGGAGTACGCTAAGTAAATTTCTAATTTATTGCAACTGATCTGGAGAATTCCAGAATAATTCATTTATTACTTACTTATAATTTGCTCTTTTCAACTACCCTAATTTAAAAATGATTGCTAGAGTACTCTTGACCTACCCCAATAAACTGTTTATTTACACAGCGTGCGTCCCCCTGACCTGCGTTAATACACAAATTATTGAGGTGGGTCAAGAGTACGCTAGATAAATTCTTTGCGACTGATATGAAGAATACAAGGTCAACTTGTTATTTACTGGAGTAGGTCATGGATTAGTTTAGTTAGATTAATTAATACAAAGTTTCTTGCGTTAGGTTTTGTAAAAGAATTAACTGTAAGTATTTATTAGACAATCCTGGATAGCATTTTGAGAGTAAAACTTTCTTAATACAGTGTTCCACTTTTCAAAACTCTTTTTAATCATTTAGTTTAAAAGAATTTGTTTTCTTAATATTTAAATTAAATTGTATAAGACAATTAAAATATGTTTGATCTTTAGGTATTTATAAATTAATAAACTTTTAAAATATATAACCTCATGGTTGCTCATAAAACAATTAAGCCAAAGTTTAGAACTATAAATTAATGTTTTATTCCTTTTGACCTTACTTTTTTTTATCTAGCCGACTATTTAAAGTCATGGTTTTTAATAATTTAAATAAAACCTAATTAACAATAAAACATTATAAATATAATAATTTTAAATAACGAGACTAAATATAATTAAACGGTCCGAAAGACCACCGGTCTATAGCCAATGGAGAAAACAAGAAGAGAAGAAGCATAGTAATTGTCCGTTCATCAGATGTAATACTATCTTCCAATAAATATGTTTATCCCTATATAATTAAATATATTTAGATACAGTACATACAAT
Source organism: Ontholestes murinus (assembly GCA_963969525.1). Lineage (NCBI taxonomy): Eukaryota > Metazoa > Arthropoda > Insecta > Coleoptera > Staphylinidae > Ontholestes > Ontholestes murinus. The sequence goes on from OZ018396.1 coordinate 22,657,026, forward strand.
TTTTAATAATATAAAACGTGTGAACTCAAATAATAATTAAATATTAATAAATTTAAGTTTGAAATATTGCAATAAAATATTTTACTTGGTAATAAAATTACAAAATATTAAAAACTTATAGAAGTCCTAAATTTATTAAAAATGGTTAATACAATTTTAAGATATTCCACATGGTTGAATTCTGCGAAAGGAATATTAGTTCTTGTAATATTGTTTGTAAGGAGATTACATATATATGATAAAATTAAACGAAAATATTTTTCTTATTGAAATAGAAATTTAATTACAATTTAGAGTGAGGTGATCGTCAGAAATTTTGTGGCGCATAAAAAATGGAGACAATTAACTTCGCAAATCCGGTGCTGGAAAGTAGCAAATTCGGCTGTCTGGAATTTCCCTATCTAATTGAAACTTTGCATGGTGAAGGTGATGACGGCAGAGTCGGAGGGCGATAAATCCGCGAGTTAATTCAATGAGAAAAATCAGAGAATTAGGATGGGAGGGCCGCTGCGAGTGCAAGATAAGGGCCGCCCAAGTCATTACCGGAAAACCGTGGAATGTAATCGCACTTCTTCACTTATATTCGTTTCATTGCAAATTGGAAAATTCAAATTCCGCCTTCTCCGCGGCGGTGCCATCGATTTCAAAAGGGTGCAAGGGTCGGCCGAATTAAATTTACGTAGTCGAACGAAGTTACGGCCTCGTTACAACAGGGCGCTACTTCTAAGATAAAGTCTCATTAAAGGGCCGTGAACACTCCATTGAATCCATTCAATGGTTTTATTTGCAGGAACAGAACGCGAAAAAAGTTTACTTCGATCCGATTGATTCGTAATTAATTTTGATTAAAATAATTCACCCATGGAAGATGTCTTATTGAAAGTTCTCCTGTTCGGTGATATATTTACCCAGCCAGATATGAGACGCACTTGACTGGCATTCAGCGAAAAAATCCCATTTGAAATGATGAATCCGAATCCCGGATCCAGGAAAATAAGGCGAGGGACTAGTTATGCAAATATTTACCTGACTTCATCTGGTAAAATTGACTTTCCGTGAGCGGCGGAGCACGCGACGCCCTTCCTCGCCTTCGCTGGATTTCAAAGAATCGGGGAATCAAGGGCAAGGTGAAAGCCTGAATAGTCGACCCAACTCCTTTAATTTCTCTTGATAATTTTAAAATATGGAAAGTGTGCTAAAGCCTGCTGTTTCTAATCTTTCTTTTTTCACCGGAGCAAAGAAAATTAACTAAAGGGGATAACTGGCTTCCCTTCCCTGAAATAATAAAAGAAACACGAAAAGTGGCTCTTGCAAAAAGTTCCCGTAGGTTTAAATTAGATATTTAATTTATCTGGAACTAGAGTTCTTATACCGTATTAACACCGATAAAAAATGTAGCTTAAGTTAAAAATTGGGTTTTTAATTAAGACTGAAAGTTAATTAACTGGTTACTAAAAATAATTACCCGTTTAATCTTTGAAAACGGAAAGTTTTGTATGATTTTTTAATACGTTTTAATGCAGGCAATTAACATTTATTATATTTTAAAATTGATTAATGACCATACTTAATAATCTCAGTCCAATAACCCCTCAATGGAAGAATGATGTCCAACATAGTAGATGTAATTTTCATCTATCATATATAATTATGGTATGTAATGTTAAGATATCCTAAGGTATTTCTAAACCGCAATATATTTGATAATTATAACCTAGTATACAAGTACAGCAAATGAATAATTCTTATTCATTTATGAATCTGAATCAATTAATTTACTCACTAAAAAGCAGACGCTTTATATTTCTCAGACATTGATATTATTATGGAATTAGCAGATGATTCGTTACTTAATACTAGCTATTGCCATTCTGCTTATTATTGTTATTAAATATGAAAAATAGATAACCAATAAGAAAAATGATTGATTCACTGTGATAGTCTCAATAATTACTTTCACAGTATTGATTAGGGATTAGTCTTAAATAATCGTAATTTGTACGATGCCTTTTAATTATTTTATTACTACATTTAAGAAGGCATTGATTTATATATTTCTTTATAAAGTGATACTGGGTAAAAGTAATTTTGCTGGATGGTTCAATCGTGATCTTATTATAAAATACTGAGAGGAATCTTAGACACATTCATTTTAAGAGATCAGTTAATTGTGAGAATTATTTTTCAATCTAATATCAACTTGTTTAAGATTTTCTGTTAACAACATTCAACAAAACTTATCATGTTACAATACATACAGATTTCTTGACATCGTTATTTTACTAGATAAAATATTGGCTTAGTATAAATACCCTATCATGGCTTAAATATTTTCTTTTTGACCGTGGTCATAATGTTGGATATTGTGGTTTTATTATTATTATTTTGTTAAGGATTTCTATGATGTAGAGCGAGTTAAAATGGCTGGCAGCCGCTAAGTTCGCCGCAGAAGTGCTCGCTAAGAAAGACGAAGAATCGAATTAGACTCTTAGACCGAAGGGATACTGGGTGCAGTATTGTTACCAGTACAACCATTATCCCGTTTTACGGGAACCATTTTTGGCTTCTTACGTCCAATACGACCCGTGGTGTGAGGGCTCAGTATCCTAAAAACGATGAACAACCACTTGGGTGACCTATCACAGTCTGCCGTTATGATCTTCCTTCAATAGAGCCATTTTTCACTCATTCTTTGAACTGTCGTCTACCCTGCAACAAACTCTTCGGCCGCACTTGCTCTATTTCGTGGTTTAGGGCTTGCATAAGGGCGTACGGCACCATGTCTATTTACGGACCTGTAATACTGTGTCTGCAGCCGCTGCTTGTCATCATGCATCGCGGTCGACTGCAGGACTAGAAGATCTTGGCTGCGTTTTTATGATAGGGTATTGGAAGGAATTGCGGGTTGGGGTGGTGAATGATTGAGGGAATTTGTCTTAGGCAACTTGCCATTCAGACGTTCAGACATAATCCTTATCAGCAAACCGACGGGCCCTAGGTTGGACAGCTCATGGATCAATGACACGGATACCGCTTCCGGTCCCCAAAGGTCGGTATATAAGCTGGATTAAGGTTGCGAGGATTGTCGTAGTCGCCCGCAACGGATGCTCAAATGCGTCCGGTGATAGGAGGCGACCCGCACTGGGGTTAATCTAGGACCGCCGCGTAAACAATACTTTTTTTAGACACGATGGCCGAACTTAAGCTGGAGGCACCCAACATGGGAAACGTCGCCATTTGCGTCAGTGGTAACTCGTCATCGATAATCGACCTACCGCTGGTTACCGTAGGGCTCTCTCAAGGGTTGGGGAGTAGAGGGACGATAATTCCCCGATTCCCTTTAGAGATTACAGACTTATCAAATTTAAAGTAGTCATCGAGGCCAATACTATGGCACAGGCCGACCGACTTCCTTCGTACTTCCATGCCAGGCTTGAGCCACCCAATGCAAATCCAATTACCTTAGCCGAATATCTTTTGATGCAACTACGTGCAGCGTACGATGTGGCCATTTCACAGAAGAGTCATTGGCTCCAAAAGTCTACTAGTTGTCGGAGGAGGTCGTGAGGTGCAGGAAACCAAGACACAGAAAAGCAGCTTGGTAGAGGTTTCTGGCACAAATAGACGAGAACCCATAGAGCCGTATCGAGCCGTATCCCGTCTTAGCGAAGAAATTGAGCCACACTCGTTCAAATCTGGCCGTACTGATACCACGCGGCACCGCGGAAGTCGTGAGAACCGTGTTCTTCAACAACGTAGGTCACACGCATCCGAGAGGTCCACCCGGAATGGTTAACTCGGATGATCTTTTCAGCGACGAATAGATAATTATAATAATAATAATATAATATCTTTATTTACGGAGGCCATTAAACAATTACATAAAAATATACAATAAAATTACAGCTTAGTATACATATTAAGATATAAAATTAAAATTAAATTAAAAGTACAGCTATAAATAAAATACGGATTAAAATATAAAATTAAAACAGAGTTTGCCTAATCCTGTTTTTAAAACATAACCGTGATTGTTCTAAAAGATTAACTTCTTTACAAACACTATTACAATGACGCACTACCCTACTGAGAGCATAATTACAGTTTGTCAGCCTAAATACGGGCTCTAAAAATATTTTGTCTCTCGTATGATATTGCGGAACATGTATATGCATGAATAAATTTGATAATGGTATACAATCAATTTTACCATTAATGACATTGTAAGCTAAACATACATCAAAGAAAATGCGTCGATCCGAGAGAAGTTGTAGACCTAAATATTTTACCAATAAGTGATAATTTTCACTAGAATACATTATGTTACACTTGTAACAAACGTACTTCACAAAAACCCTTTGTACACGTTCAATGCGATCACAGAGGTATTTATAATTAGGTGACCAAATGACACAGCAGTAATCAAGAACTGACCGGACTAGTGAAACAAATAAATTAATAAAGCACCGCAAAAAAAATTTTAAATGATCTATTTACAATGGCATCTATGTGAAAATGAAATTTGAAATTTTGATCAAAAATCACGCCAAGATCCTGAATTTGCGAGACTCTCTCTAATTCAATGTTATTTAAGGTGTATTGAAAATTAGTGCTATTTGATATTTTCCTAGTAAATTTTATGTATTTACATTTACTAACATTAAGTTCCATCCCATTATCGAAACACCAATCTTGTAAAATCGAAATATCATTTTGAAGTACCAAGCAGTCTGCTGTAGATTCAATGCGACGGTAAATTTTGAGGTCATCAGGAAAAAGTAGATATGGTGATTTAAGATGAGAACCAATATCGTTCACATATAAAAGAAACAGTATTGGTCCAAGATGGGAGCCTTGCGGTACCCCTGTCTTGGCACAAATTGGATTAGATAGAGAATTTTTATATTTAACAAACTGTAAACGCTTAGTAATATAAGATTTAGTCCAAAGAGCTAAAGAACCACCTAAACCATATTGAATCAATTTCAAAATCAGCCGATCGTGGTTTACTCGGTCGAACGCTTTACGGAAGACAGTATAGATGGAATCCACTTCCACGTTTTTGTCTAAGGCTTCGCTGATATATGAACTATACATTAATAAATTAGACGCTGTGGACCTTGTGGGATAAAATCCATGCTGATGGTGAACTATAGCATGCTTAAAATTAGCTAGGAAAATTTGACTCATTAATTTATCAAACATTTTTAAAATGATTGACTGAATTGAAATTGGTCTGTAGTTTGTGACAAGATTTTTATTGCCAGATTTGAAAACATATATTACATAGTTGGACTTCCATTTTTCAGGAAAATACCCTGTCAATAATGACCTGTTGAAAAGGAGAGTTAAGGGTTCAGATAGCTCAGTGGAACAGTTTTTTAATATGTAAACATTTATCTCATCAGGACCAGAACACGTCTTTTGGTCTAGAGTGTTTAACGCATGCAGAACTGATTTCTTAGACAAAACGTATGAACAAAAGTTATTTCCTACGTGAGTAGTGGAAAATGAGGATGAACAGTTGCTGTCCGATTCATACACTTGTTTAAAATTGACTAAATTTGCAATTTCATCAGGCGAGGTAATATCCTGCATGTTATTTTTGAAATGGGACGGTAATTTATTATTATTATTAGAATCATTTTTGTTGATCACAAATTTCCAAAAATATTTTGGGTTTTTAATTAAATTATCCTCCATGTTATTGACATAGTGTTGATAATCAATGGCTAGCCTACATTTACATTGATTTCTCAAGAATGAAAATCTTGAATAATCTGCGTCATTGCCAGATTTTTTATAAATTAAATGAATTCGTTTTTTCCTTTATTAGAGCAATTAATTCTGCAGAAAACCAATTTGGAAATGATGATCTAAGCAATCTCTTCATAGGAGTATAAGCACGAATAATATTATATATGAGTTCATAAAAATTATCAACACAACAGTCCAAATCATCATTATTATTTAATAACTTTGACCAGTCAATATTATTCAAATCACTTTTAACACGATGGTAGTCGTTTTTTTTTTAAATTATATACATCAAAGTAATTATTTTGTTCGAGTTCATCCTCAAAATGGATCATTATGTATAGAGAAGGACGGGAGCTATCACATTTTACTAAACCAAGCGAATGAACACACAAGAAACATTACAGTTAGCAAACACTAAATCTAAAACTACATTTCTAAAATTTTTAATATTATTAAACTGCACAAGACCGGACGAAGACAGATTATCACATATTAAATGTTCTATTTCTGAATCGGCGCATACAGGGAATAAGCCTATATCACACTCATCTTCTGACCATTTGATGTTGGGTAGATTATAATCCCCTAGAACAACGACGGTCGAATTTGGATGCAGTTGAGTAATTTGATCGACGCAGGTTGAGTGGTCCTGGTATTTAATTAAAGGGCTATTTGGTGGCAGGTAAATGGCACACACGATGAATTTTTTTGAGTTTGCTACAAATTCAACCCAGATTTCTTCACGATCTAGACAATCAACACTCATGGTATGAGAACGAAAACGCTTATGAATCCCAACAAAGACACCACCACCTATACCTTTATCACTGTTGATAGAATTTCTGTCGATACGATATAAATTGTAACGGTTGTCCATAACTTCATTGTCAAAGATGCCGGGGTGTAGCCAAGATTCAGTAACAACTATGACATCATAATCTTCGACAAGAACACCGCATTATGAAATTCCAAGAGTTTAGTTCTAAGTCCTCTTGTATTTTGGTAGAAAATTGATAAATCTAGGTGTTTGTGTTTGGTGGCGGTATGACTGGAAAATTCTTAAATGTATAAGATTTTTTCCCAAATTTAAAATCCTTGACAATTACACCATTTGGTCATGCAAGTGCAGTTTCTTTTACACCGACTTTAAATGACGTGGTAATATCATCTTTAAATAATTGATAGCATTTTATTTCTGAATTAGTACCAATTATACGTCTAACGTGATTGCTAATTGTTTTAACAGTCGTATTCGGGTCAACCCGTGAGATGTGAACCCACTTTCTGGTTTCACGATTAGCAGCGAAACTAAAATTCTGAATATTTAGTTTCTGCCCTGCTTGGTCAGGGGACGCAGAAACATTTTGGTTTACACTACGATCAGGATGGTGTGATTTATCTGATTTCTTGCGATCACGATTAGTGGGAATTTGAGAAATATCTTTAGCGCCTATTTTTAAAGGAACAGATGGAATAGGTGAGATGTCTTCGGTGGCTGCTATTGAGCCGGTGTTGTTTTTTTCTGGGTTATCGAAAACGTCGTTTACTGAGTTTAAATCGTCTTCAATAATACTCGCAGACGAATAGTTATCGACTAAGACACATATATCATCGTTTTGTTTGATATCGCTACTATTAGTTAACGTTTTCTTATTAACAACGAATTTCGATGACAAATAATTGCATTTTATCTTATTGTGATTTTTAATTATTAAGTTTTCTAAGGACGAATAATTGGTGTTTTGCTTAATTATGTTTAGTTCATGCCTTAGCTCAATAATTAATTGTTTAAGTGCTGACACCTCTGATTCAAAAGCACAATGAGATTTACAATTGCATGTATTATTAGACAAATCAGTAGAGGCAACAATTGAAGTGGCCTGAGCCCTATCTCACTCAGTATATCAAATGAAGCGCTGAAGGAATTTCTCATCAACAACACAGCCCCGACGGGTACCTGAAAGCGGGGAGCCCGCAATATTGATTTAGAAGCCGATCACAAAAAAACAATTATTTGATTTTGCAAAACAATAAACTTTATTTACACTATTTACAATTTATAAATTCGAGATAAATGATTGTATAAATATGCGCTGATACTGAGTACTTATAGCACCTCGCCTCGGTTACTACCCTCATTTTAGTAGGATGAAAGTGATAAGGACCTCTATTGATCAAACCATAGGGCTTCACTCAAGGGTTGAGGCGTGGAGGGTCACAGATTCTACGATTTTTTTAGAGATTACAGACTTAACGAATTTTAAGTAGGCAACTAGAAAAATATTATGCCACAGGTCGAATAGGACTCCCTTTGTGCTTCCATGTCAGGCATTGAGCCATGCAGTGCAAACCCAATTACCTTAGCCGAATATCTCTCGGCGCGACTAGGTGCATCGTGCGATGGGACAATTCCAAAGAAGCATCATGGGATCCGAAAGTCTACTAGTTGCCGAAGGAGGTACACCCTCATCGTTGCTCTGTTGCTGTCACTAGGGGCCCCCGAAAACAAAAGGACGTATCGCAAAGTTTTATAGCACCCAGCCCCCAGATTAATATGCAGATAAACTTGCAATGAATATGTCAAATCAAAGACGAAAATATTTCAAGTTTCACACAATAGGAGATTAGATTATCGTTTCTAAAATATACACAATATAACTAATGGAATTGCGATGTAAATGTACCAATTATAAAATAACAAATTGGAAGGGCTTAATATAATAATTGCATTTTATTCGCCAACAAGGGTTTTCCCACAATGTTACAAGAAGGCTCGACTGGCAAAGAAGGCAAAGAAGGTTCTCCATTCCGGAGGGATACAGGCCTCTGTGCCTGTTAGGCGCCAAAGGTAAGCTACTGGAGGGACTGCTGAAGGACACGCCCAACGCGTGAATGGACGTAAGAATATAATTTACGCAGCAGCAGTTCGGTTTCAGGAAAGATAAATCCACTTCAAGTTTGCAGATTGGTGGAAGAAGCTAACCAGGATCCGCCACGGAAGAGAGGGAACTGTCTAGAAATTGCACTAGACGTGCAAAATGCGTTTAACTCCGTGCTTATAATAGGCGCTCCAGGATACCTAAACTGAACTGAAGGCCATTATTTCCGACTACCCACACAGCCGCAAATTGAAGTTCCCAGGCAAAGAGGGCCGAACTGTCGCGCTGTCAACAAGGTGTGATGTTCTTTGCCAAAATCTTGATCATAGTCAGGGCGAGAGACATGGCCGATTTAATAACCGCGGTACAGAAAGCGGACACGGCCATCCAGAGGTGGATGAGCGCAAAAGGACTCTCGGTTGCGGCTTACAAGACGACAGCAACTTGGCTATCTAAGCTTAGGCCGAACAGGATGCCTAGATAGGTCCGAAGCTAATATACCTGGGGGCCAACCTTCAGGCTCCAGAGTAATATAGGCGGTCCATCAGATCGGAAAAGAAAACTTCTGATGGACGCAGCACGTTCCAAGCTGCTCAGCTCCGGAATTGTGCTTTATGGCACAGCGCAACCCAGACCTAAAGCTACTGACGAGGCTAAACTGCTAACTGAGAAGAACTGGACCCGTTGCTTCATTCCAATGTTTAAACTGTGGATGATAAGAGGCCATGGCGAGATGAGGTACCAAGTCGAAAGCGCGGAACTCGCTAGGAAGAAGGGCCGCGAGATCTCAGTGGAATCTTTTTTCGGGGCGATGCTTTTCTGGGCAGCGGTAATACAGGCGGCGACTAGAATAATCGATAAGAAGGAGGTACTATTGGCTATAGAATAGTATTTGGTAAATATTATTAATACTTATTTAGTTTAATTTTCTGTAATGTTGTTAGACGTATTTTTTTTAAATAGTGATTTGTAAAATTGTTTATTAAGTGTGTTTTAAATTATTTTGAGTAATAAATAAATTTTGACAGGAGGGACACTAGCCGAAGTGTGTCGGATCCGCTTGAATTTAGGGGATCCCCTGTTGACCATGCGCGAATAACATGCCAATCAGCAAAAAAGGGTTAGGTTAGGTCAGGTTATAAATTTGTAAAGTCTTTGAAGAAAATCAATAATCAATCAATAATAGTATGTTAATTCACTTGATTAAATACTTGTTAAAAGAAACTATTAGGTTACATGAAAGAAAATTAAGTTCTTTATCAGATTAGAAACAAAAAATAAAATCTTCAACAAATCTAGGAAAGCAAAAAAGAATGGTACATAAAAATTCTAATAATATCACTCAATGACATTTTTCTTGTTAATGCTTAGTAATATTATAATAGGTCTTATTAAATTATAAACATGAGTACCTTTTTTAATACCACACCCATATTTATGTGTGACTATATTTGAATTATAGAGTATAAAAAAAATCAAAAGAGATTAATTACCCTTTACAATATTTATTATTTTATTTAACAGATCCCTAACATATTTAAGTTTAAATACTTCATGTTATTATCTTCCTGAATATAATAAATATGTAAAGGGTAATAAATTTTGCATCATAGGTACAAACTAAGCTAATTTAGGCAAATTATTAATACATAACAAATCTCCCATAGACAAATCGAAAAAGTGTGGTATTTACGAGCTTAAGTGCATGCTTTGTATATTGGACAAATAGGAAGATCATTTCATACGAGACTTGAAGAACACAAAAAGTCAATATTAAACAATAAACAGTGTACAATTCAAAACATTGTATAAATAATAACCATTTTATAGATATAAATAATTTTAAAATTCTATATTTAGGTAATAAGGGTCTCGATTTGAATCTCAGGGAGGGCCTAGAAATAAACAGGGCAATAAAAGCTGGGGAAAACCTCGTGAACGACAACGAGGAGATTTAAAATCCCGTATTACCTGATTATATATAAACTTGTCAGTTTCTTTTGTAATTCACTCTTGATATTGCCTTGAAAAGCAAAACTAGTCGAGTAAATATAAAAAAATTGTGAAACAAACCAAGTGTAATTTTATTTAAACCTTCATTAGTAATAAGCGTTCAAATTAGACTATTTTAAAAGAAGTCAAATTAAAAACGTACCTAGTCCAATCTATTTAAGAGCTTAATTGTAAGTGTGAGATGGGTATTATTTTTATCTTTACTTAATCGTTTTCACACCAAGGGGAAGCTTTTCTTTATTCTAATATTCTATTAGCTCTTTATCCCTACGCAAACATCAAATATTGATAATAAAGTGGGAATTTTCGCGTTGAGGAGTTGAAATTTCCGAAGAAGCTAACATAAAATCACGTAAATTGGTGGCAGTTTTATTTAACTTTTTTTAGATAGGTACAACTTTCTATAGCAAACATTGAATATTGTTATTTTCTGCATAATATTAAATAAATTATGTAAATTTATGTAAATCACTCCTAAGTTGCTTAATATAGTTTTAAAAATATTATTTTTTCTACGATTTATAATTAAAGTAGATTTTTGGCAATTTACAACGTCTTAGTAGATTTTATTGATAGGCTAATCATAATATTTCATTATAACACGTCAACAATAACAACAGTTTTGTTATTGATAACATGTGCCTAGTACTAAAAATATATATCTAAGCATTAGAAAATTAGAAAATAAAGTGTGAGGAAAGAAAACAGAATGTTATATTGTACCACAATGGCGAATGGTATCAATTAATTACTCATCCAGACACAAACCAAGTATGATTCACATTTACAATTACTATTTCAGCTTCAACAATATTCAAATAAATAAATAAATCTAATATTATTTTGTATGTGGCGAAAAATTACTTTAGTTAAACGTTTTCAATCCATATGTTGTCTATTATTATACATTACTTCTAATATTTAAAATGTAATGCTGCAAATCAAATTTCAACGAAAATATACATATTTTGATCATCTGACAAGAAGTTTAGGTTTATAATTCGTGTAAATACGATAGCACAGAATAACACAACCACTAAAAAAAATTCCAACCGATGCGCACTTGTCTCGGCCAGGTTTTTTGCACCTTGCAAAACCTATGTTACAATATGTGAGCTCAGTGTACAATTAGTCTTCGGTTATTGTGCATGTGCAAGACTTCTTAGCTCCACGAAAAAATCCAAATCATTTCCCAGCGCTAAATAATGAAATGAAAACTTTTAATTTCGCCGGGAGTACAAGTGAAAGTTATATAAATGTGCTAGTGCTTTTAAAATTAAATTCTTCCCTTTCATAGAGGAAAACATCAACAATGAGAAATAAGTTATATACCAACTATTTTAATTGCATTTTTAATTAGTAACGTCCTTATTCTTGTGATAAAATTCGTATTTTTAGAATGGTGTATTTAGCGAATGAATTTTTCCAAGGACATTGTAAACTTTAAAACTTTTAGTGTTTTCATAACCTATATTAGCATTAATCATTTTAAAATTATAATTAAAAAATATCAATAAAATCTTTACGACTCGTTTTAAAATATAGTGTTTTACTTTTGATTGTGCGCGTGTGTTTCGACTAGATTTCAACTCTAAGACTATTTGTATGTGCTGGACTCCTTATGAGGATCTTCAACAAAAAATAAGCTGAGGGACGCCAATGTAAGTTAATTTTTTTCATCTATATTTCTATCTTCTCGATTCAAACGTTTTTATAGAATTATTTAAATGAAAATAATTCGTGCGTCGGTTTTGTCGCATATTAGAATAAACTGTTTTACGTTTAAATAAATCCCAGCGCTCGTTCTAAATGGTCTTATACCGTATGGCAGAGATGTTTGCTGTTGGGAGTATGTTAAGTAGGGGATAATGGAGTAGTGGATTATCATGAGTATGACAAAACTGTAATGTAAATCTAATGTATGTTATATTAATTTAAAAATATAAAACATTTCGTAAATCTACTATTACGAGTCTAAGTAAGACTTCAATACAAATCATTTTTGAAACAACTACTTCCTTGTGTAATACCACATCGGAAGTATTGGAAAAGCGGGTTTGTATTATAAACATTAAATTATAAAAGCAACATTAGCTTCAAAGAGAATTATTATTTACGTTAAAATATTTTGAGTGGATTTGATGTAAAGAAAAAATAATATGAAAAATAATGAAGCAGTAAATTCATTATAATGCAAATTATAAAAATGATATGTTTTTATTAAGTTAAAATCATCTGAAGACGCACTTTTTGATCTTTGAAACCCATAAGTACAACTTATTTATAACTTGCTTAAAATAACAGAATAATTAAACAAGAATACACGGTTTGGGACCTCTTCTTCTTCTTCTTCTTTAGCCATAGTTTGTCCACTACTGAATGTAAGCCTCCCCCATCTTCCGCCAGGTTTCACGGTATATTGCAGCTAAGTACCATTTTGTTTCTGCGATTTCTCTGATGTCGTCCTTCCATTGTTTTTGTGGTCTTCCAACACTACATTTGTTCTGCCTTGGGCGCCACTGCATAAGTCTCTGTGTTTAGCGATCTGTACTTTGCCTAGCTAGATGACCTGCCCAGCTCCACTTAAGTTTCGTTATACGTTTCATAACATCTTGGACACCACTTTTTCCTCGAACTTCCTCATTTTTTATACGATCTTTCAGACTCACTCCCAGCATTGCTCGTTCTATTTCACGCTGGGTAGTTCTTAGTCGGTTTGCACTTCTCATGGTTAAGGCCTTAGTTTCCATTCCATATGTTATGACCGGAAGAATACACATATCAAACACCTGTCGTTTCAATCCAAAAGGTATATTCATATCTTTAAAAATTAATTTCAGCTTTGTAGGTCATACGTGTTCGTTGGGCAATCTCAGATGTTTGGTTGTCTTTGCCGAGCCTTATGGTTTGTCCAAGATATATATATTCGTTGACATTTATATTAGTTGGTTTTCAATCATTATGATAAGTCGTTCGAATCTCATAACTTTAATTTTGCTTTAGTTAATTTTTAAGCCTGCTAATTTTGATGCATTGTTCAGCTCAGATAGCATATCTTGGATATCGTTCAGATTGCTGCTCATCAAAACGATGTCGTCGGCGAAGCGTAGGTGGTTTAGATATTTTCCATTAACCTTCAGCCCCTTTGTCTCCCAATGCAATTGTTTGAATATATCTTTCAAAGCAAGTGTGAATAATTTGGGGGAGATGGTATCGCCCTGTCGGTCTCCTCTTAGTTTTTGGATTTTGTCTGCCGAAGTTTCCTCTTCGAGTTTTACTTGGAAGGTTGCATTATTACATATACTTAAGAAGGTTAGTATATCTGGATTCTATTTTAGCATTATCCATTGTGCCGAAAACTGCCCACAGCACTATGGAGTCAAACGCCTTTTGATAGTCGACAAATTCTAGGTGGAGTGGGATGAGGTACTCTGCGCTTCTTTCAATGAGTGTACGGATCGTATGAAGAGGGTCTGTTGTACCTAGTCCCTTTCGAAGGCCGCCTTACTCTGGCGATTTGTAGAAGTCGAATTTGTTTGTTAGTCTGTTGATTATGATCTTAGTTAACAGCTTATACATATGTAATAACAAACTTATTGGGCGATAGTTCTATATGTTGCTATTGTCTCCTATTTTATGCAATATCCTTACTTGTGTATTTTGCCAAGTTGGAATTTGACCGTTATATAGGCATTTATTTAGGAGGATTTTAATAGTTTCTAGTAAAACATCGCCACCTAGTTATTTTTTATTTGTTTTAGAGCTTGTCTAATTTCGTCGGTGCTTATATTTGGCATATCCTCGGAGTTGACATTTAAAATTGTTTTGGAATAGCTCTCTTTGGTGTGTGATGTAGTTGAAGTATAAAGGTCAGTGTAGAGTTGTTAGATAATGGCTACTATTTCGGTTCTTTCTCTCTTTATTACTCCGTTCTTGTCTTTCATGTTTATAATCTTGGTTCTTCCGTTCGTCTGTGAGCGTTTTAAGACTTTCACATTCTTGTTGTTTTCTATAACTGCATTATGTTTTTCCGTGTTATTACTTCTAATATCTTGACGGATTTTCTTACTAACCGCTTTGTTATAATCTTTAAATTTCGGGGACTCTCAGTCCATTGTTCTTCTTTTTTCCATCATTTGTATGCTGTTTTCCTTGATTTGTAGTTTTCTGTTGAAACATAGCTTTCTATTCACCGTGTGAATGTGGTTTTGAAGTTTTTCAACCAATACATCGATGTTAAGATTTGAAAGGTTAGTTGTTGGTGATAGTTTTCTCTCTAGCTCCTTCTGATATTGTGGTGTATTTTGTTGGATATTTTCTATAATTCGGATTGCTTTTTGTTGGTTCATCTTCTTTCTTTCTACACTAAAGTTAATTTTAACTGATGCTTCTATTAGTCTGTGGTCGCTTCCTCTGTGAAATCTATTTAAGACTGCAACGTTAGTAACTATGTGCTTCTTGTTTAATATGATGTAATTGATTTCATTTTTTGTCCGCGAGTCTGGACTTTGCCATGTCCATCTTCTTTAATCAGGTTTTTTACTTTCCCTATATAGTATATACACGTTGTCCCCAGAAATTTTGAATATGAGTAATGTGTTTGTATTGCATCTCAATTATTATTATTGGTTGCCATGGTTGTTGCTGCAAACTAATGTCAATTTGACTTATATAGCTTCAAAATGGGAATTTTATGATCGTTTGGGATATCGCTTGGCTCAACAAGAACATGTTTTCGAACATTTAATAAGTTGAACATTGTAGTTAGTTGTTATTTGTTACGTCAGAATTGTGATTGTAAGAATAGTAATATTAAAATATCATGTAAATGTGTTTCATTTTGATTACATATTTTATTACAAGCATGGTAACTAAGCAACAAGTAATGCATTCAATTGCCCATATTCAAAATTTCAGGGGACAACGTGTATAGGGGAAGTATTGTTTTCGTGCGTAAAAATGTCTGTGGGCGCTGTATCTCAATAACGAATAATCCGATTGAGATGAAACTTTAAACTTAAGGTTTTATCGTTAAAAACTGGAACTGAAAAGCTTTTGGTAAACATTCATAAACCGGAAGTGGTGGTTTACTCGAGGCGTTTTTTTGTTTTTTCGTGATATTTTTCTAAATATGAAAATTTTTAAAAAATGGTTAAAACAAAAGTTAAAGGTAATAAAAAACTGAACAAGTTTTATTCGAACATGTTTTTCATAAAATTTTTAACTTCCGAGAAAAAAAATAAAAATTGAAAATTTTGACATTTTTGGCCAATTACTAATAGACTATTACAGTTACTTGAAACGTGTATTATAAATAATTGTAGAGAATTCAAAACTAAACAAATTATTATGAATAGCCTTTTTACGTAAACCCCATAGTTTTCCAGAAAAATATAGGGAAAGTACTATGATGGCCACATCACCATTTTTAAAGAAAGTATTTATACATAATAGTATTTCGCTTTGAAGATAGTTAATTAGTTCTTCACCTCTTCTGTTTCTTGTTCCTAGCCCAAAGTATCCTAGGCTTTGGATATGATCTGTTTGTGCTTGTGTTTTTCCCACTTTGGCATTGAAGTCTCCGATGATAAATAAAAAGTATGACTTTGCCTCTGTTTGGGCAGTGGTAATATCTTCATAGAGTTGTTCAATTCAATTCAGAAGAACTTGTAGGAGCGTAGACCTGGATTACTTGAAGACTATATTTTTTGATAGTTTGAGTACGACGTAGATGACTCTTTCTGATGTGCATTTCATTTTTGTGACAAGTTGTTTCAGTTCTTTGTTTATAAGAATGACGAAACCACCGATGTGCGAATTTGTTTCGGAGTTGTTTTGGTAGAGCATGTGCTGACATTCTAAGATGGCACACTTTTTGCCTGGTAGCCTTGTTTCACAGAGTCCAAGAATATCTCATTTTATCAGCGAAAGTTCTTCCTCTAATTCAATTGGTAATAGTTTTCGGAATATTCAATATATTCATTGTTTAACTATTTTTGATGATTAACGGTCATTTATTGAATTAAAAAGTATAAATCAGAAATGGCAGAGGTTGAACTGAGTCATTTATACTGCTTGGAATCTGTTTCACGCACAGACATTAAAAACAGCAAAATTTCGTGAACCCGGATTGCATCTCAACCAATAGATCAATAATCTGTAATGAATATGTACGATAAATCAATTCATATATATTTCGAAATGAAGTACAATTAATTTATTTTTTAACCTTTAGATCGCAACAAATTTTCCATTGATGCTCATTGTATTTTATCTTGGCCAAAATTGTACGCATTGTGTCGTATCACTCCTTAGTTTGTTCTTCGTGAGCAATCGGAATGGATGGTGTTTTATTTCCAATGTGGAGTAGAACCGCCTTCAAACTGTACTTAGAACCACCTATGAACAAACTTCATTTGTTTCGATCGTATGGTGTATTTATCTGAGGTGTGTTTTAGAATCAAGATGTTACCATTTCTGAAACCGTGAAGCAAGTAGCTCTACTTTTATTTCAATAAATTCAAATCGCGAATCAAATCACTCAGTATATTTTGCGATATTAAATACTTTTCTTCCATAATGATATTGCTTTCATCGCCAGTAATAAAGACGAAATTCTTAGGGCTTTTTTGTACGTATACCTAGAAAAAATATCAATGGATCACTGTCTGTACGTGGAACTGGCTTTGATACTGAAGATAAGTCAGGATATTTATATAGTTCTAGTTTTATTGCATTTATACCGTCGAAATTCATCGAGCAAAACTAGCAATCATCTCCATTATTTTTCGGTTATATCCGTAAAGTAAGCACAGAAAATGAACATTTTCACCAAGTGACCATTTGTACAGCTACTACAATAAAACCAAACTAGTGCAAATACGCATGTTTAAGAGCATTTCTCGTGATTTTTCCACATTTTCCGAGCATATAACATCCACAAACGTAACAAAAATACTTTTAATCGACTTTGCAACGTTGTCTCTGCATTTTCTCACGTTCCGAATCGTGGTCCACCGACACACGGGTTGAAGAACTGAGTTTAGGGCATCAAATAACGTCAAGAATCATTCTCATCTATTCGGGTCCAAAAGTTGACCCGAATTTGTAAACCTGTGGTATTAAAGTTAATGTGGTGTTATGTTTTTTTTTCTGACTTATAGTTTCGTCATTTAGTTACGACCTAATAATATTTTACGATACTTTTTCATCCATTAATCTTAATTAAGTGAAAATAGATAACTGGGATACTAAACATATAACAATAGATACATATGCTAATGTACATGTTTCCATAAATTGTATATAATTGTTCGAATATAGATGTTGTTCTCTCTCTCTATCTATCCATTAATATATTTGTGTAAGGCATTTTGTTATTGTATTCTAGGAAAATATTGTTTAAGTCTCCTACTTTGCACAGTCGCTCCTCTTATAATAATAATAATAATTTTATTTACGACCACAGGTACATACAACAAAACAAAAAAAAACTAAAGTAATCCAAATATTAATTTGTGGAATAGAATGCTTGTGATATCAACAAGTATTTAAGATTTAATTTAAAATTTGTAATAGAGTTGTTTTTATAACTTAAAGTTAGAGCGTTATACAATTTAATGGCGTGAAAACGAGTACTATTTTGAGTAAATTTAAGACTATTATATAATAGATTTTATTTGCATGACATGTCTTAAATTTATTTACATCAAAATTTGCTTCATATAAATCCTGATTTTCTTGTATTCTAATATGAATATACGTCATTTTAATAAAAGATTGTCTACAACCATCGGTATAATTCAGATTAAAAATAATTCTAATAGCTCTTCTCTGTGCAGCGAAAACTTGTATTACTCCAGAAGAATAACCCTATAAAATAATTCCATAACGAATATGAGATTCTATAAGTGAAAAGTATGTAGCTCTCAGAGCATCAAATAAGACCACTTTTGATAGTTGTCTGAGTAAAAAGATATATTTATTAATTTTTTTCCCAGTTCATGTGTGTGTTTTTTTCCACGTTAATTTATTATCGAGATAAAATCCTAAAAATTTGACATCACAAGAGAAATCATCGTTTATATTTTTTTAGATTAAATAGTATATTACCCGTTTTATTATTATTTAGTAATAGTTCATTAGTTATGAACCAACATTTTGCCTGTTTGTTAATATTAAAGTTGTATTTTTACATCATAAAGCAATTTTCCTCGATTTAACAAAGTGGTATCGTCTGCAAATAGTAAGATGTTTTCTTCTTCTAAGAAATGACAGATATCATTTATATAAAGTAAAAATAGTGTCGGTCCTAGTTTAGAACCTTACGGCACCCCTCTGTAAAGAAAATATTCACCTGATAATTTGTTATTTAATTTGATTACTTGGGATGTGTTCGACAATTAGGTTTTGGAAAGTTATGGAAATACCGCTTTTGAAGTAAAATATCATGACTCGTACTGTCAAAGGCTTATTGTAAGTTGAGGAAAGTTGCTTGCATGAATTCATTTTCATTAAAAGCCTTTAAACATTTTTCAATATAATATAAACAAGCCGTTGTTGTAGACCACTTGTTTCTAAAACCATGTTGACTCTTTGATAAGATTTTATATGATAGTTTTGGATATAATTCAATAATTGCTTATTTAATAAATCTTAATTATTTTAGAAATGATAGGTAATATTGAGATTGGTCTAAAATTATTTGCATTAGTACTAGGACCTTTTTTATAAACTGGTATAACAATTACTTTCTTGTGATCTAGTGGAAGTACACCTTCCTCTATTGCTAGGTTGAATAAATTTGTTAGGGCTTCTAATATTGGTTCTTTCATTATCTTAATTATTTCAGCTGTGCACTATATATTCCTACATTAGCTATTTTTTAATTTCATAGTATCATAGAATATCTGACATTTTTCGTAGATATCTTTTTAAATTTAAAATATGAAATAGTTAGAGTACTATACCCTCCTATTAGTAATAGGTCACTAACAGTGATTTCGCTATATTGAAGATTTAACCTATTTGAAGATATAGACGTGAAAGGCTAATTAAATCGTTAACCTCTGGTGTCAGAGCGATTTTCCGACTTATTTGTACGATGTGAATTTATTATATTCCAAATCATCTTTGGGTTACTATTAGATGATTTAATTTTATTGCAATTATCTTGACGTAATTCATTTTTAATTGCTTTTTTGTATCGTTCTTTAATCTCGTCTCGCAGGGATTTATTTTGAATGCTTTTATTTTGTTGATATGCTTCATCTGCTAATTCAAGAGAGGTCTTAACTGAGCGAAGGTATTCACTAAATTTAATATTATTGTTAGTATTTGAACGATAGATTTTTAATGGAAAAGCATGAGTAATTGCGGTGTGTTATATATTGAATTTATCATCTAAGATTATATAATTATTTTTTATAAAAGACCAATCAGTATTGGATAAGAAATAGTATAAGATTATTATTAAAATTTATAAATTTATAAGTCTCCGCCTATAATAATGTAGTTTGTCATTATATCGATTGATGATAAAATCACATAAAGACTTCCTAAGAAAATATCTATGCTACCACTAGGAGGGCGATATACATTAATAGGTATCAGATTTAAATCAACCAAATGTGTACCTGTTAGTTCTACCACTCGTTCAACCGAACAATTCGTTGAGATACATTTCACATTTAAGTTACTAACAGTAAGTATAAGTGAGCCTCCATAGGGTAACTGTCGGGTAAAAATAGACATTAAATTATAATTTTTAAAAACAACCGCATATTTTTTAATATCAGTGAGCCAATGTTCAGATAAACAAAGTGCTGAAATAGAAGGTTCACTAGTACTTGGAAGTAATTGTATTTCTCGCATCTTATTTAAGAATATAAAGCGATATGTAATTTGATTATTAATTTTTATATGTTTTGACTCTTATTTCGGAGATGGTATAAAAAAATATTTATAAATACTCCCTCGAGCCACATGTTTCGGTTTTTAATAATACTTGCGTCCGATTTTACTACACTTAATTTAAATGACGAATATTGTTGAGGTCTCTGTGATATCATCTGTGTACATTGGGCGTCCTTTACATTCATGGATGATAAGTAGTGAATCTACTGATACTTTCGGGTCCAGACCGCTGACGTGAAAATGTAAATGTATTTTCTCCTTTTATTTCGAGTGGTTTATTTGAATTGCCCATAATCGTTGTTCTAGTGCGTTTACGTCTCTTTTCCACTAATTTAAAATCGTCGTTTTCTTCGACTGAAGACGTAGAGTTCGATATGTTAGTTGGTTGCGCGGTACTAATAGATTTTCGAGTTTGAAAAGACACGATTTCATTATATGCAACCCTAGTTGCATTTGCAGCATTATCAGGTCTTTTATTGGTACGTTCGGCATCTGTTTTGATTACATATTTCTTAATTTCATGGACAGATTTGGTTTATTTCTGCGCGTAATTCCCCTATGTTTACGTTGATTTTATTATTTGTGTTTGAAGAGGTTAAATGATTAATTAAATTTTCCCTGTCAGTTAGAGCATTATTTAGATTATTAACTTGCATTTTTAGCTCCTGGGTTTCGCTCTTCATTCACAGCACTAATTGTAAGCAGATTTCTCTTGCTTCTCGCAGCGGTAACATGCTATTACTCCAAACTTGTCCTCGTTTTTAATGCATCGCGAGTGAAAATCAGTGGCACAAATAAACATGTAGATTGTTCACCTTATGATGAAATAGGTAAGTGACAGCTAAAACACTCTATACTTTCAATTATTTTAATAATCGTTTTAAGTCACTTTCAGATAGCGATAGTTGTTCACGGTTCGCCATCTTGGCCATTGACTCTTTCATTTTAATTGCATGTAAATGTAAAGGGATTTTTGCGTGACTTGTTTCGATTCTTATTATTATAAATGTTATGTAAATATCTTTTTTGCATTTTTTATGATATCCTCCACTGGAACTAGAATGTGTCATGTTTCATCAGGTTCAATGGCTCGTTTTGCGAGTACACCTACCTCTACTAGGAATCCAACGTGACCTTTCGTTGAAATGAAGTTGATGATATTTTTATCCAATAGGAACGATTTTGATTTATAAATCTTTGGAATTATTATCCTACATTTCATCGCTACTGTCAGCAATTGCTATAATAGAAAAGCTTCTTTGAAATCGTGTAAAATTACAACATTGAAAGAGAAGTTATCAATGGTTCATGCTAAGGTGTTATTAATCTGATGTATATATGTATTATCACTTATTGTTTCCAAATTTTGTAGCCTAAACTAGGGATAGCAAATGCAAAATCCGCATTCTTATCAAATTTGGAAATGAATGTAATGTAAAAACTGTAAAAACTAGTGTTTATAATTAAATATAAGGCAACAATACGCTTATGGTACATCGGGATTCTTAGTGAGGTGTAAATGTAAAAGTAGCTTTATATATAAAGATATTTATGCGTCATGTCACTTTTGAAGTAAAGCTTCTTAAATAAAGAGTGCCATTTGCTGTGAGTATATCATTTTTTTAATAAGGTGCGACAAGGTTGCCATTATTTTATATTAGATATTATACAGCCTGTTTCTGACATTTGTAAATATTTCTAAACTACTGCTATTTGCATAGAATTTAATTCCGAACGGCATTAATGATTCGAACTTTGCAACAATCCTTCCACTTTTATAAATTTCTTAAGTAAAAGCAACATATAAATTACTTTTTTAAGTGAGTTTTTAAGCCCTTCAATGTGTTTCTTAAAATTTAAATTTGTGTCTAGCGAAATCCCCAGCAGTTTGACACTATCCTTAACAACAATTTTATCATCAACTAGATTTGGTTTCAAGTTTAGATTTTACTGTTTTAAAAAACATTCCTTCCGTTAGAATAAAACTGTTTTTTGAAACCACAGCTTTAATTTGTAATACTATTTGAATTACGTCAGCAAGATTTTCTCCTTTGCTTAGTTTTGTTGTATCATCCGCGTAGCTAATTAAAGTAAAATTTTCTGTATCTATTATATTTAAGAAATCGTTAGAATAAAGGCCCTAAGATACTGCCCTGTGATTCATCGTTCTCTATAAACAAGGGTTAGATGTTACAATTTTTATATAATAGTAACAACTTGATATCTATTCGATAAGAGTAGTAGAGGGAGATAGCCGATTCTAGAACCTCCTCTGACCTTGACCCCAACCTTGACCCCTGTCGAGGTCAAGGTCAGAGTGAAGGTCAGAGGAGGTCCCAGAATCGACTGGAGGTGAAGGTCGGAGTCAAGATCAGAGGAGGTTCCAGAATTGAGTGTACCTCCCTTGACCTTGGCCCCAGTAAGGGGACCCTTTATTGGTGTCGGAGGCCTGGAACTGCGACCTTGATCCCAATAAAGGGCTACCTTATTAGACATTCATAGTACGGTTCCATAATTTAAGGTTATGTTAGAAGATCAGCTAGGAGCGATGCGTGATGTTACCCCTACGACGGTCCAATGGTGAATGACCTTAAATGAGTAAATAGCTTCTAATATAGACAATAAACTTGATAGGGGAGCATACATATGGACGGCATAATCTTATTTGGGTAATTTATAAAATATAACTCATTTATATTAATATTAATTGTTAATAATTTTATATTAATAATTATTTATTAATAATAATTTATTATTAATAATAATTTATTAATAACAATTAATTATTAGTAATAATTTATTAATAACAATTTATTAATAACAATTAATTATTAATAATAATGTATTAATTAATAACAATTATTTATTAATAACAAATATTTTTTATAAACAAAATGTATTTCGCGAATGGGATAACATACGGTCACACAAAGTTTTAGAGACGGGCAAACTTGCCTCCGCATTATGTTTGCCGTGTTTTTTTTTCTGATGCGAGAAAACGAGTTGGGTCATTGAACACCGGTGCGGAGTGATATTTAAGACCGGTGAGGAGTGATTTGAATATGTATTAGATTATTTGTATCTTGACATTAACACGCGGTCGGTGAAGGTCATGGTGTATTATTGTTTTTTATTTTCCGAGTCGGATTTTAGGTATAAAAGTAAGGATATTTTGAAAATATTTCGCAGTGCATCATTTAAGTTTCCATCGTCAATATCAAAAAAGCAAGTAAGTAGTACATGACTTAATATTAAAAAGTAAATAGCACTAATATATAATTATGTAATTTACATCTAGTGCAACGCTACCAGCCGTATTCGATGAGAACTTGGACTAATAAAGATGCAAATCGTAATCGGAGTAATGAAAATAAATTGCCGAGTCAACAACCGTTGGGCAGTCTTCATGGACTAGAAGGTGGAGAAGAGGAAGGGTTTTTTGAACAATTTTTACAAGAACCAGAATTGGAGTTACCAAATTTGAATATCTGTTCGTTTCATGATTTTGGCGAAGAAGAACGCGAACCACTAATTGCAAGTAATAATCAAGAATGTGCAAATGGAGATCAGTGTACTAATAATACACCAGAAAGAAAAAAAGAAAATGTTTTGAAACCTCTCCTAGCTCCAGTAACATATTTTTTGAATAAAAGTAAAACAAAGTGGATATGTGTTGGTTTGGACAGTGATTTAAATTTTGAACCTGTTATCCGATTAATGGGAAATCGAGGTCAAGGCATAACACTAGATTCAGAAACATGGAGTGATTTTAATAAAGCTAAAGATTGTCTTAACAGAACAATTAATACAAAAAATCTAGATAATTATATAAATATAAACAAATTAAGTGTGTCTTTTATTTATGTTGATAATTATCGCAAAGTCTTGAAAGCAACAGTTGGAACTGACTCTGTGTATTTATCGTATGAAAGTCTTCGTGAAGTTTGGAAATTAAGTGATGTTGTAACATTCCGATTGGAGTTATTAAAAAATTTAGATTTCGGTGACTTTTATTACCGTTGCTTGGATTTATTACCAAATTTTGAAGGTGATTTGAGAAAACGCTTAGAAACTGTATTTAATGGGAGCTGTTCTGAGCAAGTGGCGATTTTTAAGGAAATGATGACTTCTGGAATTGATAAAATAATGTACGATTTAGATTTACATCAAGCCATAAATGCATCGTATAATGGAGAAAACAAAAACCGTAACATTTTGTGAAAGTAAGAACAAAACTCACGCCCTTTATGTCTGGTTGTACGCTTATAGAGAGGCAAGGAAAAGTGATTGGATAAATTGTGCGTTGGATAGATGTAGATTTAATAGACGTATTAAAAGATTTGAAATTGAATCAAAAAATGTTTTGAGTGAAAACCATAGAAATAAAATATATTGTAATAGATTTATGAATAGTTAGTAGGTATATTAGGATAATGCGAGTTGTATTTTATTTAGTATAGAAAGGATTACGATGAAGTAGACATGTTTGTACTGCATTAATTAAGAAAATAAACTGTGTCAAATTTTAATTGCGTTTTGTTTATTGTGTGTTTGAACCCGTATAAAAAGTGATGCTTGGTCAAAACGTGGTTAGTTACAATCGTGAACCAAAGCGGAAAGGTAGTGGTTTGTTAAACAAATTAATAAATAAACTTCCCTTCGAAGTACATTTACCTGGATATAATTTTTGCGGTCCGGGAACTAAATTGCAAAAGAGGTTGGCAAAGGGCGACAGTGGTATAAACGTATTGGACGAAGCCTGTAAAGTGCACGATATTGCTTATAGTAAATCTGACAACTTAAAAGAACGACACGAGGCAGATAAAAAATTATACAAAGTTGCAAAGAGTAGAATAACAAGTAGTGGTGCAAGTTTAGGTGAGAAAGCAGCTTCACTAACAGTTGCTGGAGTAATGAAGGCAAAAACTGCTATGGGTATGGGACATGGACGGAGAAAACTAAAAACTAAAAAGATAAAAAGAAGGAGAAGAATCAGTAGAGGTGGTGCGTTATCATTTGCCAAAGCAATGAAGCTTGCAAAGAGAGCGATTAAACGTAGTCCCGACAAAAGTCTTCAGGGATCTGTAAAAATTGCGTATAATGTTTTAAAACGAAATAGAAGAGGTATTGGTAGACCTAGACGTAGGGTGATACCTATTCCTAAACAAGGAGGATTTCTACCGTTAATACCATTATTTGCGGCATTGGGCGCTTTGGGATCCTTGGGTGGCGGTGCTGCAGCTATTGCGAAGGCAGTAAATGATGCTAAGGCTGCTAATGAGCAACAAAAGGAAGAGGCAAGACATAACAGGGTAATGGAAGCTAAAGCAATTGGTTCAGGATTTTACATAAAACCGTATAAGAAGGGTTGTGGATTGTACTTGGGTTTGAATTCAAAAAACTAAGATCTGAGTTCCTTCGTAGACCATTAACTAATATTGATATTATTAAGTATGCAAAGAAACATCACATACCTTATTTCAGAGGTGTGTTTATGAGGAATGCATTACCGAAAAGAATTCGAAAGCTTGAAAGCGGCATCATCAATTTAGATAATAATAATAATAATAATAATAATAATAATGATTTATTTCTCAACAGAAAATACAATCCAATAACAGAGAAATATTAGAATATATACATATAATTGATATAAAGTAAAAAAATAATAATAAACAATATGTAATAATGAAAACCTAAATTAAACATAGAGCGAAATAAAGAATCGAAGCTTTACATTGGAAAATATTAAAGTTACATTAAATAGACATGCAAGATAGAATATATAATGCTGAAAATAATGTAGAAATTAATATGAAAGTAGTTCATTTCGTATTTGACCCAGAGTACAATTAAATATATCGATATTAAGATCGTTCATTATTCTCAGCATACGAAAAAAAGAGGAATGGTACAATGTATTGGTATTAGAAACCGGCAGTGAAAACGTGCTAATAAAACGAGCGGAAAGTCTAGGAATGAAAAAGGGCAAACGGCTAACTAAATTTGGGTCGTCAATCAAGTTTGTAGTCAACTTATATATAAATGCAGCTGCTAGATATGCTCTACGGTTTTCTAGTGAGTTTATTTTAAATTCATCTAATAGTTTACAATATTCATAATTTTGATATGGATATCTTTTGTGTACACAAAAGAAAATGAATTTCAAAAACTTACGCTGAATATTTTCTAAGTCTAAAATGTGTGCACCACAGTGCGGGGACCAAATCAAGCAGCAGTATTCGAGTTTAGACCGAACAAGTGCGAAGAACAATGTTTTTATGGTATCAATATTGTTAAAGTCGCGCGAGTTTCGTACAATAAAACCCAATGTTTTGAAAGAAGCACTACATATTTCAGATATATGATTACGAAAAGAGAGCGTTTTATCAAACATAACTCCTAGATCTTTAAAATTATCGCAATATAGCAAATTTTTGGAATCTATCTTATACTCAAAATTGATTGTGGATAGTTTCTTGGTAAATGAAAGAACTAGGCATTTTTTCATATTTAAGTCTAACTCATTTGTCAGACACCAGTGATGAATTGAGTTAAGATCATCTGATAGATTTTGACAATCATTAAGATCAGTTATTTCTCGGTAAACTTTCACATCATCCGCATAGAGCAAAATATGATTTTTTACAGTATCAGCAAGATCATTAATAAAACAAATAAATATAAGAGGTCCTAAGTTTGAGCCTTGTGGTATTCCGCTTGTAGGCATAAATTCGAAAGATTTGACACCATTAAATTCGACATACTGTGACCTATCATCTAAATAGGATTTAAGAAGTTGACATAGCGCTGTAGAAAACCCAAACTTCGAAAGCTTTTGAATAACAATATTATGGTTAATACTGTCAAATGCCTTTTGAAAATCTAAATAAATTACATCAACCTGCCCACGACGGTCCAAGACCTCAGCAGTAAATTGTGTGAAATTAAGTAAATTTGTTGCTGTAGATCGTTGAGGCATGAAACCGTGTTGATTCTGGTTGATATATTTTGATATATGACAAGAGATTAATTTGGACAATATTGCTTCAAAAACTTTCGCAAAATTATTTAGAACTGAGATTGGACGATAATCTGTTACACAGTTTTTATTGCCAGACTTAAAAATTGGCGATATCTTCGCTTTTTTCCAAATCCCAGGAAAGACAGAAGTACTAAGTATAAGATTAAAAATATGCTGCAAAGGTTTTACAAAACATAATATACAATCTTTAACAATAAAGGACGGGATGCCATCTGGACCAGACGTAAAGCACGCTTTAAGCTTCTTTCCTGAGGCGATGATATCTTCTTCCGAAATATGATTAATAGATAATAGTGTCTTCAGACATCCTGAGGATTGGGGAACCATATTTTGATGTGTTTTTTTCTTGTAGACACTTTTAAAAAAGTTTGCAAAGCCATTAACAATTTCTTGTTCCGAATCCATGACCTGATTGTTCCAATTCATAATGCCTGGTATACGTGTCGCTGAATTTTTACTTCTAATGAAGGACCAAAATTTTTTAGGATCTCTTTTAATATTGCTTTCTTGAAGTTTTAAGTAAACATTGTAATCATGCTTGATTCCACTTTTAACTTTGCTGCGTAAGTCGACTACTCTTAATTTATAGCACAATAACTTTCTCTGGTTATAAAGTTTTAAATATTTACTTTTTAATTTAATTAACCTGATTAAGTTAGCACTATACCATACAGGATATTTAGCTCTGGCGGCATGTTGTTTTTTAATAGGGACACAAGTTGCAAAAATTTCCTTTAGTTTCGTGTAAAATACAGTGCACGCTTCTGAGGGTTCAGAACAATTGAGTATATCTCCCCAATCACAATTAAACAGTTGATCGTATAGTTTCACCAAGTTTGCCTTTCTGAAGTTATATACGTTTTCGTCTATGTGATTCTTAATGAGGAAGGTCAAGGAACTCATTGGGTAGCTTATAAAAAACGTGGAAAATCTGTCGAATATTTTGATAGTTATGGAGATCTTCGACCGCCTAAGGAGGTAGAAAAATATTTCTTATCAAATAATGGTAACAATGAAATATCTTACAATTACAGAAAGTATCAGAAAAATACTGACACAAATTGTGGACAGCTTAGTCTGAAATTCTTGTTGAACCATTAATAAGGAAGTGTAACAAGTTATTATATTTACTTATAGAACGAAAGCCATGGAGAAGACATCGCACGCTTATACGTTCACGTTAAGTGGTAAAAGTTCGGAATTGAGTTGTGATTTCAATCCGGCAATATATTTAAATGAAGATGAAGAATATGAGATGGCTTTAATGAATTTTGAATCATTTAATTCAATACCAAATGTGGACGAGACAAACAATTTATTTCATTTCAAGACGACTGATAATAAATCGCACGTAATTACATTACCTATGGGAATTTACGATATAGAGGACATTAATGAGTACATAGAGAAAGAACTGTTAGATAAGTATAAAAAATATAATGCACTCGTAAGTATTCGAGGAAATAGTAATACGCAAAGAGTGAGTATAAAGACTTCGGTGCTGATTGATTTCTCAAAAAAGAATACTATTGGATCTTTACTCGGATTTAAAAGAGATATTGTTATGCCAGGGGAACATTGCGAATCTCATGAGATTGTTGATATTAATAAAGTAAACGCAATTCAAATATATTGCAATGTGGTAAGTGGATCTTATAATAACGGAGAACCTGTTCACGTGTTGTACCATTTTTTCCCAAAAGTACCGGCAGGCTTCAAAATAATTGAATCTCCACAGGAACGTATATATTTACCGGTATCGGGAAAAATTATCAGTTCATTGAAAGTGCGAGTACTGGATCAGTCGAACAATTTAGTAAATTTTAGAAGTGAGGAAATAACGGTAAGCGTACATCTAAGGCGAGTGGAATAGTTGAATTCGTTTTTCACTATGAAAATATACGGAAAATTGAAAAGAAAAAAAGAGTCTTCTGTATTAACGATGGATAGATTAGGAAAGTATAAATGGAAGGACAGTCGTAAGGTATCCTCCAGTGTAAGAAGAGAAGTGAAACCGTTAACACAACGAAATAGAAAATATCTTAGCAGTTTGGGATTTACTTTATTGAAGCAATAATAAATATAATGGATATATTAAATGTGACCGAGAAGATAAAAACAAATAACTCTATAGTAAGTTACGAATATCATACACATCAACCTTTTGGATCGTCAAGTTTTGATCATAATGACGAAATACGAATTAATGTTCCGGAAATAGACAATTATACTATACCTGGTGAAAGCTATTTATATGTAGAAGGGAGTGTTCGAAAAGTGGATAAAAATGAAGCTAGTAAGACTGCAAAGTTAGTAAATAATCCAGTAGCGTTCATGTTTAGTGATATTCGATATTTAATGAACGGAGTTCAGATTGACTCTGTGAGGAATCTTGGCGTCACATCGACTATGAAGGGATACTTTTCGTTTACAAAAAATGAAATAACAAAATTGGAAAATGCTGGTTGGGCAGAAAATGCAGAGACATGCGATGCATTAGATGAAAACGGCCACTTTAGTCTTAGTGTACCGTTACGAACACTATTAGGATTTGCAGAAGATTATAAAAAAGTTGTTTTGAATGTGAGGCAAGAGCTAATATTAATAAGGAATAACGACGATAATGATGTAATTCTTCAACCTGAGGCATCTAAAGGTGAGAAAGTGAAACTTATTATAGATAAAGTGATATGGAGGGTTCCTCATGTTACCGTGGGCCTTCGTGAGCAATTATCATTAACAAAGCTAACAGAGAAGAATGTCGACATCCACATACCATTCAGAAGTTGGGAAATTCATGAGTATCCTTCACTACCGGAAACAACGAAACACACCTGGGCAGTAAAAACTTCATCACAACTGGAAACACCAAGATTTATAATAATTGGATTTCAAAAGGCGCGCAAGGGAAACGTATCAAAGAGTATGTCAAAGTTTGATAATATAAAATTAAATAATTTGAATGTATACTTAAACGGAATTCGTTACCCTTATGATAATCTTAATGTTGATTATACAAAAAATCAGTATGCCATATTATACGACATGTATGCAAGGTTTCAACAATCTTACTATGTACAGGAAAGTGAACCAATGTTTTCTCCTAAGGAATATTTAGCAGTTGCACCGCTAGTAGGAATTGACTGCATGTATCAAGCGGACACTATTCATAAAAGTGCCGTAGAAATCAAAGTGGAATTTAATACGAAAGAGGCTGTACCAGCGGGTACATCAGCGTATTGCCTAATTTTACACGATAAAGCGTATTACTACACTCCTCTTACGAAAGTTGTTAAGGAGTTATTGTAAGAATACTACTGCAATTATATTTACGTAATAATCAGTTTAGTGCAGATCATCATCGAAGGCAGAGTGTCTAGTAAGTGAAGTGCAAGTGGCTTGCAATGGAAGTAAAAAAATATATTATTATTGATATACAAGGATTTCAAGTAAGAAAAAATCATTTTATACCTAAAGAAGTAGCAAGTTGTGATAGTAAAGGATGCATAAGCCACTTCATATTCAAACCTCCCTATGAATATACGTTTTTAAGTAGAAGAGATAAAAGGACTGTCGATTGGTTGACAAGAAATCATCACTGTTTAAAATGGAGTGACGGATTTGTACCATTGGAAAATTTTGAAGAAATTTTGCAAAGTTTGACTCGTAATATAGGTACTATATATGTAAAGGGTCACGAAAAAGCAATGCATATCAGCAAAGTAATTGATAAACCAGTAATTGAAGTGAGTGATAACATATCAAACATACAAAAAACTCTACCGTATTGTACATTTCATACATCAAGTGATTGTGTGTGTGCACTTACCAATGTATACAAATTAACTCCATTTATACGTAATTATTGAAATCAAATGATATGGAGGAGGAGGAGTCATCATGTAAAGGTGTAGATATATAAACCGTGAACTTGTACAATTTTGCTAGTGCATTTGTGTTGTTCATGATGACAAGTCTGGGTTATTGGATAATTCGTTCAACATATGGACAATGGATTATAAACAAAGTTTGGGAAGTTATAGAAAAGTACGAAAAGGATTTCGGTACTGCAAGTCTTACTGATGAAGATCTTGAGTTTCTGCCCCTGAACTACATACTGAAAAGGATGACCGCTCAAAACGTCGCCATGTTGTGGCATCAATTGCCATCACATTATCGAACAAATCAAGATTTAAGGGAGAAGCTCCCTTGTTTGCAGCATTATAACCAAGACAACATTCGCACTCATATCGATGGCCCTGCCCCTTCAAGAAAAGATTGTCATGGATGTATTTTTAAACATTTAGAAATTAATCAAAAAGTGTAAATTAACTAACGTTTTTTAATAAAGATATTGTAGTATATTAATAATGTTTTATTTGTATTCCTGTAACCCAATTTGAAGAAAGTGTTAATTTTTATTGTTAAAATTTCTTTCAAACAATTTATTTATTAATTAAGTTAATTGAATGACCAATGAGGTCTTTTTTCCAATTGGAGCAAAAGAAAAAAAGGAAAAAAGGAGGAAAAAAGGAGGAAAGGAAGGAAAGGAAGGGAAAAAAGAAAGAAAAAAGAAAGGAGGAAAAAAGGAGAGGAGAAGAATATTTCTCTTTACAGACCACTCCTCCTTACCAACGTCTCCTCCTTTTAACACGCCTTCAATGCAGAGGGGATGGGAGTGGGAAAAAAGGAGTGGGATACAAAATTTCCCCCCCCCCCCCCCAGGGTTGCGACTTTTTGACCTCAAAAATAATTTCCCCCACCAAGACACGCCCCCTACGCCCATTTCCACGCCCCTTTTTGCTATATAAATGAGGAAAACTGCATAGAAAAGCCACAGTGCAGCACGCAGCAGCAACAACAACAACAAACCGAAAAATGGGTAAGTGTTACAAACGTTGAACCTACTTTACATAACTACTATTTTATGCCGTTAAAATATTCTAACATATTCATATATTCCATTCTAAATCGTTTGAATTGTATTTTTTATTTAAAATGTCTTTAATATATTCACTACGTGATTTAGACAAATATAAATTTCATGTTAATTACTAAGCAGACAAGAAATACGATATGCTAGACGATAGCATGGAGAAATGGTATTTGGGTTCTTTCCGCACGCCGCCGCCAGCAGAAATTCCAGCCGCCGTAAATCCTACCTTGGACGGAACGCGTAGACGGACCGTTGCCGTTACAAGCCCGGCCGGCGAAAATCTGGTACCAGACGGAGCGTGCAGACCGACCGCAACCATTTCTGCCGCTGAAGGTGAAACAGCAGCGAGTGAGTATTTTTTTATATAATATTTAATTTTTCATACATTGGAACTGAAATAAATGAAAAAGTATAATTATGTATTTTTCTTTCTTTTTTTTTTACAGATTCCGGAATGACAGATTTTTTGAATCTGGTTACTCCTGGCGCTAGGTGGCTGACTGCAACTCATAGACGAGAATGCACATCACCCCGTAATGATGTACTGAATCAAGCCATGGTTGACGCTGACATTCTCAGTATTAGTAAAGATACAAGTGATACTGAGAATGTTGCGAGTACATCAATGCGGGGAAATGTAAGTTCCTTGGCAAGCGGGCAGCAATTTTACATGTCGTCGTCTAATTCTAATCGCAACAGATGGCGATATGGAAATTACTTGCCAAAACAAGAGTACAGGCAGCGACGTCGTGCCGAGAGGGACATGATGAGAAACAGGAGGAGAACAGTAAACGTTGACAGAAGTGACGTACAGCAAGGATCTGTACTTCGAAGACTGTTGGCGGTTCCTGAATCGATGTCGAGTATATCGATTACCCACCCCCAACAAACTGCACCGTCAACCAGTACTCGCTCCCATCCCAAAATATCATTAATGAATGTATCATCCATTCCAGAACCCGAAATCGAACCTGAAATCGAACCCGAAATCGAACCCGAAATAATTACAATCCTCTCCCAGACATCGGTAACTTCTGTGAATGTGCAAAAAGTTACCGTTCTGGAAAATATAACAGTTAAACCACCCACTAACGTAACTAACGAAATCCCTTGTAACTCACTCCCTTCCAACGAAATCCCTTCAAATGTAATTGTTCCAAGCTCGTCCCGGCCCGTGTCTCCTGTCATCAATTCCTCGTCCCGGCCCGTGTCTCCTGTCATCAATTCTTACAGTCAATCGATTGCTCGACAAGTCGGTAATAGGAGTCGCCAAGTAAGAAATTCTCTTACATTTTATCAAAAGTTGTATGATACTTTGTGTGAAAGCGAAACACGTGTAAATAAAATGATTGAATCGTTAAATTTCGTTGCCGCTAATATGTCTAATTGTAATCCTGGTTTGTTGCCCGACCTAAAAGAGCAATTAAGACAAATTAGAGGCGAAAAGGAAACCGTGCAAA
This sequence comes from Ontholestes murinus, assembly GCA_963969525.1. Taxonomy (NCBI): domain Eukaryota; kingdom Metazoa; phylum Arthropoda; class Insecta; order Coleoptera; family Staphylinidae; genus Ontholestes; species Ontholestes murinus. The sequence continues at coordinate 22,691,034 of OZ018396.1, forward strand.
GGATCATAGCAACAATAAGATATTATGTAAGGGAATATAATCATTGATGACTTCTGTCAACGTTTCGTTCCCTGTTACCACGGATATTCGCTGCTGATTTGAACCTTAAATAATTTTCACTCGGCTAGAAAAAATAAAAATCAAAGCTATTACAATATAATACGCCTAGAAAAAAAAACCAAAGTTATAAAAAAACAGCTAGGATAACCAAATATATGTACATCAAGTAATAAATAAATGTTTAAAAATAAACGTGTGAATATTTTCCTTCATCCTAAAATAAAACCTTATTATCATAATATGTAGGTGAAGTCTATAATTTATAAAACGCAGAATTAATTTTTACCGCTACTTCGGGCGAACAACTTAATAATGTATTTATATATTCAAACATGTTCATTAATATGTATGCTAAAATATACAATAAGAAATTGAAAGTGTTTTTTTTCTTTCTTAATAATGAGCAGCTACATTCCACAATCAAAATATCTAGGTGAGGTCATAAATTGTCCAGTTTATTGTATTCCATATTTAGTTCAGTAAAAACCTTCTTGGTGAGATGACATGCATCCCGTAAGTGTAACTTCACATGAATTATCATTACCGATACAAAATTTTGATAATGCATTATTACAACATCCGAGATTTAAAAAACACAGTGACCTTTTCGGAGGTGAATGTAAGAGAGGCTTAATTATAGGACCGAGTGCATGCGGAAAAACCAACATACTTCTTACACTACTTATTGCAAGGCATGGGTTAAGATATTTAAATATTTATTTATGTTCAAATTCATTGTACCAAGAGAAATATACATTTCTACGTGAATTAATGAAAACGATTCCAGAATGTGGTTATTATGAATATTCGGATATCGCAAGCCTAGAAGTTCCGACATGCATAAATGAATATTCCATTGTAATATTTGATGATGTGCCACCCACAGGTCACAATACAATAAAAGACTATTTTTCATACGGTCGACATAAAAATATTGACTGTTTTTACTTATGCCAGAGTTACAGTGCAATTCCAAAGCAGCTGATTAGAGATAATAGCAATTTGTTAATACTTTTTCGACAAGATGCAATGCATTTGAAACATATATATGATGATCACCTTACGGGGGACATGACTTTTGAAGAATTTAAGGACATTTGTCAAACGTGTTGGGTCAATCCTCATGATGTATTGGTAATTGATTTAGACTGTGGTAAAGAGGAAGGGAGATACCGCAAGGGTTTTGACAAATTTATAATTGTATAAATTTGGGTACAACTTCCTTTACCCTTTCAGTATAAGTGTGTACTTCGATAACACAATGGACAAAAATGTCGCTAGACAACTTGCAGAAGCTCGCACTTCTCTACGTGATAAAATTAGAACCTTGAAATCAAACATAGCTGAGTCTAAACAACATCTTGAAGCTACGTTCTCACCCCTCAGTGAGCCACTCAAAGAAATAGCAAGTAAACTTGAGGCTAATCGACTAGAACCCAGTGAATTTCTAGAAGATGATGATAATGACTTCGATGTATCACAAATTAAACCAGCCTACGCACCATCTCCAAAACAGTCTTTTAACATTAAAAGGAGAAGAAAACTTTCGAAAATATACCACGAACCGAAAAAAGAATTACTCGACGATACCTTAATGACACCTACTGCAGAAAACCTTCAACGGAAAGGAGATGTTAGTTTTTTAGATGATGAGGAAGTGATACAAAGTGCCCCATTTAATTCAACTCAAATTGTAGAAAAGCATGATGATTCAAAGACGGATTTTGAACAACAAGAAGAAGAACATGCGTATAGTGATGACGATGATGAAGGAGAAGTAACACTTCCTATGTATCATGCCCAGCAAAGTTTTAGAGAACAATTGAATAGCCCAGAAGTGCAAAATATATTACAACAATTTGATGAATTACCCAGACAATTTCTCATATATTTCAAAACACATACAAAAGCTGACCGCGACGAAAAATATGGCGTACATGAAGTTGACGGAAATTTATATGTTGGAAATTCTGAAATACAATTCGAAGGACGAGACATAAAGATAAATAATCAGATATATACGGGAACAAAAGGACTGTATGAACTCTTATTTAAGAAAAAACCTTCAAAATTTACTTTAATGGATAGCCGAAACTACAGAGATATATTGCAACGAACTAATGCCGCGCGTGTACAATATAATCCAAATAAAGCGATTGCAGCCAACAGAGGGTACAAGTATGTGTCAATAGTAAAACCAATTTTAATGGGTGACAGACCCCAGGTTTGGTGGGCAAAATTATGGAAGAGTGGAGGATCTCTGGAGAAAAACACAATGAAAAGGCAATTAATTCCAGGATCCACTATCGAGTACAAACATTGGGATGACCCCAATGAACTTGTAGATAGGTTACGTTTATTAATAGCTTCACAGCATGCAGGAAATTCATCACACAACAATGAAATTGTTTCAATAATCGAAGAATTAAAAGAGGCAAAAATTATTGTATAAAAACATATTCTTTGAATATACTCGTCATTCAGTGTGCAGCCAGGATACAGTTAGTTTACTTATATGACTCTTAATAAGTTTGGTGAACATCTTACCGGTGCTACCATGTCTGTAGACAAATTTGGTAAACATCTTTACGGACACAGCATTTCAAAACATAGACATTTTCAAAAGTTGAAAGATGATGTAAAGCAGCAGTCAACGCGAAAATCAATACAAGTCATCGGATTGTGGACTACTGGCCACGAAGCAGAACCTGGGATTTATCAAATTACAAATAAAGCAGCAACCTCAACGTTTGTTAATGAGGTGTACAGTGGTAAAGTAGTGAAGGTAGTTATGTATGGAGACAACGTTTGGGTCAGAATTAATGGTGAACCCTACAGGACCGAACTAAAAAAAAATCTTGTAACATTGAAACTCAATGATAAAATTCAAATAACTAGACGATTTGTAGACAGACCAGCATCAGCATCGGCCGTTGATATAGTAATTGAATCTGATAATGTCTAAAATTAAGCAAGACGTAGTGAAGGAACTGCATGCACCGGCTAGAAGAAACTTTAAAAGGCGTCGTGTTATTCTGAAGGGACTAAAAGATTTATATCAAGCAGATTTAGTTGAAATGATTCCGTATTCAAAGGAGAACAAGGGATTTAAGTATATATTAATGGTTATAAATGCTTTCTCTAAATTTGGATGGGCAGTACCTTTAAAGACTAAGACTGGGAAGGAAGTGACGCGAGCAATGCAAACAATACTGGACAAAAAGAAACTCATACCGAAAAACATTCAAACAGATCATGGCAAAGAATTTTACAACGCAGACTTCAAAACATTTCTTAAACAGTACAATATCAATCATTACAGTACTTATTCAACATTAAAGAGTTCCATTGTGGAAAGATTTAATAGAACCATCAAGGAAAGGATGTGGAAAGCGTTTTCATTGCAAGGTACATATAAATGGTTGGACTTACTACCAATTATTATAAACAACTACAATAATAGCGTACATAGAACAATTGGAATGAAGCCGAAAGATGTTAATAATCGCAATGCAAAGCATCTTTTGAATACAGTGTATAGTTCATTAAAAATGATTGATACACTACCTCGGAAATTCAATGTAGGTGATCATGTAAGAATAAGTAAACACCGCCAAGCTTTCTCCAAAAACTATACACCTAATTGGTCAAACGAAATATTTAAAATCTCTAAAGTGCAAAATACAATGCCGCGAACCTATCTACTGCAGGATGCACAAGGTGAAAATATTATTGGAGGATTCTATGAAGTGGAACTGAAGAAAGTCGCACACCCTGATGTTTATTTGGTAGAGAAAGTAATAAGACGTAAGGGAAATAAAGTTCTCGTCAAGTGGTTAGGATTGGATAGCTCACACAATTCCTGGATATCGAAGAAAAATGTGTTGTAATTATGTTATATAACTTTATTGCCTGTGTATTCGTTTTAAGTAAATAAAACAACTTTTTTTAAAATATATACAATTTATTTACAACCTATACAATACATTAACAAATTATATATACAAAAATATGTACTTTAATATAAATACGTAATGAACAATTTATACAATCTTATTTACTACATATACAATACATAAATCAAACGTAATACATAGAAAACAAGTATAAGGTAACAATTTATACAAAACTTAAAAACATAAAATTAATTATATAACCTATCGTATTCTTCATTTAATATTTGATTTATACATTCATCTTCTTGAATTTGTTTAATTTGTTTATGACCCCAAGCCAATGTGCCAATTTTATCTGGTAAAATGTAACGTTTATCGTCAGTAGCAGACAAAGCAATTTTATTTTTTAGTTCTGTAAAAACTACATGGTAATCAGAACGGAATGTATACATTTTCTTGAAAATTTCTCCCCCCTCTTCCACTATACGTTTATAATCACACAGAGTCAATTCTTTTTTAATAACATATTTTTTTACACCTTTTGCTTTCTTAACGCAATCTGAAAGTGTATTGATGCAGTATGCTTTAGCTCCTGTACCAAAAAACGATGTAATAATATTACCGGCAAATTCATCCTTCATTTTACCTATAACTGACTTGTTTCGAGGTATGTTATGAACATTATTTTCAGGATAATTGGAAGTATCAAAGTGCTCAATATTATTTTTGATATCATCGTAAATATTTTCAGTAAATACTTCAATTATTAATGAATCCGTGTCTGTGTACAGCAAACGAACATTATCGCCATACTCACGTTTTAAAAAATCATAATAGAATTTATAAACTACAGTTTTAGCTAACTCTAATATACTAAAACCTACGTACAATGGTTTATTGTAATGTATTTTTACAATAGACATTTCCACAGCTATTAAATTTTCACAAAATATTTTGGTAGATTTAAAATTTGGTTTCGCGATAAATACTTCCGCCCCTGGTTTTCTATAACGCGTCTCCCAATGACTCAATAAACGAATGTCAACTCTATTTTCTACATTTTCCATGGTTTTTCCAAATACAATGTTATTCATGGCTTTGTAATGATTCCTTTCAAACGCGTTACTTGACTGTCTTCGCTTTTCCGTATTAAAATCAATATATGACTGCATCCAATTGCTCTGTTCAAATTCGAGAATTCTATGGGTGCGTTTCAATATTAATCCATGATTTAAACATTGTTTTAAATTCATGTAGTGTATAATGTACTTCTCCTTATCGTACAATGTTGGTACTAATTTCTTATGTTTAGAATTTTCAGGGTTACGCAATTCAGGACAAAATGGCAAATCGTTATGTGTATCATGTAAACATTGAGGATAATCCAAGTCAACTTCCAAAACGTAACCGGTACTAGAATTATTATCAATCTGTAAAACATCAAAATTTTCTAATTCCCGAGCATTCAACCAGCGAAATTTACCTGTAGGCAGTTTTGATTGCATTGCAAAACCGTACAGGTTGGTAGCATCTAAATATGCAATATAAGATATTGGTTGCGTATCATTGAACTCACTTAAAAATTTATTATTTGCTTCGGATTTACGATGAGAACACATACTAAGCCCCCCGCGAATCCCCCTTTTAAAAAAGAAAAACATATCGACGTCTGTAAGGAGTTCCAGTTGAACCCCAGTCATTTTTAATAAAGCGTCCCACCCGAACCCTGGTGCCGTAAAGTAATGTGCCGGATCTAATGTATAATATTGTAATGAAACACTGCGATAATTTTCAAATATGTCGGCCAAAAGTAACACGTCTGAAGTTAAATAAAGTAAGGAATAATCTCCCAATGTTTCACAATTAAACACTTGCCAGACAGTCTGTGCCCTGTTATAATTATCATGTGATACATCAGAATCTGTTAATGAATCATAAAACGCTTCACGTTCTGGTAACTTCGAATAATTTATTTTATCAAAGGAATCCATAAAATCATAGGGAAATATTCCTTTCTGCCTTACTAAATTGAACTTAATGTTGTCAGGAAAATATTTTCGTACTTGTTCACATTGGTTGTCATCTAAATAACTACCAAGTTTTGCAAGGGAGCAAGATAAAAATCGAAAAGAATCTACAAACCTTAAGTTTATAAATACTCGCCTCATTCTACCTTTTGTATCTTGTGAATCTGCGACGTGAACTTTTTTACTAAAGGAAATATACTTTTCTTTATTTTGTGCAATTACGTCAACATCTTCACCATTCATCGCAATGTTCTTTATAAACATATGAGAATCATAATTTGATAAATTGTGAAAAAACACCGGAATAAATTTTGGAATTTTATAGTTGACATTACATACCGAGTGAGCAGGACCTCGAAACAAGCCAGTTAAATGGTCATGATCATGAACTTTATCTTTTACATTACTAATTATTTTCTTACAAATATGACAAATATTTTTTTCAAACTCTATCTGATCAGCACTTGTCAAGGGAAGCATTTGTATCACTACTCCTAAGTGATTATTATAAATGTACTTTATATCCTCTTCTAATTGCTTTACAAACTCAATAGCAGCATCTTTCCCGATATATTTTTTAAAAATGGATAATGAATCATCGTAACTACATTTTATATAATATGCGAAAGCATATGGTTCGTGCCGAAAGCACTTCATAGTGTATGATTCATTATCCATTATATTATTTTTTACTTGATCCACTGGACATAATAATGCTTCAAAATCAGCATAGACAACAAACGGAACTTTCAGCTGCCTTTCGTAATGTTCAAATTGTAAAATATTAGACAGTACTTCTTCACCCAGACTATTTATGCGATAATTTGTGTCAGGTAAAACAGCTTTTACTTTACCGCAATCTTCTTCCCTATGCCGAGTAACTTTTTCTATAGAACTAAAGTATAATAAACATCCGTCACAAATAAATTTTTCGTGTCCATGTAACGATAACTGATTTCCTACTAAACGTGACAAATTTCGAATCCAACAGTAGTGACTATTACCACCATCATCATTCGTTATATACAATAAGTTTACTGTAACGTTCCACAATCCCGTTGAAATTTGTAATGGTACTACTTCGTAACTAACCTTATTATCCCGAATCTCTTTATTGAGACCGTACACGTTCACGCAAATATTGTTCTTATTTTCAAACTTGTTGATGTCTCTTATTTTCACAGGAAATTCCAAGTCCGAAAAGTCACACACTGTAGAGTAGTGGGGGTATGATGATGTCCGGTTAGATAATCCAGTCGGAGATCGTAAAGCAGAAGTTATTGCCCAAGCAAAACATGCCTGATCGTTGTTTTGCACATTTATTACGGCCTTCTTCGATTGTATGGACGTCGGAAGGTTTATATATGTAGACGCCCTCAATGGATTGTACTTATTTATGGTCACCTCCATATACAAAATTTCAAATAATGTCCACCCTATAGAAACAATTCATCATTACTTTCTAAATTAAATCAAATCATAAAAAATCTTTACATATTATATTCAACACGTATTTGTAGGAAATAAATAAAATTAATTCAAATTATATATACATACCTGAATCACGTTCTTGAAATTCGGACATTTTATTTAATATTTCATCTATAAACTCGTAATATTTTCCGTAAACATCACTGCCCACTGTTAACACTTTATTTTTGGTATTAAATGTCTTCATCTCCACATTTTCCTTATTGGATAAAAAGTACAATCCTCCACATTCCAAATTTACTTTAACACTACCAAATATTTCGCGTTTAGCTTCTATTAATGTAAGAACTTTTTCTCTTATTAAATGTGCAAACTCGAGCATATCAACATGATGTCCACGTTCAGACACTCTAAATGTTTCGCTTTTCTGCCCAAATGCAGATGCCAACTTTTCTACACCATCATCAACTATTATGAATCCATTATTCTTATGAGCAGCACTTTTTAGGTGACCAGACATACATTTCTTCTTCACTGGTACGTTGCAAATTTCACATGTTACGACGTCGGACAATGATCGCTTCTTAGCATTTGAGGTACTAGGATTTTCTTGAACTACTTTTGCACTTCCTACACAAGAATTTATCTTGTGACGCCTTACATTGTCTTTCCTTGAAAAAGTCTTACCACAATCTAGGCAGGGAAACATGGTGCTATTGGGTAGTAAATAAACAAATTTTACTTAAACACTATATGATGAAGAACGATGAAGTCGAACTGAGTGCTTACAATGAACTGAGAGACGAAAAGGGGTCCACTCTATAAAACAGCAGGTTAACCTTGAGTGATATTACTCCACTCAAGGTTAACCTCTATTACAAGTAAACTTGAGGAAAGCAATTTGATTTATAATTCAATCTTCGTCAGTATCGGCCATGTCCGTATCTGACTCAGATATACTGGATAATTCATAATAAAACGGTTCATCTTCAATGTCTGACAAATCCGAGTTAGACATACTCCGAAATAAATCTCTAGCATCAAGCTCAAATAGTGGCATGGCAAAACAGAAATCACAATATCTTTTTTCCTGTCTAATGAATTCTATTACCTCACCACCACTCATTAGAACCGTTTTACAATACCTAGTCCTAAACAACTTCATACGCTCTGGCTGATGGTAATTGAGCCCCCTACAATGCACACAATACCTCTCTCCATTTGTATCAATCCAGAATTTTTTTTTCACCACTACAATATATCTTTGTGTCCAAGATATCTGCATGAGTCTTCCAAAATTTTCAGCAAATAGGGCGACTGCTATATATCTTTGCAATCTAACCCCACAACTGAAAGGTAGCCGACGTTTGTATTGTGGGTAAAACTTTTCCGGTCTCTCGTCATTATACACCCAGTTCACGTGTTTCCACCAAAATTCCATTATACTTCCCAAAGGCTTCGGGATCTCACCCTGCACTACTAATTCTTTTATTTTAAATCTATTGTCCAAAATCCGCACACATATTACTTTTAAAACAATATAGAGCAGGCTAAGAGGCTCTCTTCTTCCTACTCTTCGCACTGCCAGTGGATTCATTTTTTTTGCAGATTGTAAAATTCGAGTAACACAATTTACAAAACTAATTTCGAATATCTATTACAATTCAATTTATTTAATTCCAGCGTTCCCTCTCTCCTAATTTAAAAGGATAACACGTATTTTAAAGGTCGAGGTTACTTGAAGGTCAAGGCCACTTGAAGGTCATTTGAATGTCAAGGTCGTTTGAAGGTCAAGGTCATTTGAATGTCAAGGTCGTTTGAAGGTCAAGGTCATTTGAATGTCAAGATCATTTGAATGTCAAGGTCATTTGAATGTCAAGGTCATTTGAATGTCAAGGTCATTTGAATGTCAAGGTCATTTGAATGTCAAAGTTTAAAAGTCAAGGTCACGTGAAGGTCAATCAAGTTCAAGGTCAGGCGCATCCTCTGACCTTGAACTAGCCGATTCTAGAACCTCCTCTGACCCTCAAGGTCAGAGGAGGTTCTAGAATCGGCTAGTTCCCCCTACTGATAAGTATGACTGTATTAGCTTATATCCTGCACCTCTGATTTCATATCTCCATAGCTTATCAAGTAATATATTATGATGTATACTATCAAAGGCTTTGTATCGTTAAGCTCTACTTCCTTTATTCTTTTAATTTGTGTATTGTTGATTATTATTTGGAGTTCTATCGATCGTTGTTTATGGCTGAATATCATGTATTCTGTTTTTGTTTCATTACTTGTTAATAGGTTGTTGTAAAGGGTTCGCCAATACGGACGCGCGAAGTTTGCCGGTTTGTGCGGCCATGTTGTTCGAGGTAGAGCTGTCGAAGTTGCTGTCATTTGTTCAGTATATAACCCCAATTCACCATGGCAAGTTTGAGTGTCGGGCAGCACGTGCAAATTATTAAATTGTTTTACGAAAATGGGTCATCAGTTCGAGCAACGTTCCGCGCACTTCGCCCATTTTACGGTCGCGATGATCGGCCTGTAGAGTCGACTATCCGTCGATTGGTGGGCAAATTCGAGTCGACTGGTTCAGTAAAAAACCAGCCAACACTGACACGTCGACGAAACGCCCGATCGAACGAAAATATCGCTGCTGTCCGTGAGAGTGTGCGCGAGAACCAGAGGCAGTCCATTTTTTGTCGTGCACAGGAACTTGGCCTTTCGGAGACATCAACTCGCAGAATTTTGCATCTGGATTTGGGTCTGCACCCGTACAAAATCCAATTGACCCAGGAGCTCAAGATAAACGACCACAGACAGCGTCGGGCGTTCGCTGACTGGGCTCTGGAGCAGTTGGAAGCAGACCCCGATTTTGGCCGAAAAATCATCTTCAGCGACGAGGCTCATTTCTGGATGAACGGGTATGTGAACAAGCAAAATTGCCGCATTTGGAGTGAGAACAACCCACACGAGGTCCACCAAGTGGCAATGCATCCCCAGAAAGTCGCTGTTTGGTGTGGATTTTGGGCCGGCGGCATCATCGGTACGTACTTTTTCGAGAACGAAGCTGGGGCGGCCATAACCGTCAATGGGGAGCGCTACAGGTCGATGATAACCAACTTCTTTTGGCCTAAACTGGATGATATGGACACGGACGGCATGTGGTTCCAGCAGGACGGCGCCACGTGCCACACAGCCCATACCACATGGACATTCTGCACGAGCGATTTCCGGACATGGTCATCTCGCGCGGAGGCGATATCAACTGTCCACCGAGATCGTGCGATTTAACGCCTTTAGACTTTTTTCTCTGGGGCTATCTCAAGTCGCTGGTCTACGCCAACAAGCCTCTAAACACCGATGACCTCAAAGTCAACATACGCAACGCCATCGCTCAAATTGAGGCCGATATGTGCTCCAGAGTCATCGAAAATTGGACCTCCCGGATCCGGGCTACCAAACAGAGCCGCGGTGGTCATTTGAACGATGTTATCTTCCATACTTAATGGGGTCGAATACCCTTTCGAATGAAAAATAAATTTCGTTTCTACCTCACACACAACTTGTTTTATTCAATTTTAAAGTTCACGCGCCCTTATTGGCGGACCCTATAGTACCATTTTTCAGTAGTTTTATATCTGCGTTTATATCTTGTTGTATGTCATCATAGTTGATTCCAGTGTATATTAGGCATGTGTCACCGGCATATATGTACGGTTTTCCCTTCAGGTCAAGCTCTAACAGATAGTTTGTATATAATAAATGTATATATATATATATATTATATATATATATATATATATATATAATATATATATATATATATATATATATATATATCTTCCTTGCGGTATTCAGAATTCGGCTTCGAGTTGTTATATATATTCATTAAATCAGTTTTGATCAGGTTCATTTCGTTTCCACTTCTTCCTAATTTTATCAGTTGTTCTATCAGTTTTGCTTTAGATATTGTCTCGAAAGCTTTTTTCATGTCTATATATATTCCTACAACTGCTTGTATTTTTTATCTAGGTTGGTTTTGATGTATTTTATTAAGTTGTTCACTGTAGATGTTGTCCCTGATTGCTGTCAACGTTGTTTTTGTTAAAGTGCTCTGTGATTTGTATTTGTAATGCTTTCTCCAATATTTTGTTGAGTGATGACAAGAGGGAAATTGGTCTGTAGTTTTCTACGTTGGTTTTATCTCCTTTTTTGTGTATTGGTATTATAATCATAATCAGGGCATATTCCTTTTTCTAGTACTATATTTATGATTTTTACCAGTATAGGTATTAATATAGTTTGGTTTTGTTTTATAGTGAGAGTTTGTTATTTTATAATTACACAGGAAAAAATGGTAACACTTTCTTTCACAAAATATTTTTTTATTCGCTATATGTATACATTTCGAGTGCAAAGCACTCATTATCAATAGCTTACTAACTAATTTACAAGGTTGTGGCTTAATATATACTTAGAAGAACTATTGCGGGTAGTACCTGGTAACGGGATTATTGGGGAAATCCTAATGAGGATGGCGCAACAACAGTAACTCTTAAAAACCACGTTTCTATTTCTGTTTGTTATTTTGTCAAGTCCGGGTGCTTTATTGTTTTTAAATTAGTTATTATTTTGTTAATTTCTTGGTATGTTGTTAGTTTAAATTTTAGGGTGTCAGTATCTCTTCTAGTCGTTGTTGTTTTTATTTGGGGTAATTTTGTACCATTAGTTTGTTTTTCCGCTAGCTTTCTACCTACATTAGCAAAGTATACGTTTATTTCGTGTGCAGTGTCTAAGCTTTTGTTAGTGATGTTACCATCTTCTTTACATACTTTTTCTATGTTTTCCTTTTTTTGTTTTTTGTTTATTTATTTATTTATGATTTTTTATAGTGCACTTTGTTCGTTTTATTGGAGTTTTTATGTTCTTCTTCTGTTTGTTATACTTTGTTTTTTTATCGTTGGTATGGGTTTTAAAGTGTCTTTTGAGTAATTTGTTTCTTAGTTTGATTTGTTTTATTATTTCTTTTGTCATCCAAGGGTTTTGTTCGGTTCTTTTGATTTTGACTGGCCAGGTGGACTAAAAAACGTCTAATTCTTATGTGAGTTGGCCATATTACTTATAATAACCGATATATGATGCGTAGTCTTATGGATACTTGGGCTGTATTTTCTCATTTTGCTTGTTTTACACTTTTTGAAGTGAAATGTTCGATTACATCAGGTTCTGTTGTATTCAGGTCCAAACTATTGAAATGACAATGAAAATATCTTGTTGCTGCTTTGAGGCCAGATTCCGAGAATATGCCAAATATATTTTTTGATCTAGTATTGTTTCTCTTCTTCACCCTCTAGCATTTTTGTTTGTTGGGATTGTTTGTAGTATTATTTTCTATATTTATTTTTGGTTATTTCATACTTTGAGTTTCATCTTTTGCTAGATGAATAATTTTCTTCATTTTAATTTCCTGTTTCTTAAATGTTTCCTCTAGCTCACTTTTGGTTTGTTTCTCCGTTTCATACACAGACAGAGATTTGAGTTTGTATCTAAATTGTAGTTTTATTATCGTCTCAGAGAGCGACATCTTGGATTAACAATGATTTCTGTTTCATGAGAAGTGAGTTTATCTTTTCCGCTTAAAATGAGATTAATTTTTCGGTTAATAATTTTATATTCACCTTTATGCTTCTTCTTTTTCTAATATAATTTTTGCTAAAAGTTTCACTTCCTTCTTTAGGCCTTTATTTTCTTCTTGTAGTTACGATTTTCCTAAGTGTTCGGTTACAGTATTGAATATTCTAAATTAAAGTAAAGTACCGACTGCGAATTTGATGTTTTTTATATCGTATGATTTTTAATAAATGATGAATATCCGTGCTATATAGGTACATTAAATTTATTATTCAGGTGATAAACCTTGTGGAATTTCCAATGAAATCCTTGTGAAGGACACGAACTTTACACTTTTATAGAGGAGTATAATATTAGTAGCTACTTTTTATGGAATGCCCAGGATAACCATTGTTTGAAAAAGTATACCTAAGTTAGCACCGTCGTAAGTTCAATTTAGGTCGATAAATAGACATAGGAGAAACCCATTTTTGGAAAATGATACTTGCATGTTGGTTACCAGATCGCTTACCACATCAATGGTCCCCATTTTTTTCGAAATCTAAATTATGTTTTTAAAAAGTTTCTCTTCATGCTCCAGCCACCACTCTAATCTAGTTTTCAGCATCCGTTCAAAGGTTTTTGTTATACTGGAAAGCAAGAATATTAGTTTTGAGTTCTTCGTATTGCTTCATGTTGCAACACCAAGAATAGGAGTGTCCTTTTTACAATAATTGGATGATGTTTAGTTGATTTAGTGGATTTTATTGCACGTTCCAGTATCGCTCAAGTAAAAGGTGTGAATAGAGGATGATTTCTATTGTAAATATCGATTTATTTAGATGGAATGTTTGTGATTAAGATAGTCTAAATATGATTATTTGATTGTATTTAAAGTAGGATAGACTTTTTTTTTAATTTAGCTCCAAATAGAACCTATAAGCGTATTGCAGTGTTTTATCCATTTTAACGGTCTTTCTGTTTAAATAAACGCCTTGTTTCAGCAGACCGCTTCTTGGCTTCAATGAAGGTAAACAGATTACTGTTGGGTTTGTAAGCTTATACCCTTTTCTCGACATATTCTTGACACTCTATGTCTCACCAGGGCCGTGATAATGTGGTATATCGTGTTTTACAAGCTTGGGTATGAGAGGTTATTTCAATGGTATTAATGATATCTAAAATGAAAGGATTATTTAAATTATTATTCTGATTAATTTTGTTTTTCCAGAAAACCAAATCAGATTTTTTAGTATTCTATTTTTATGTACCTCGATGGACACGTTCTATTACGAGGAATTGTCGAATTAACTGAAATTACAATTAGGAAGTTATCGGAGCCAAGAATATCCTTAAACACGTCCCAGTCAAATATAGTGTTTTTGGAAATGGTTGCAAATGTGACGATTCCAACTGACTTATTCTGGTTTGAAAACGTGGATCATATTTCTCGACCTTTGATCAAGGAAAGGCAAACACTTGCGATATGCCTTTCCTTAGTAGAAGAGTAGGACCCAATAAAGGATTGTGCACCTTAAAGCCTCAACATATAATACAGTTGTTCTTTACAGGCTCGATTAGATTAACTCAGTGATTATTCGTTGTATTTATATTAGGGGGTTTCCTATTTAATTCGATACTAATACCTCAAAACTCGATTCTATGATTACCTACTGGTGGGAGTGGAATGTAGATCCTTATAAGAGATAGTCCATCACCATCACCAGTACCAAGACTCCTCCATTGCCATTAGGTCTTTCTTTGCGAACTTTGCGAATTATAATTATTTATCGCGGTTTTACATACCATCAATACGAACAATATTCATTAATACGATAATACCATAAAGGTGCCATCTATTGCCTAAACGTTGCACTAGATTCCAAATGGGTGGATAACCACCGACATTGAAGGGATCTGTAAACAGCGACAATTGTAACAAAAATAATAATGTAAACATTAAATATTAAGTATTGTTCCCCGTCAACAACAGCTACGAACCGGTTTCGATCTTTTTGGATCTCATCAGCTTAGCGCAGTTGGAGACAGGGAATCGAGATTCACTTAGGAGGTATTTATTGTATTATAGTATCAATGGTTAACCCGGAGTGTTAAATACCTCCTAAGTGAATTTCGATTACCTGTCTCCAGCTGCACTACGCTGATGAGATCCAAAAAGATCGAAACTGGTCCGTGGCTGTTGTTGACGGGGAACAATATTTAATAGTATCCATTAAGTTATTGAATAGAAAATTTGTAAAGGTGCTTTTATTTAAAGTAATTGACCTACTATTCCATTGGTCAGTGTTTACCGACTTTGTCTGCTCTATTGAAAATATAATTTAGAATTTCTTTCAGTAAAAATTACTAGATTATATCCTAATGGTGTGTTAATCAATTTAAAACCCATTTTCATTAACATCGAAAAGGGCAAACCACCATCAATCTGAGTGTACAGACAGAACAATTAATAATTTACTTACTGAATTCAGCATATGGATCAATAATATCCCGACCTGAATCTGTTTCTATTCAAACTATAAATTTGTAAAATGAGCAATACATAGTCTGGGATAACGCAAAAAGCTTTAACAATTAAACAATACATAAATTTAAACATACACATAAAAATGCTGAGATAATACCAATGAAAGAAATCATGATCCCATTCAGTATTAATACTGCTGCCAATTAATAAGAAACAATATATGAACAGGTTAAAATATATTAAATTCTCTCAGTTGAACGTTATATAATTATTGTAGGACATCAAATATCCTTAATTTATTAGAGTGAAAGTTATTTTTTAAGCTAATTAAAAATTAAAATGCTGGTTTTTAATTTAAACCTTTGGATATTATGATAAAGTACTTTCTTGTACCATCTTGTGGCCCCTATTATGTAGTATAAAATATTGGTAAATTCTATAAATGTATTTTACATTGTATTTATGCAGATAATACATTGATTTCTCACTTTTATTAAAAAGACTACAAATACGCCTTAATTTATATTAGTTCTTAATGATTAATAAATCACCTGCCCGATGAAGCCACTGTGTGACGAAACAAATGTCGTAGTACATCGACATTATTCTGTATACTCAAAACCTAATCTAATGAAATTTCATCAAGTAACAGCCTCATCAATACAATATTAAATTATGCGGTTTGGTAATAAGAATTAAATTAAAATTCTAAACCGTAAATTTAGGTTTTACTTTTGATAGAGTTTTGAGATTCGATGATCATATTGTTAAGGCAATTACACACACATAGGCTTAAATTTACGTTTTCTCATAGACATACCCGAGGTCGAGTAGTCAAAAAATAGTATGTGTGATAGTTTGATACTTTCTAAACTTGACAGGATACATCAAATAGGATCCAAAGACAAAATCCTTGTATTCGCTTTACTTATGGCATAAGGAAATAAAATCATATTTCGAAGGCTTTTAAGGATTGGAGGTAGTTAAATATAAAATAAACGATATACATATAAGATAACGATTCAATACATTAGACAATTTGTACAAATCCAAATTTTAGTTGATAAATGTAGCTAATCAACATATTTAGTCTAAAATGTTAATTATTTTAAAGTAGCAAATAATTGAATACTATACTAATAGTAATGGGGAAGGGTTTAATGGTGAAAGGATCTAATAAAATATATAGATAATAGTGGCCAACGACATGGAAAACAAAGCACCTACAAGCATACACATAACAAAGCAGTTTAGTTTTTTTTTTATATAATTAATAATTCATTCAATAAATCCGAAACCTAGAACAAGGATTTCCTTCGTGCTTTATTTTTGGGACGTATTCACCGTGTGTGTAATTAGGCAATTGTCCTCCGGCCAGGATAACGATGTCCGCTTGAAAATCCGCGCTGCAGCCACTAAATAAGCGAAATTAGCATCGGAACGCAATGCAGGGGCGTAGTTATTGCCGCCACAGCCGAATTTACGACTGCGCCCCCACATCCAGATTATGTAACAAAAATACAACAATGTATGCCCTTTGTTCGCCAGCTGGATGATTAATTTTTTGCCAGTATCTACATCATTCATGCGCGTGCTGCCACAATTTTCTCGACTCGATTATACAACAGGTATTACATATGAAAATTATAATCAGCGCGCTAATGCAGATGTATAGTGCTCCAGCGGTGAATTTGAATAAGTTATCGTGCCTCTTGGAGCCCCCGCTAGGCTCCGGGACTCAAAGGATGCATCGCGGTGAAAAATGGAGCGTAACGAAGAGGGTTTTAACACTAAGAGTTAGTTATGCTTTTCCACAACATAGAACACGAGACTGCTACACGAATTTATTTAATGGAAAGAGTGTTATTTTCACTTAAATATATTATACTCCTGCTTTTTTGCCATTTAAATATAATTCGAACGCCAAAAAATCTGTCATAATGGCTGAGTAACATAAAATATGGTAAATTAACTTAAAAATAATTAATTTAGTTAAAATGTATATATCTACTGTATAAAATACGTGTATTTTTCCCTGTGGCAACAATTAGAACGCAAGAATAAATGAGACAACTGTTAATCTGGTACCCCGTAGAATTAAGTTTACATGCACTCTCTAGCAGAAGCGATTATTAGTTGGAGCCTTAAGATCATTTAGCACTAATTGTATACATATATTTCCCACTGAGATCGTTCTCTCAATATGTGCACTTTATTGCTGGCATAATATCTTGAATAAATTAGCAAAACATTTACTTCCAGAATAAATAACAATGTTAAGAAATATCCACATAATGCACTAAATACAATATCTTTCTATTAATAATTTAAAAATACGAAAATATTTCGTGAATCTGCAACAATGAGTCTTACTTAGACTACAAAACAAATTAGTTGTTGAAACAATTACTTCTCTGGCCAATGCCTCGACAGACATTGAATAATACAAAATTAATTTGGGTGTTGCAAATAGTACCACTACCAAAGCAACACTAATTTGAATGAAATCATTTATGTTGAATAAACTAATAAATGATAAAAATGTACTTTAGACTGTTGAAAGTGAATATAACATGAAATATTATGAGCTATTTTAATAATAATAATAACTGCATTTTGCCCACTCTATTGAGGATATATCTTATTACATCCTCTTGTGTGATGCTTATGTACCTCATCATGTGTTATGTATTTGTTTCTATATCGATACATATAAAGAAAACACTCTAAGATATATAGCGATGGTAATGTCAGTATTTTCAGTTGACGAGAAATATCCCTGCAGTCATTAGGATACCCAGCACCTGCGATTTGCAATGCACGTCTTTGTAAACCAAATAGACGAAGTGTAATGCTAGAATATCCCCATGTTAACAATCCATACGTTAAATAAGATTGACACAGTGCAAAATATACAGATCTTAATGATTGCTGGTGCAGTGAACATGATAGCAGTCGCAAAAGATATTACGACATAAGTTACTGCTAGTTTCATCTCCATGGGATGTCCATTTTAATTTTGAGTAGAGGGGTATACTCGAAAACTTTACTACGTTGCATGGAATGGTTGGTGGTGAAGAAAACATTAAATTAGTAGTCTTTGCATTATTAAATGTAAGACCGTTTGATATGAACCATTCAGATATTTTTTATTGTTTGCTAGGGCTGTATTAATATTTAATGAAGAAAACTGAAAACTAGTATCATCTGCATATAAATATACTGATCCGAGGTCTATTTAGCAGGTTAAGCCTTTTGTAAATATCTTGAAGAGCAAAGGCCCCAGTATTCACCCTTGAGGTACCCCACCTCTATACGGCCTGAAAGTTTATTATCGTCCTTTACCCTTTGATACCTATGTAACAGATATAAAAATAGAAGCCGAAAGCTTTTCGGATGGAATTTATAATAGTATAGTTTTCAGGAGAAGCTCGTGAGGGACACAGTCAAATGCCTTGCTTAGATCAAGAAAAAAGTCTAAGCTGTAAATTTATTGTTTTCGAAATGATCTAATATTCTTTAACAAAGGCTGCAACAGCAACCCCCGTTGATTTTTCCCCGCGGAAATCATACTACCTATCTGAAAACAGGTGATTACTCTCCAAAAAACTTAATTACTCAATACTTTCTCAATTTTTTTTTATATAATTGAGAAAATAGATGATCCTATAATTTTCAGCAGAAGTTAATAATAAACTGCTCATATTTGTAGTTGCTGTGTCTTATAATTACTTTAATAAGGTGTTTGACGTCCTCTTCAGTCACGTTTTTGTTTACCCTTTTAACACACAACCATGCCTTTCTAGGATTAGCTTTGACGTTTGTATTCAGGGCATCGGCGGTACCTACAATTATATTATCCTTTTTAAACATCTTGCGTGTTTTCTTACTGACTATTTTCGTAAATCCGTCATCTTAGTGTGCAATATTTGGTGTCGGCGATAATACATGATTCGAGTTTGAGTTATTGTTTATATTTTTGACAGCTGTTAGTTTAATATTCGGCGTTGCCGGCTTTCTTCTTTCTGCAACTTCATTGTTGTTGGAAAATTTTATACGATTTATATTTACGGATTGCTTTACATCCACGTGTTTTACAATCGAGATGTCGTTCTTCATAATTGTTATTTCTGTCCAAATAAATTTTATTTAAAGCGGTAGAGATGTTATTTGATTCCTCCTTTTTGGTTATGGTAATATGAACCTGTGCATAACCGACAACTTTTTGATTTTCATCCACGTACAATCCAGGTACTTTTAATGCACAACCATTATGATAAATGCGTTCATATTTCGTACACTTACTATTTTAACTGAAACACTACAGTAATTACAAGTAGTTTCTTCCGAAATGCTAACTTTTGGCGCCATCTTGGCTTCAAAAAGAATAATCTAGGGAATATCCCTTTAAATGTAATATATACACTGAATATTACATCGTGATTTATCAAATACAATACTGGTTTAATATACATTTACAATAGTCCTTTTCCACAATCATGTACTTTATTGAAATTCTTATATAATTTGAAATAGTCTGGGTAAAACATAAAATCGCAATACATTTTTTATAAAAACCTTAATATAAATATATTGAATTTAACCATTAAGGAAAGGTGAAAATACATAAAAATGTATTTCTGTAAAATCCATATGATTCCATCTTCGCCAATAATAATAATAATAATAATAACGATGTTCACCTGACAACGAATATATTAGTAAATTTTGCCACAGTGATTAATGAAAATTAAACTAATTATTACATATTATTATATGTGCATGTAGGCTAACACGATATAAGCCATCAATTCAGGCAATTTTGGGATCACTACTAGAAATGATACTCTGTTACAGCTTCTAAATATCAATATCTTTACATATTAGTAACATATCTACATATTCATATAAAAATATATAAAATACCAAGCAGCAAGAATACGTTTAAATAAACGAACTCGTTTTAATATAAATTAATTACACATTTGTCGAATATAACGCTATATTTTTAGTAATAATAATAATAATATTTATTGGTGCACTTAACTCAGTTTTACACAGGCCAAGAAAATATAAAAAAACATAGAACTACCGAATAAGAGAATTTACAATTAATTGCACAAAAAAGAAATACTTATCAGCATACTTAAATCTAGAATGGCAATATCATTGCCATTTACATACGATTTTTTAGTTGATAGGAGGTTTTAATATTTTACTATCAAATTGATTGAAATGAAATTTAAAAATAAAACTAAAATTAAAATTAAGGTTAAAATCAAAATTAAATTTAACGTTAAGTAAAACACATAACAACATATATGACGTCTTTGCTGAAAGAATGAATACATAAAGAAACAAATATATGGGAGTGTCAAAATACATATACACATACATGCACATTTTGCAAAAACACATTTAATATAGGATAGAAAATTTGTTTATTAAAAGGATTAAATGACATCTTCATGTGCTAAAAACGTCATAGATATTGTACGGACCTTTTTTAATAAGTATTCTTTAAGTTTTATTTTAAATTGATTACTGGATAGTGTTTTTGTTTCATATGAGTATTAGTTCAAAAATTGTATTCCATAATAGTTTGAACCTGTTTTTGATTTTTATAATCTTGTTTTAGGTTGCAATATATTAAGATTTTCCTTATTATGGTCTTCATGAATCCTATACTTAGAGAAATGTGTTTTAACATGAAATAGACATTAGTTAGCCCTATTTTGAGAACAACATCTAAATGATCCGATAAAGCAATATTTAAAAATTTAATTTTTATGTATTCGTATGGGATATTTGTACAGACATTATCGAGGCAAGTATTTTATCTCGTATTCGCGTAGACACATTTGGATAGTCATTCAGGTATTAATAAAATGTATTAAAATCCTTTAGTTCGTTGTAGAAAATTAAATAATAAATTTAAAAATACGAAAACATTTCGTGAATCTACAACAATGAGTCTTACTAAAACTACAAAACAAATTAATTTGAAACAACTACTTCTCTAGCTAATACTTCGACAGACATTGAATAATACAAATTAATTTGCGTGTTACAAATAGTACAGCTATTAAAGCAACACTAATTTGAATGAAATTATTTCTGTTGAATAAACTAATAAATGATAAAATGTACTTTAGATTGTTTAAATGCAACTATAACATGAAAAATTATGAAAAATGAATTTTAAACTGATTTCATTAAATTAAATTAGCAAAAGCAATTAAAAAATCTAGCATTCAAGTTTATAATCATCTGCAGACACGTGTTTCGAACTTTCGCTCTCTTCAGTACAGCTTTATTATAAAATTGATTTTGTCGAAGTATTAGCTAGAGAAGTAGTTGTTTCAAATTAATTTGGTTTGTAGTCTTAGTAAGACTCATTGTTGTAGATTCACGAAATGTTTTCTTATTTTTAAATTTATCATTCAGGTATTGTTCACGAATATCGCTTTTATTAAAGTGAATATTAAAATCTCCACCCAACAAAAATTTTTCTCATTAAAATTAATTTTATCTAATAATGCCATAAGAGTGTTTAAAAATACATCTTCTGATGGAGGCCTATAGATACATATTATATATAAATCATGTATGGAATTTTAAATTAGGGATAGTTCACTAGATTTCTCTTCGGAAAGTCGTGGTCATAGATTATTGTCCCACCATAATTTCCATGTGGCATTTTCTGGTAAATGAAATTGATTTACGTTTGGAAATATTTATATGCAATCTATTTCAATGACAGTATTATGCAAACTGCAACTGCGAATTTTTTGCACATCAAGTGAAGCACTTGGTTTTAAATTGTGAAACAAGTAAAACCAAGTGCTTTAATTAGTAATTTATCTTATTATCCAATGTAGTAAACATCCAGCGAAATCTAAATGCTTTAGCTTTTGAGTTAAAAGTTTAAAGTCAGTTTTATCAAAAGCATGTTAAAAGTCTGTGAATATTACATCTACTAGACCGTAAGAGTTAAGTATTTACAAAAATGGAAGATTTCGAATTTTTTGTTACACTAAAACTGATTTTTTTAAGTTGATGTAAAGTAGATGAAGTAATGCCAAATTAGCAATGAATAAAATCGGTCCAGGGATTAAATATATTTTTTCTCATTGAGAAAAATAAGAAATATAGAAAGAGGACTAGCCTCTAATCATGCTCAACAAAATTAACCTGTATGGTTAGATATCTTATAAATGTTTAGCTATTATTTCAAAATCGCAAAAAGTTCCCTCCTGAAATATATTGGCTATTGTCATCACTCTCGTTAAAGTTCATGGTACCCGCAGTTGGTTCTATGTATCGACAAACGTCTAACTACGTATTAGAATGTTAGAACCTTTCAAATTAAAAGTTATTTGCAATAACAATTGATAATTCTATTTACACTGGAGCTCAAAACTAATGCAACACCCAGAAAGGAAAATGTTTTCATGTCAGAAGAAACGATTACAATTTGGTGCAGTTTGAACAAAAATATTGACAAAGATTCAATAATGTCCACACGCCGCAGTTAATATAGCACTCTCTAACTCGGCGAGGCATAGACCAAATCAAGTGGTCGATGTCTTCTTGTGGTAAGCGGTCTCAGGTCTGTTGACCACAGATGGCACAATTAGTCGATATTGGCGATAAATCAGGGGATGTTGCAGGCCAATTTAAAAACTCTACGCCAGAATTTTGTATAAACTCCATAATTTGACGGGCGGTATGCGGCCTGGTATTGTCTTGCTGTAAAATGGTATTTGGAATAGTGTCAATGTATGGTATTGCAACAGGTTGTAGAACTTCAGCCATGTACCATTAGGCTGTTACCATGATGCCTAGGGGTATTGGCTGTGTGGCGTTCTAAGGCAAACTCTACATTGTACCTTTCACCACGAAATTGACGGACAAGTCTACGTCCATCATGGGAACCTAAGCAAAATCTGGACTTATCACTAAAGCAAATGGAGTCAATCTCTACATTCCAGTTGAATTTGGCTTGATATCATTCTAAGCAACGAGCTTTGTATAGCGGAGCCATCGCTAGCACCCAAAACGGACGGAACACATAAAGGCCCATGGCAAGAACTCTTCGAAGAACACTAATTTTATTTGAATGGTACAATAATTAATTGTACCTATTTAATGTAATTTCGTTAATTTCCCTTTGTGACGATATTCTTTATAATGTTATTTTTTGTAATGTACATTATTTTTGAATAAATTTGTTTTAATATTATTATTAACTGTTTCTAGAACTGTTTGCCTAGAAACCATACATCCTGTTGCTGCAATAAAGGCATCTCGAACTTGCCGGTAAATGTCGTGACGATTATATATCGCAAGCAGTTCTTGGGTACCGTTCTTGACAACCCTATATAATCCTAGGCCTACCAGAACGTCTTTATTGCTGATAGTCATTTTCTTCAGACCACCTTCTCCAGACGCATTATAGTTGGGGGTGTCTTTTCGAGTCTTCCTCAATCTGAAGCCCGCCTCTTTCTTACCAACAATGCGACCTTTTTGAAAATCACTTAATTGATGAAATCGACGGGGTACACAAATTCTAGGCATTTTAGCAAGGTTGTTTGATATACTAAAGAACATTATTAAATTTACTTTATTTTTTGGATAAGTGTAAAAATCGCACACAAAAAATATAAGGAGCATTACTTTTCAGATCCATTTTATTTATTAAACAAATATTTCAATGAGCAATAATAATCTAAAGAAGTTTTCTTCTTTAGATTATTATTGCTTCACTTCACTGAGCATCATTTGGGAGGATGCACGAACCCTTCATTATTAATAATAATATCTTTATTATCCAACAGTCAAAAGAGCAATTACATGATAATATTACATATTAACACATTACATTAAATTAAGTGTTAAATAAAAATTATAACAAGAATCAAATTGCGTAAATAGAACTTAAAAGTACACTATACACGAATAATATGAATAAGTCAATATTCTTACAATGTAACTTCACATTCCTAAATATTGATAATAATGGACTAGATGCTCTGTGGCTGGTGTTTGAAAGAGAGATATAGAATATTTAAATTACTGGTTTTTGAGTTATGTGAAGAGAAATTTCAATTAATAAAACACGTTAGAATTCCCTTTCTTCACAATTTATTGTGTATTTACTAGATGTACATTTCGAGCACTAAGTTAGTTAGCTATTGATAATGAGCACTTAGTGCTCGAAATCTACATCTAGTGAATACAAAATAAATTGTGAAGAAAGTGAATTCTAACGTGTTTTATTAATAGATATAAAATAGGTTATTGACCCTAGAGTTAATTCGTGGTAGCTGTAAGGAGCACTTGTATAACAGTCGGGTCGTTGAAGTATCCATTAAGGAACTAGAAAATAAACATTATTTGTGAATTAACTCGCCGGGACTGAAGAGATGGCAAGTTAAATTCCGAGAGCAGAATTTCATGTGAAACGCCTTGTTCCGGATAGGTACAAAATTTTCGAAAATATATATTTTTTAGAAATTTTCTTTGTACCTTTTCGAGTATATCAATGCAGTTTTTTTTTGTTGTGGGAACCAAATTATGGAACCGTATTCAAGTTAACTTCTAATGAAAGCACTGTTAGGTGTTGTAACTAAAACACAAACTTTCAAAGAGTACTCTTTGCTCATTAGGTGTTTTAGTTACAACACCTAACAGTGAATTCAAAATGGACTTTCAACAATAAAAGCCAATACAATCAAATTCTAATGAAAACCCCATAGAATTTAATAAGAGCGGCATGATGCTGTAAGGACTTGGTACTGCGAAGAAGATAGCCAAGAGTTTTATAGTTGTTGTTGCAAACGTTTCTAATGTGATTACAAAAGTCAAGTTTAAAATTCATTAGTATACCTAAGTCACAAAATTCGGAAACACGTGACAGAACCTCTCCGTCCAGCATATAGTCCACTCTAAGAGGGGTTAAACTTCTGTAGAACGATAGAACTTTGCATTTATTAATATTTAGCTTTAAACCGTTTTCTTTACTCCATTTACATAACATACATTTGTAGGTTGCACTAGTCACGACTTTCCTTTACCTTGTTATAGATTTTCAGGCCGTCAGCATAAAATTTATATTCTCATTTAACATGTTTCCTCACATCATTTATGCACATATTAAATAGCAGTGGACTCAGAGTGGATCCTTGAGGAAAACCACTGCTTGAAAAATAGTCCCTAGATTTATAGCCACGTAGTTCAACATAGTTAGAACGTGAAGTTAAATAGGACTTAAATAAATCTATTATATCCAAACTAAGGCCAAAAGTGTGCATTTTCCGCAGTAGAATATCATGGGGAATCTGATCGAACGCCTTGGTGAAATCTGTATATCTGTAATTGGTTTGAATTCTGTGATCGAATGCGTCGGAAACTGTATCTACGAAACTAAGCAGATTAGTAATTGCGGATCTACCAGAAACAAAGCCATGTTGATTGTATATGAGTTGATTAGTAAAATATGAAGCTAAAACCTTAAATAACATTAATTCAAAAATCTTTGAAATATTATTAATTAAAGAAATGGTCTTATAGTTCTAGATTTGTTTGCGATTACCATTTTTTAAAACTGGAACAATTTTGTAACGTTTCCACCATGCCGGAAAAGTCTTTGCAGAAATAATTAAATTGTAAATATGTAAATATTAAGTAAAGGCGTCATAAGCACTGCATAACAATATTTTAAAAGGATAGGCGAGAACGTTATTCGGGGGGCCAGATGTAAGACAAGGTTTAATACTCTTCACTGCTAATATTAAATCATCTTCGCAGTAATGGGTTAGCGAAAACGGTAGGCGAAATGTTATGTGATTTATCACAGAAAGTGGTATGAGGCATATGTGTTGGTAATGCTATCAGGAGAGTCACAAGTTGTGTTTTCAAAGACCAATGTACTTCGAATAGTTTACCCCTGATTTTTGACCATAACAATTTTGGATCTTTTATCACATTTTCTTCTACTCTAGATTGAGATGATTTGTGGTCATCATCGATATTTTGTTTTACTAACAATCTAAATCTCTTAAAGCTTTCTTTGTTATAGTTATTATTTTCGTATAAAGATAATTTGCGGTAGTGGATTTTACGGCGAATATTGTCGATAGTTCGTTTTGTAAATCATGAAGGATATCGAGACATTTTGTGCAGCTTTTTACGAATAAATTCGCCAATATGTTCATACAAGATGGAATAAAATGTATTGCAGCATGGTCAGCGTCGGAACAAGACAAGAGCTAGTTCCAGTTGCAAAGTTGATGATATTCACAAGATCGTATGGTATACACCAGTCTGCTTTTCTAAAGTCACATTTCCTTTTATATGATATAAATGGTTGTAAATGTTGTTGACGACTAATAGGAAAATTCATCGATAATGCGGGATCATGAACATCCTCGGGGACTTTATTGATTGCTTCCAAGTACTACTGGAGTTTCTCAGAGTCCTCATGCAGGGTCCGATGACCTGCCCAACCTTCATCGAAGGGGAAAGGGACAATTATTCTCACGAGTACCTGTATACCCTTAGAGGTATTCTGCTTCCATGGTAACCTCTGCTGAAGCCCAGTAATATACTCACTCTACCACCACTCATGCACTGTATTCGCTGCTATCTGGACAGACGATTTTCTGAAGAAATTTCTTGGTGTTAATGATTCCAAGTCATTAATATCACTAGATAAAAGGCAGAAGGGGCGCGAATTGTGGACAGCCTCCACCTGTGTTAAGAATGTGTACAATTCCTCGTAAACGCGACTTCACCGAATTTACTCCCGCTTCCCAGAGACCACCAAAGTAAGGTGAGCGTGGTGGTATGAAATACAAGCTTATATCTGAGTGGCTGGCTGCATCAATCAATGATAATGAAAGCAATTCAAACAATCATGAACGATCTTGTTGGCTTATTTAACTCATGGACTGTTAGAGGCCAACTTGTTGCATTCCAACAACACGTTGTAATTGACTAAGCTTAGAATATTGTAAAAATAGTTCGAAAGGAATTAAATTAACATTAGTTGAGCAAATTTATAAATTTCGCGTTGCGAGCATATCTGCTATATTTATAAAATTTACAATGGAATATGTAGCTTCATTATAATTCAACCACTCTGGACATGCTATCCATAACGTGGATGACTTATATGCACTAACTCCGCGACATGTTTCCAACTGCATTTGCTAGATATCTCTTTGATTTCACATTAATCTAATTTAAAATTATGGTGGAAGACTACCAAAGAAATTTCCAATTAAATTGAAGTTCTAGTGTATTATGAACCTTCTGCAATCATTTAACTAGAAGCAATGCACAGCAAAGTTCAAGCCGCGGTATTAACAATTTTCAAAGACTTGGCAAGTACAACATAGAAATTACCTAAGTGATCAAAGGTTTTTAAATAAATGCATGCTCTATAAACGACATCAAATGCATCGCTAAAGACAAGCAATTAATTTTTATTACAGTTATGGCACAATACGTGGCGATTGAAATTAATATCATTTAAATATTTTAAAAACCACCATTTAGGTGTTATAACTTCCCCATTTAAAGGGATTTATGAAACAGGAATAATACCACAAGAATGGCTTTGCTCAACGTTTGTCCCTATTCCCGAGAAATATAATGCCAAAAATGCGAATAACACCGTACGATCAGCCTAATGAGCCACACTCTGAAGATCTTTCTTAGAGTCATCCACCATAGGATCTACAAGAAACTGGAAGAAGATATAACAGATACCCAGTTTGGCTTTAGAAAGGGAGTTGGCACAAGATAATTCTTATTTATTTATTTATTTAACGGATAACACCTTTTTCACAAAATAATAACAAATTATAAATTGGATAATAAAGAAAAAAAATATAAGTATATATATATATATATATAACTTATTCTAACTTAAACTAAATAAACCTAAATATAAATAATCAATTAGAATTATTCAATATACTGCCCGTGATTTTATTTACAATATTCTTAAATGTACAATATGACGTTCCAAATCAATCAAATTTATCCTGATTATTCATTTGATTGGCCAATCTCATGCAGCGGTATATAGGACTGTGGTATTTATAAATCGAAGACGCGGTCTGTATTCTGAAAATTGTTTTTTGTCTTGATGATCTAGTGGGAATGTGGAAATGTAAATATTGAAGCAGATCTGTTGAAGTATGACCGGAAATTAGGTTATGCAACAAAAACAGATCAAACTTTTTTCTACGTACCTCCAATTGTTCTATATTTAAATAGCTACATACCAATCCACAATAAATTGCTCTCAATATTTCCAAATTAAAATGTTTACAATGTCTTAATAAAAATCCCAGTAGTTTGATGGCTTTATTACATATTTGGGAGATGTGCGCTGCAAATGACAGTTTAGAATCCATTAAGACACCCAAATCACGCACAACCGACAATTTTTCCAGATTGTCATGATTGATGTTGTATGTGAATTCTATCGTGCTTATTCGTTTAGAAAATGTAATGGATTAACATTTCATAGTGTTGAGAAACAGCTGATTTTGTACACATCAATCATATAAATTGTTCAGGTCTATTTGCAAATTGAAACAATTCGGTATATCATTAATACAGGAGTACACTTTGAGATCATCAGCAAATAACAGATAACTAGAGTGCAAAAAACAGCTGCAGATATCATCAATAAAAATAAGAAATAATATCGGACCGATATGTGAGCCCTGGGGCACACCATATGTTACCTGAATAGTGGAAGATATGAAATTATTAATCCTGACTGCTTGACGACGTTCAGTCAAAAAACTAATAATCCATTTGATAGCTGAGTCATGGAATCCATAAGCATGTAATTTGGTAAAAAGTATAGCGTGTTGTACCCTATCAAATGCCTTTGCAAAATCAGTGTAAACTGCATCAACCTGAATATGTGATTCAAAGGCATTGTGTAAAAAATATTGGAATTCTAATAAATTAGTTGTGGTAGACTTACCTTTAATAAAACCATGTTGTGCAACGTTAAATAAATGTTTAGTCATATATACAATTTGTTTGGTAATCAACATATCAAACATTTTTGGGATTGCAGATTGAATTGCAACCCCACGATAGTTTTCGACTTTATTTCTATTGCCGTTCTTGGAAATTGGGGTAATATAACTAAACTTCCAATTCTTAGGGACACAGCCAAGTTTGAGAGATGCGAAATACAATAAGTGCAAAGGTTTCGACACTGAACAAACGCAATTATATAGGAAGTCACCGGGTATGCCATCAGGCCCACAAATTAAACTACCATCAAGTGAGACTATTGCATTAAAGACTTCTTCTAATGAAATTTGTAACTAGTCAGGTATTACTGATTTGGATTTCTTAAATGTATAAATGTGGTTATTAGTCGGGCACGTGTAAACATCAGCAAAATATTGAGCAAATGCATTTGCAATATCATCGCCTTCAGCGAATACGATGTCCTTAAAACTAACAGTGGACGGGATTCCCTGCACACCTTTAGCCTCATTGATAAATTTCCAAACATTTCGGTAATTTCGACGTATATTCCCTTGCATACGCTGACAATATGAATTATACAATGTTTTACTTAAGCTAGAGCACCTATCCTGAAGTTGTTTGTAAATAGCATAATCATTAGAGCTATTGCTGTTCCTATAAATGGCATGTGCATTTTTCTTTTGTTTAACTAAAGATATTAAAGTTTTATTGAACCATTTGGGATATGTTGTTGATTTTATTTGTTTCAAAGGGACATAACTATTAATTACATCATATATTATATCATAAAAGCAGTCTACTATACTATCAATATTAGTACCAATTAATAAGTTATTCCAATCCACTGAACATAAAGCATAATTAATTTGACAGTAATCAGCATTCTTAAAATCAAACACTGTCTCGATGTAATTTAAATAATTTATAGCAGATTCAAATTCTACGCAGAATTCATAACCATTATGATGAATAGAATTGCTACAAATATTATCAGATGCCAATTGAATTTTTACCTGAGATATGGAAGTAATACACAGGTCCAAAAGTATTCCCCTGCTGTTCGGTATATTATTAATCTGTGTCATGTTTAAAAAGCTAAACGATTCAATTAAAATGTTTGCGGATAAATTGTTTATATTATTTGATTCATTGATATGATTCGATTCGGTTAATGTCCATTGGATATGAGGAAGGTTATAATCCCCAAAAATAAAAAAAATCTTTATCGATATAAGTATCAGATAAAGATTCAATTGTTTTCGCGTGAGCTTCATATTTTTCAAAAGGAGAGTTAGGAGGTATGTAAGCCCCACCCACTACTAATTTATTAGAACCAATACTTAATAAGATAAAACATTGTTCAAGACATGTTGCTTCAACAGAAATAAGCTGTGACAATATACAGTTCCGCACCGCAATTAATATGCCTCCGCCGCGTTTTTTATCCCTAGTTCGGATTGATCGATCAGTTCTAAAAATTGTATATTTTTTTAAACGAAATTCATTGTCATAAATATTAGAATTCAACCAGGTTTCCACAATAATGATAACATCGTAGTAACATTAATTAACCGCATGCATAAAATCGTTGATTTTTGTTCGTAGTCCACCTACATTATGGCAATATAACTTCAGTTTTTTGTAGAAAGATTCGAGGGAGTCGCATTGGCAGGAGTGAGCGTATTCTTCTTTTTAGTTATTCGTGGATAATTATTTATATACCGAATAACCAAATCATCTTCACCTTCTTGTTTGCCTAAAACGACTTAATGCAGCGATGTTTGGATGTCAAGCAAAAGGTATACGCCTGTTTTATAGATTATAATAAGAAATTTGATAAATTGAGACATAAACAACTAATAGAAGCACTGGAACGCAAAAATCTCGACACAAGAGATATACAAATAATTGTAAAACTGTACCTAAACCAAAGTGCATCTGTTCGCAACTAATTCGAACTAACAAAAGCAGTTGAGATCAAGCGAGAAGTCAGACGAGGGTGTATTCTCTCTCAACTCCTCTTTAAGAAGAAATCTTCACCGAAGCCCTCGAAAGAGAAGCAGGTGGAATACGAGTTAACGGAACTCCACTGAACATTACTTCTCGTCGAAAATATGCAAGACCTTCAAAATATGTTGAATTCCATCGTCACAACTAATCGAGAATATGGTCTGCCACTCAATGTTAAGAAGCCATTGTCACCAAAACTGAAGTACCCAATGAACATCTGAATGTGGAAGGCCAAAGACTGGAAAGAGTCGAGGTATGACTATCTGGGAACAAACGCCGTGACTTACTGCGCAGAAATAAGGATTCACATGGAGGATCCTTTGTAAAGATTAAAAGGCTGCTCAGTAGCCGCGACCTGAGCCTGGACCTCAGAACTCGAATGCTCAAATATTTCATATTCCCAGTCCTTTTGTTTGATGTAGAAGCTTGGACCCTCAACGTGAATTCGAGAGGAAATTAGAAGCCTTTGAGATGTGGGCCTACCGTAGGATGTTGAGAGTATCGTGCACAGAACATGCGACCAACGTGGAGGTTCTGAGAAGAATGGAGAAATACAAAGAGAAGTGAAAATAAGAACATTGCAATATCTCGGCCACATCATGAGAGGTCAGAAATAAATTCTGCGACTCATAATCCAAGGAAGAATCGTGAGAAAAAGATCTCTCGGAGCGAGAAGAATGCCCTGTCTTAGGAATCTGCAAAAATGGTTTAATGTCAAGCCATCTAACCTATTTAGGGCTGCAGTTTCCAAAATCAAAATAGTAATAATGATAGTCAACTTCCGGAATGGAGACGAAACATGAAGAAAAGGAGTAACATTTTAAGTTTTTAATTTTATAAAGCCACTTTGTATGCACCTCAATAGGTGCAGATTCCTCCCAGATCAGTTTATGTTTGCGAAGACTTATCAGAAGACAGAAGACTTTGCATGATAGGTGCAATTAAACCTAAGGGGTCATAATTTTTTGCAATGGTGGATAATTTACTAGCTTATTAAAGCGTTGTGTCGGACAGTTTGACAAATTCGTCAGATGAACAGTTTTCAGGCAACCCGGCTAAAACCGCTGGATAATTTGATGACCATTTTCTTAGAGAAAACCTGACTTAATCCAATATATCAGAAATTTGATTATGAATCAAAATGGTCTGTTCCACGAAGTTGAAACCTGTCAACAGAACACAAAAATCCTGCTCAATTATTGCGCTTGCTAGTAAAAATGGACGCATTATCTATTACTAATTGCTTTAAGTATCGAATAGCTAAGGATTATGCCGATGCAGTAGTTTCATATGTGACCATATTTGGTTAAAACAACTGATTTCTTAAATTGGTGATATCTTCCAAAGAATACTTTACAAGGAGCGTTGTTTGCGGGTAATAAATAATTACCGATATATTTTAGCAATATCCCCTGTTAATACAAACATATAACGCCGAAATCTTAGTAAGATTGAAAACAAATCACGCTGATTGGTAGGTCTTAAAGATTTGATGGTGTTAGCTGCTTCGTTTAGTAAACAAGATCGCAACTAGTGAAATTTCTGGTTATCTCCGATTGCATTATTTCGTAATTATATATTTGAAGATTACTTAAAACCTAATAATCATTTATTTTTATACAAAGCGAAAAAACAGAAATACTAATTTAGTAAATTTATATCTGCTTTATATTAC
Organism: Ontholestes murinus; assembly: GCA_963969525.1. Classification (NCBI taxonomy): domain Eukaryota; kingdom Metazoa; phylum Arthropoda; class Insecta; order Coleoptera; family Staphylinidae; genus Ontholestes; species Ontholestes murinus. The sequence goes on from OZ018396.1 coordinate 22,724,259, forward strand.
AGCCAATTTAATTAAGGACCCTTTAATTTAAAAAAAAGAACAAGGAAAAAGAACCGCAGTCGGTGTAACGGGTAGTATTATTTATTGATAAATTAATAATTAATCTCTCGAGTGGATTTTAATTGTATGGCCTTTGCACAACAACCGGGCCATTTCGTCAAAATAATAAAAAAATATTCTTGGCGCGAGAGAGTCACCCTTAATAATTCCATAGCGGGGCTAACGAAATAAAGCGGACCCAGTAATTAAATGAGAGCGCGAATTAAAAACAAACTCCCGGGGACGAATTAAAATTTACTTTGCCAACTTTTCGTTATTATTAGCTTATTGTGGACGGGCGCCATGTCGGCCTTCATTAGGCAGGATTTTCTCTTTTTCAGGATCCCCAAGGCACTAAGCCCGCGACCCTTAATTGGAACGACATCTCTCCTACCTACAAAAAAAGAGAAACAGTAATCCATTGATGTAATTAGGAATTTTTAATTTTATGGAAAATTATTTACGATATTTATTTACACTCACATCTAAGTGAATTAAAACTCTATTCTATTGTTCCATCATATGAATTTATATGCTTTTCTTAGATCATTTATTAGGTTGATAAGAAATTATAGGTCTCTAATTTCTTATCAACCTAATAAATAATCTAAGAAAAGCTTAGAAATTCATATGAGCTTAGGTCACTAGCTTCCATCGAATTAGAAATATAAATGTTGTCGAACCTTGAGCTGTAAATAAATACAAATTTTTGGTTGCTCATCAATGTATTTTTAATTTTGTAATTTTTAACTAACTGCTGGTATAATATCAAATTATTAATATCTATAAATTAGCATTTACTTAAATAAAATATTATACGAATAGTCTCTAATATTTATGCGATACGTATATCAATTAAAAGCTTAGAAGATGGCGCGTTTTCAATTTTAGCTAATTATTGAGAAAAATGTGAGGTCCGACGGCCCCCATTACTTCATATAAAAGCAGAAAGGAGTAAATTGAGAGTAGATAGCGGCATGGGCGTATAAAAGATTGAGGAGATCCTCCCCAAATGGAAATAAATAGTGTCTAATGTAGTTCTGCGGCTTATCTCGCCCATAAAAGTAAATGCAAAGGCCGTTAAGGGTGTAAGAATGAAATAGGAAACGTTAATATACACACGGAGGGCTCGCGCGCTACAATGCATCCGGGGCGCCCCAAAACTGCTGAATGACGAAAATTGGTTTCTTGAACAAAACAAAAACACCGTAATCTGATAAGGCATCGACGCGGGGGAGAATGATGACAGTTACTCCGAAGTGAATGCGAATATTAGTTACCAACTTTTGGATAGACTGTTGACTTATATGAAATTATATACACTATTGACTAAACAGTAAGATTTGTTCTATTCTGACTTTGAACAGACAATTGAGTTTTACATTATTATACATTATGTAATATTTAATTTATCAGACTGTTAGTAATTGAAGATGTTTAAACGATTTCTGTTTCTGAATAACATCAAAAAGCTAATCAGTCACTGCAAATGATATAATGATATTACTTAACTTATAGAAATAATTACATTCATACCGTTAAGTTGCATTTTACGTCAATAAATTATTTTTTAAGAAAGTAAGTAATAATTTATTTGGCGCAGTCGCTAGGATTTACAGTTTGAGGAGCGAATATAGGATAAATTTTTCTTTATTTCAACGATTTATGAAAATTCAAAAGAGCCCAGCATATAGAAAGCAACAAAGCTCACAGAAATTAAGAAACCTACCTTCTTTGACGTTCGACCTAAAGCCCACATCAATAAATTACCTCTCTTGGACGAACATGAAAGATTACTGTGAACGATTTTAATATTAATAAAGTAATTGCCAATTAGAATGTAGTTCAGCTGAAACATTATAAGTGTAAGAGGTATTTAATGTGAATTGTATAGTAGTAGGTGCAATTTTCCGAGCAAGTTATTAAACTTGCAATAGAATATATTTAATACGGCGATGGTATTTTTCAATTCACTAAATATAGGGAAATTAAAATTCCAGAATGCGTCTGTATTAAAATTAATAACGTACGTTATGCAATAATAAATTCTACAAACTGCTTGCATTAAGAAACGAGTTATAGAACCTATTGGGGTTACGATCACAAAATCTGCCCTTATTTAAATAATACATATTTCAAAGGTGGGAAGACAGATCGTTAAGTTATTTGGTTTCCAATGAAAATAAAAATAGTCGAGATTTATTTTATTTTGTTACACAATAGAAATATATGTACATAAAAATTTTAGATTTTTCATTGCTAAATGGTGGTTCCTGTTTAGTTCCAGTTTAAGTACATTTTTTTAGCAAAACTTTAGGTGAATAACTCTTCTGCCCTTTATAGCTTCCTTATGAAAACGGCAACAATTTCTGCAGGCAATTTTAAGTTTTGTACTACCTAATGTAGTGTAACAATAAAAGTGTTTAGCCATATCATTCCACTTTCAAAGAATGTACAAAAGCATGAACTTCTTCTTTTTTCTTTATAGACGATTGAAATCAATTATTGGCTTACGTCATGGTGATTTTTCAATCCGCTATAAGTTACCGTTCATTTATTCTATAATTTTGTATGGCCCTCCCATAACATCTGCAAATTTGTAGAAGAGCCCCAACGTCGTTGTGGATTAAATTGTACTACATTTTCATATTGATAACCACTATTGTCCGCCTTTACGTAGTAAATTTTCTTAATTCGCTGGCTGGTCGAATGATGGAGCATACTAGCGCATGAATTTCATTAATTCTGTGCTTCATATTACTTAAACTTCTTCTGTTACTCCTCCTTTCTTTAGGCAGCCAAACTTCAAATCCCAATGAAGTCATTATAAAGAAAAACAGATGAAGTTATCCAATCCAGTCCCATTGATGTTTAGAAACTACTTTCGATAAATAGCGAATAATTCATTTTTTTGACCATACTATTATATTGCGGATTTCTTGGTGAGACTCCGGAAATGATCCAACTGCATCAATTACAATGCTCTGCACTTGAGCATAGAATATACTAAACATTTCTTGCACCTCTTCTTTACGCCTATTTTATAGGCCACCTAGAACTCTCTCGTAGTTTATTCAATATCTTCGACATACTGAAATGTTGACCGAATGTGAATCTGAGTTATCACTTTCTGCTCTTAATGATAATAATCTTGTTCCATTCTCTTACCTCACAGGATTGTCAATGGTAAGATTCGTTGTCCAGTACAAGCAAATCTCACTGAGCCCAGTATGATTTCGACTATGAAATGAAATATTTTGCACATTTGAAATCATCATTTTTATTTTTATTTTATCAGGACTTTTAGCATTGAATCATTCTCCTAATCCTTCTAAATCTTCCTAGTATTTTATTCGCTATCTACATCATTTGTTATGCACTAATTTAATTTTGTTTTGTTTTAATGCTTATAATATTCTTGGAGATAAAGCACTTTATGATTAATTAATTATGTCAAACTCCTGAAACTTTTACAGCCTTCTGGCAACTTGTTCTTTTGAAATCTTAAACTATTGGATTCATTTCGGGGCACCATGGACGTCTTTTCTATATAGATGTCTAACAGCTTCATAATAATTTCGTTCAGATTTTGACAAGGTCTGTTTAAATTAACTAATTGCAATCTTTATATTTAATAAGACAACTCCAATTTCTATATTACTTGCATCAGTATCCAAAAATTCTCACAGAATACCATCAATAATATCTACATAAACCAAGAAAACTTTTATGTGACGTAAATCCATAATTCTTATACTGTTAAAACTTTTCAACTTCTTAAAGATACAATTTCTTGGATTGAGTTTCAATCCGGAATCTCTTGATCATTGGAATACCTCTTTTAAACACTCCATATTGTCTTCAAAGGTTTTACCATCATTAAAACTTTTAATACTGTCTCGTAAGTATCTAGAATGTCGCAGGCCATTACATAAACCTATTTGCCATAATCCTGTTTCTGCAATAAATGTCATCTTCTACTGAGAGCTACTTTCAATTCCAACTTCTAAGATCAAGCGCCATGCATATAGTAAATCTAGATAATGTGTATTAGTTGTCGTTGATTCGGAATAACAGAAAACTGTCTTGTTTATCGAGTTAGCGGTAATCAACATAAAAGCAAGTATTAGTTTTATTTCATTTTGCTTCATGTCTGTGAAATTTGTTGAGCAATTTTTGTAATTATCCTATATTATACGATGTTGATCCGTTTATTCCGTCTATTTTCAAAATTATTCTGATAGATTTTTATTAATTTCTTCAATTATCACCTTTGACCAAAGTTAAATCGTAGTTTGAAGTTGTTATTTATTTTTCTATCGGTGATTTCTTATTTCTGTCTCATTATTAACTCTATTCTTTTTTATCAATAAAGCAGGAATACAAAATCCTTACGTGTACATTTTTTTAGCATTTTCCAATTTAGATTGTGAAAAATTTTCTTCTACAATGCTTCATTAAGTCTACACTTTCAAGCAAATAACATATATTACTTTCCAATTACCAATAATCAACACAAAACCGTGTCTATCCATTATTGTTCTTAATCAACACTACTGTCGACTTTTATGATCCTCCCCACTATCTGTAAAATATTTTTGAGCAACAAAACACCTCCTCTCAATATGTCTCATTGCGCTCCCTCAACCTAGTATATAAGTCAGAACTGTGAATTGTAATAATCATTTCTCATCTACCTGACGAAGCCACTGTGTAGTGAAATATTAATTGGAAAGGGAAAGAACATATGCGGAACAAGGTTCGTCGAAAAATAAGGAAAATGAACAGGAGTTGTGAAAGCTATCAAGAATATGGGAAAGCATTTAGAGAATATTGACTAGAATGAAGTTATAACAATGTAAGAGATGCAGAAGGAAAGTGCAAACGAGTGATGGGAAAAAATGCACATGGTTCGATGAGGACTGTGAGGAACACTTTGAAAAAGTGGAGCTTGGGCAGGGGAGAAGAGAAGTAGTTGTTGGCATCGAGGGGTAAGCACACTAAAAAGTGTACGCTAAAAAGAAGATTCAGGCCTTGAAAAGAAGGGACAGAACGACCAATGAAATGAGATTATGTAGAAAAGAAGAGAAAATATGGAGTATTTTAAATAGAAGTTTTTATTCGAATATGGGTATTTTTTATTTTTTCAAGTACCATTTTCAAAATTTCTTAATTTAATTGAATAATTTTTCTTTTCTAAAATACATGAATTTTAATTCACAGATTTAAATTTTTTAGTAATGTCTATACTATGTTTTCCTCTTGTTTCTCTTCCAAATTTCTAGAATTTTTTAGTATTTTTCTATTATGTTTTCAGTATATTTCAGGTTATTGAAAATGCATCATGGTAATGAAAACGTGTTTGGATTGTAGCTTCCCTTTTGTAGTGCTTCCATAAGACTCTTTTGTAATATATTTTACTAAGTAGTAGGTCTAGTAGAGCTTCCATTGCTTCAGAGGGGATGGTTTTCATAGTCTAGTTATGCCAAGATAGCCCGTTTCTGAAGGGTTTGAAGTTTCTTTTATGGGGTTGCTTCTTTTTTGACCCACCATACTAGTGAGCCATATGTAACAATGGCCACTTTTACCACAGTTTCGAACGTTTGTAGCCAAACTTCTATGCTTGTTGTGAGGCTATGAAGTGCATTCACAGCAGATTTTTCACAATAATAGCTGATCTTCGCCTATGGAGGGGATTTCTCTTTAGGATACTGCTCATTATATAGGTGTCTATGATTTTCATCATTACTTTTAGGAGAAATAAGCTAGGTTTCTAAACTGCCTGCAGTTAGAGGGCTATTATATGTAGCTCCTAGTGCAGCAGTGCAGGGAAAATGCCATCTGGGCCTGGTGTTTTGAAGGGTTTAAACCTATTAACTGCCCTTTTTATTTCTTTGGTAAAGAGTTTATCAGCCTTACTTATGTTTTCTCTACCAGGTAGAGAAGTAGATTGAGAAGTGTTTTTTTGCAGTTCGCAAATGTTGAACCTGTGAAGTGCGTCCTTAACACACCGCACTGAGATTTCCCCTCTGCATAACTCCCATCAGGTTAGTCCGTTAACTATTGGAGTGGTGTTTGGACAGTACTTTGTGAAATCTGAATGTTGAGGTTGTGTCAGTAACTTCTCCATATTTTTCTTTTCATTTTTCTCAACTCCTTATTATATTCAGATAGTGTATTTCTATAGGCGTCTAAGTTGCCTATTTTCTTTGCACTATTGAAAGTTTTCCTAGTTTGTAGCGGACAAATGGATATATAGGCCTTTAGAATGCTATTTCTGAGCAGTGCTGCTTCTGTTTCTTGCTCTTCTGTGGTCTGAAGGTAGAAAAGAAGAGAAGCACTCTCACTAGAGGATCCAGTCTGCGTTCATCGGATTTCTACATTCCATCGCGTCTTCTTTTGCGGCCTCTTTCACAACATTTTGAATTGTACTTGATGTAAAGGCATAGAGTGATGTCCAACACCTCTTGCCTGATTGCATTCACAAAGGTAGGCTCGCGATACCTGTATTAATAATATCTAAATTGTTAGAGATAATAAATTCAAGAAATTCTGTATCCGTGCTGCTTCATACCATGTTGTAGGCGTTGGCTACACAGCCCAGAAGGAGGTGTTTATTGCCTTTTATGTACTACGCCACGAGTCTACTTACCAACTTTTTATCTTCAGGAAAGTAAGCAGAGGCCATTAGAACCTGCCTATTGTCTTTCTTCGTAGGAGCTGCTGCTAGGTCCCATGTGGTGAATTCTGGAATGAATGTATAAATAATATATTTTCTGAGCATTAGAACTGCCCTTGGAGTAATGCAATCTGCTTTACACACCAGACTACAATTGTCTTGGGATATACCCCTTTCCTGTCCCTTATTGGATTTTTTAATGCAACTAACGGCACTTGCTGCCGCATTAGAGTGAAGGAGATTCAATTGATTACAGCATATGCCCGTCATTATTATGATTTGTACCTCACTGGCGCCCCTAAATTTTGGGTTTCATGACTTTTTGCCTCTAGGGTTTTCCTTCTATCCACTCCATATTTGAATGCTATAATTAAACTATTAAATCTGGGGATCGTCTTGTACCCATAGTCCGCATAGACTAAGTTTAGCCCTGCATCTATCGGCCTTATGCTGTTCAATCTTAGATTGAAGTATTTGTTTCTTTTTGGTGGTTTCCTGACCATATTGATCGGAGCGGTGAATCTAAGATCCTCTAGTCTTGTCAGTCGCGAAATATGACCACTGGCAGCGACAAATTTAATATGTCAGGGCAGATAATTATTAAACCCAAATCAAACTGGCATAACTGGGTAACGACAGATTTGTGGCCTTCTATTCCTAAAAACCTAATAAACTCGGGAGCCGAATTAGGCCAAATTAGTCTGAAGAGTTTGTCCAAGGGAGGACGACAGATCATAGATGGATCAATTTGTGAAGGAGAACCCTTTCTATAGATTGTAATAGATCCTAGAATCTCTTAGCAGTAGGTCATCTCCTCGCTTCAGGATGATCACAAAATGGTTTACACCCTATTTGAATGATCTTAGTGGTGGTTCATCGGTAGTAAGATACTGAATCCCCACACCACGACAAGTAGAATTCCTTAATAAGTGAATCCAGCCACGTTTAAATCCAATAAGTTAATTTTCTTTACTATTTTTACTGTACTTTTCACACCTCGTATCTATCACCAACGTAACATTTTTCGGTGGATATAAAAATACTGGAATGATTATTTTGAACTGTTTATTTATACGTGTATATACTTGATTTTACTTAGGCACATCTAACGTAAGTTGGTAACTAACTGGCTATATTTATGACACCACATATTCTAGCTGACTCAGTATGGATTACTGATAAGGTTTTTTGATTTATCTCGGGTACCGGGATAACGGTTAATATTAAACATTTCATTGATTTACGCAATAAAACTAAAGCTAAATTCCGATGATCTGAAAACCCAGCAACTTGAGAATATTATAAAGTATTAAGAAATTATACTAATTCGGCGATAAAAATTGAAAAATCCTCTAGTCTTGCGACAAATCAAATATATCAGGGCAGATAATTATTAAACCCAAATAAAACAGGCATCGTTAATCCTAGTGAAGGCTCTGAGTAACGATACTACAGCCGGGCGAGGGTAGGGTAACGACAGATTTGTAGCCCTCCATTCCTTAAAACCTAATAAATTCGGGAGCCGAATTAGGCCAAATATGATCTTAGTGGTGGTTCATCGGTGGTAAGATACTGAATCCCCACATCACGACAAGGAGAATTCCTTTGTAAGGGAAGCCAGCCAGGTTTAAATCCAATAAGTTAATTTTCTGTACTATTATTACTGCACTTTTCACACCTCGTATATTTCACCAACGTAAAGTTTTTGTTGGATATAAAAATACTGGGATGATTATTTTGAACTGTTTATTTATACGTGTATATACTTGCTTTTACTTAGGCACATATAACGTAACGGAGCCCATGAGTGACCATCGTCACATCAGGTTCCAGATCCAACATAACGATAACCCAAATCCAAATCCCGCCCGGAAACTCCTGAGACCGGGCTGGAAGACAAAGAGGGCTAACTGAGAGTCCTTTATTAACGCGATGGAGGGTTGGTCGGCGAATCTGGTAGATCCCCAGAAGTCAGCGTTAAGTCTGAGCAGGAGGCTGAGAGCCGCATACAATACAGCTGTACCTAAGAGGAAACTGTTTAGGATAGTAACAAGGAAGATGGGCCTGTCTCCGGGAGCAATGGTTCCAGGAGGAACAGTTGCGATTGTTGCGGCGCTCTTTCCGGCTCTTTGCCTGGATTAATCAGCACGGTGGCCTGTCGGACAACCAATATGGATTCAGGAAGGATAGATCGAAGGTTGACGTTATACTCCATGTGCGTAGACTAGCGAATGAAGCCAACCGGGGTCCCCTCAGAAGCAGAAGATACTGTCTTGCGGTTGCGCTAGACATCAAGAACGCTTTCAACTCGCTCCCATAGACAGCCATTGTGAGGGTTCTGGAGGAGAGAGCGATCTCAGGATACCATATGGCGATCCTCCTGAGCTACCTTCCAAACAGGAGGCTAATATATGAAGGAGCGGAAGGGAAAGATGAGGAATGGTTGGTCACAGGTGTGCCCCAAGGCTCCATATTGGGTCCTTTTCTATGGAACCTGCCTTACGATGAAGTATTTCGCCTTCCTCTACCCAAAGGGGTTGAGGTGGTCGGGTTCGCATATGGTCGGATTCTCGTAATAGTGAGACGAAGGGACATCGGCACGCTTCGGGTGCGACTCAGGAAGCCACAGCGACGGTGACTGATTGGCTCCGGACGGTAGGACTTGAGATGGCGGCCCAAAAAACCTGGGCCGTCTGGTTGTCGCGTTGTCGCGCAGGAAAGACCGGGAACGAAATTATTAATGTGCTGGGACGGGAGGTCGTTGTGGGGAAGCAACTGAATTACCTAGGGGTCATCATTGAGTCCAACCCGCTATGTAGTGCACAAGTGCTTAAGGCGACGGCTGGAGCCGCCGAGTCGACCCGTGCAGTGGGCAGGTTACTACGGGACATCAAGTAGAATAGGCAAATAGTGACGAGTGTTGTCAGCTTTGTGCGGCACCAACTGATGACAGCGAGCACACTTTCTTCCATTGTACTTCCTGGAAGAAAGAGAGGGACTAGGTCGAAAAAACCCTGGGAACAGCACTAACCCCCGAGGGGCTGATACCCATGATGTTAAGAACATGCGACAATTGGGAGACGGTGGCCAAGTTTCCCAAGAAAATGCTAGAGGCAAAGGAGACTAAACTATTAGAGATTATGGACCGGCAAGTAGAGGGAACTGGTGGGATAAGCAAGTAGCATGACAGGTACAGCTGAGGGGGCACCGTCACATATTCTAGCTGACTCAGCATAGACTACTGGTAAGGTTTCTGGATTTATGTCGAATCCATATTTTTATTCCAGGTAGTGTTTACTTAGTTGGTGAGAGTGTTAGAAAAAGTCATATAAAAATTCTTCAATGAAATATTCAATTATTGCCTTAAATACAACTATTTAAAATTAAATAAATTAGCTTCTATGTAATATTAGGTGAAGTTTAACACTTGTTTTGTTCCATAATGGTTTTTGTTCCAAAATTTTTTTTTGAACTTTGATAATGATCTGTGAAGACCGAAATTGAAAATAAAAACGTTTTGGAACAAAACTAGTGTTAATCTTCATTAATATTAATATCTGTTTCCATCAAGAGTGTAGCGCAACAAGCATTAACTTTACCTCGTATTTAATTTACACGTTTAGATTAGACACTTGTAAAAGTTGCAAATTTACAATACATTTATAAATGTGAGATTCAAAATTGTAAACAAACTTTCAATTTTTTTAAAAATATGAAATCACCAATTTGGTAGAATCTTTTATTATTATTTATTAGTTTCTCCATTATAAAATGTTTAAGTAGCCATAAATAGTGATAATAAAAAACGTAAATTCCTTCATACACAGGTTGAATGGGCCTCCAGGGTTATATAGGTTATAGGTTAAGTAGGGTCTTAGTGAGGTGTGTTAGCCTCTCGTGAACTGCGACCTAACAGATCTATTGTTCTACCCTTAACCAATCACTTCCCAAGCAGTCCCACGTCTACCATGAACCTGGTAACTATCTTGGGGGTGATAATGCTCACTTCTTCGGGGGATAATCGGTCCCTGCCGAAGTGTGAAAGACGCTTGTGAGCAATCGCAACACAAGTGCATAGTATGTGCTCGGTAGTTTCATCTGCCGAATCACACAATCTGCAGTTTCCACTTTCCTCTTTTCCCATTTTCTGCAAATGGTATCGGAGGGCACAATGCCCTGTCATGAGTCCGGTGAAAGTTCTTAGCTCGTTTCCTGCGAGTTCAAGCACCTTGTGGCTGTGATCAAGTTTCAGGAGTCGTTTTGATTGACGTAGACCTGGTACGTTGTTCCAATACTTACGTCTTCTGTCTTCTTCTCATTTTTGCACCACCTCTCTTCTATGCGCCATGGGGAGTCCACAAAACGGCTCTGGTCCAATAGGAGTGGCATTTGCACCTCTTCGTTGCCTTTAATATCCCCGTGCCCTGGGACCCACATGAGGGTCAACAAGTTGTTCTTCGCCAGTTGCGAGAGGGATCTTCGACATTCCCAGACAGTCCGTGAGCCGTGACTATAGGCTCGAACGGCCTTTACTGCGGCTTGGCTGTCTGAGCAGATGTATATATGCGCGCCATTTAGGTGCCTATCCAAGCATTCTCTGGCGCACATATCAATTGCAATCGTTTCCGCTTGCAAAATCGTGGGCGTCGTGCCCAGAGCCATGAAGCTCCTGTGGTTTTGGTTAGGCCCATAAATGCCTATTCCAGTACCTCTGGTATTCTTGGCACCATCCGTGTACCAGGCTGATATACCTCGTCCAAACTCCTTGACTCTCATCAAAGCCGTTTTGGGGTCCTCGATCGACACCTTAAACGGTAATTCGAATTCGAGCTTCCTGGACATAATGTCCGTCGGTTTGGACAGAAGGGCCGGGTCGATTTGCTGCAGTATTTCTAAGTGTCCTGTCCAGTCCCCCGGCAGTGTTTTCTTCCTCTGGTGTAGTCGGAGGGCTGCCACAAGTCCCTCTTATTGTACCACTAGATGGAGCGGTGTGAAACCAATGATTGCCTCCATTCCCGCGGTTGGGGTCGTTTGCATGGCCCCTGTGATGCTTAGACATGCTAAACGTTGAAGCCTACTCAGCTTCTTTTGCGTGTCTAGTTTTTGGGTCTTCGGCCACCACACGAGTGCAGCATAGGTGACAATGGGTATCACCGCCGTTCTATACAGCCAATACGTGATTTTGGGCTTTAATCCCCAGGTTTTTCCCATAAGCCGCCGACAGGCCCAAAGCGACATCGTCGCCTTTGCCATGATTTTGTCGACATGCTGATTCCAAGTCAGTTTGGTATCCAGAATTATGACCAGGTACTTTACTTCGTTGGAGAGATTGATCTCTATTCCATTCAGATAGGGAGCCTTTATGTGCAGCTTCCTTCTACGCGTGAAAGGAACTATGATCGTTTTATTCGGGTTGATACTTAGTCCTTCCCGAACACACCAGTTATTGATGCTATTCAGTGCTTTTTGTATTAGGATTGTAAGAATGCCTTCATGCTTGCCCCTGATTATTACGGCGATCTCATCTGCATCCACCACTATTGACCATAGTGTGGGGGACAAAACTCCCCCCTGAGGACACCCCTTTGTTACAGTCATAGATACTGGCCTCCAGGGTTATTAATTAAATAATTAAGTGTTCTTTTAAATAGTAATATTATTAATATATTTTCAGTTATTTTCATTTTAATCCAATACAATAACATATGTAATATAATTAACTCTTTAATGATAAGTAATTATAAATATTATTTATGAGACTGAACAAAATAAAACCTAGACATAATTTGGAACGAATTTGGCTGGGGTAAGAAACTGTTTAATTTTATCGGGTAATATTTAGTCGACGCCACGCTGTGTCGGGCAGAAGTTCGTTTTAAAAACAGCTGGTAAAAAGTTCTGAAGTTGGCATTGTTTTTAAGATAAGACGTATTTTAAATTATTTCTAAAGATTCATTTAGTCTGAACATACTCATTCACAATACATATTCGATTTTTTTTTAATTCATGCATTTGTATTAAAATTTAAATATCATTGAAAAATTAGCTTTATTGCAGCAATATATTTTGAATCTTGATTAACTTGATATAAAGATATTATATAAATTCGAAAAAAAACTGCTATTTTTATTAGGATATAAAAAAGTCTATATCTCTAATATATAAGTCTCTAAGATATTATAATTGATGTAAAATATCTGTTTTGTGCTATATTTGGCACATTCGTTCATAATTTAATTAATATTTATCCTAGCACTTGTTATAAATAACCACTACTTACAAATAAATAGACAATATAAGTGGAAAATTGAGCGAAAGGGAATATATGGAAAAGTGGAATTGTCGGAGAATGGAAAGATCGTAGCAACTTGCGTGAAAGAGAAAGCAAAGGAAGTGGACATTCTTTAAAATCAGGGAATTGTTAAAAGGAGCGGATACAAAGACTTGATTTGAAAGTTGCTGAAGTACATAGGTATAATTCAGCTTAGTGATAGTTATATGGAGGGTCAGAAGAGGGAGGGAGGAAAACCTGGATAAGAGAAAGTTATGGAATATTTATGAATGGAGAGAATAGTTAAAAACACTTGACAAATGAGTGTGATGAACCGTGTGAGGGATGGGTGGGAAGAAACAAAAATGCTACTAAATGGTTCAGTTAAAATGGTGCAGGAGAAAGGAAAAAAGGGGAATAGTGATGTTAGTATTATTATATTGTTGTATACTAATAAAGGTATTTTATAAACAAATAAATATTACCTATTCTTCACTTCTTAATCTTGCATTTCTTTTGTAGATATTACATATTCCTATTTATATTTTAAAATTATTTATACTTACTAACATTTTTCCATTTTCATCAAACAATCATTAAATGTCTTTATAAAAAAAGGATATCGTTTGTACATCTCCTGATTAACATTTCAATCTCATTTGTAATGCCGCCCTTACGCGATTTTAAAAGTTTCGGCATCCCGAAAAAAAGAATTTCCATGCAAATTCGCCGGCATCTTAAGCGAGTAATTAATATTTCTTGGGGCGGGATCATCCGTGCGTCCCTAATGTGGATTACACGTTCCGGGTCGGTTGCTAATAAAATTTTTAAGTCCCCCCATCCAGCCTTAGATATCTGGGGGGAATTTCGTTGGGCGATAAATAACGACGCCGGTAGACAATAAAAATTGGGGAGCGGTTCGCCCTCGGACGCCGTACATCATTTAGGAGATAACCAGGAATGCACGTGTTTATATTTTTTACACTGCTGGGGGGACACTCGTGGGGATGCAGGTACAGATTACGCTCACCTTGTACCCGTCCCAGATGTAAATATAAATAAAAAGGGAAATGAGCGAGCGACGAGTGGGGCACCGGGGAAAGGGGAGCGGCGAGTTGCATTATTTATTTTCCCAGTGAAAATTCCAGACAATCCGAAGTTGTAAACTTTAGGAAATAAAAGAAACGTTTCGATCTCAATTTTTCATGCCATAACTCACAAAAGGTCGAGGGTGGTGACTATTGTATAAGTGTATTATACTTGAGTAAATTAAGTTTATGAGTTATGTGAAAGGGACGGGGAATGACAAATATTTATCGATATCAAATATTCATATCTATAGTGTTTTTACAATCTTGTCTATTTCTGTGTATATATTTTGAACACGAATTGATTTAATATTCCAACGATGTGTTTATATTACCTATGGAAAATTTGATTACAATTATGTATTAATAATTCAACTTAATGACCGGTTAATATAAATAGTATGAGTTTTATCTTAATGAAACAAGCCAATTGTTTTTTCTCATAAATAACATATTTAATCGTAATTAACTACTTGATTACAATTAAATTGCCATGGTAATCAAAAATTAATTATAACTCAAATTGTCAAACAACTGTAATGTACCTTTTATATAGTTTCTTTGAACCTTTTTTTAAAATTAGAACCATGTTTGTCTTATTAATGCTACTATAAGCCAGATTTTATTGTAATAAAAATAACAAACACAGAAGATGGGTAAAAATTCAATTGCAATGATTCATTGATTATTTTGATATTGATTATTCTGTTAATTAACTCAAATTTAAATAATTGTATATAATTTCTCTAAGAAAGTAGTAAACTTAAAATTTTAATTTGAGAATAAGGTAATATAGAAGAAAATAAAAGGAATATTACTTGAGAACTCACAATTTTTATAATGTTTTTAACCTGAATTATATTTTTTCAATCAGGCAAATAATAACTAATTATAATAATTATAGATGTAATGTTATAAATAATATTATATTTTTAAAATAGTTTAAAATGATATATGATAGTACATTCGACACGACAATATAAAAAACATCAACCAAATTTTATAGATTGAATTACAAATGCAAATTTCTAAAAATTGAGAATTATACCACTTTTATTAATTATGAAAAAGCTTTGTTCTCAAAATCCTTAATTAATATTCTAGTATTTAATCCGTCCCTATGGTTAAATTAAGTTCAATTTTCTTAATGATCCACATCTTAAGAGATGTATTAGTCGCCCGTATGATAGAAACTACATTGAACGGCGTTAGGAACTTTCATTGATACATGGATACTAGAGTAATCGGCATATAAAAAAACTATGCCTTTAAAATCGTTTTACAGGGTGTCCCAAAAGAAAGTTTATAATTCTGTAGCTTTTATTGTAAATCCAACAAATAGGTTATCTGGCTCTTGGAAATTTAATCACTATATGTAGAAGATTCTATAATGTTCATGATTTTCGCCACTCGAATGAATCGCTAAGCATTTTTCTCATTCAAAAATGGTCGAAGAAGTTTGAAAATACCGACATATTAAACACTAGGAAAACCAAAAACATGTCGACCAAGATCATCATAAACGCCACAGAACATGGATAGTGTTAACCAGTGCCTTTGTGACGATCCGAACCTTCGTACATGAGCTTAAATTATAATTACACTGTATAATATAAATATAAGGACCTTTTAAATTAATCTTCAAGAGAGATAACAAAAATTTGTCTTCACGCAGTCTTTATATTAAATCTAAAGTTTACACCAATATACCAAGTTCTCTAGCACATTTGAAAGAAAGTATCAGTCAGTACAGAGTGTACATGCCGAGCCAACATAAGAAATTTAAGTTTTCTAATAATTAAATTCCTAAACTGTAGTATAGTTTAATTTTCTTTTAATTGGTCTACTAAATATAAACTTTCCTTTGGAATACCATCTATCACTTCACATTAAATTTTTTCTTCAGGATATATTAAAAACGTGCACATTCATTGAAAATTTCTGCCATTCTACGAATACTATTTTATTATTACCAATTGTGTCTTCCACAAAGAATATAATTGCACATATTCAAAAAGAAATTATAATCATTTCTCAGCAACTATTGATTTATTCAAGCTAGAGCAATATTTGAATGTTAAATCTGTGTACATTTAAAAAAAATGCTAAAAAAATATTTATTCAAAACAAGGAGGAGTTTATTTTCAATAATTCAGGGTTAGGCGGAGAAGTATGACGTTATTGGAAAAATCATAACTCGGAGAAAATTCAGTCAAAATTTTGCTTGTTTAATAGGTAGATGTGGATTTGCCATTTCCCATTAATATCAAAGAACAGGTTAAAAACCTTTAATGGACCAAAAATAATGCCATATAAGTGAAGTCCGTTTTTTTTACACACTCCATTGTTTATGCTTCACTCCAACATGTGCTTGAATTTTTCGGGTGATAGCATTGGACAGCTGATTAAGGGTCCGTGATTTTTCAATAAATAGTCGGGTCTTTAGGTATCCCCATAGAAAAAGTCGCAGGGCGTAAGATCAGGCATCTATGTGGACTTGCTTCCATAGCTGCCCTAACTCGTGCCACATTTTCATGGGTTCTGACACTTCATATTCCACCTAGAGGTACTGCAGGCTTCAACGATCCTCTAATATGGAGGTTTTTCACCCACTTCAGGATGGTATTTCGCGTAGGAACAGTACCGTGCCTTCCAACATCGAATTGTGTTCGAAGTCTGCGTTGTGTAGTAACCACAAAATTCCGAGTTTCGATGAAAGTGTCGTAAACAAATACGCCTTGCTCTAGCGTCCATGGTTCTATAAGTCAGTAACAAATTATTTTCCAATATTTTCGCATTTTATTTTTACAAAGCGGTTTGTTGAAACCTCCCGTGATATCTATAGTTGTGTCGATTGTTTATGGAAAAGGGCTTTTCTCTACTAGTTATTGCTGCCATTACCATTTGTGTGGTAAATTATTGTTTCGCAACGAAACGAGATTCGAGAACGAGATTTCAGAGTGAACGGTCGCGATAATTTTAACCTTTAATTGTAAATTTTGAAATTAGTGATCGATATACGAGTACAACTCATTTTATAATTTTGTTATATCTTATTCAGATATAATTGATCCTTCGAAATTAGTTTACTGCAAAAGTCACAACAGAGGGCTCATTGATCACCCACTTTAAAGCTCAGATTTGGGCCTCGGCGACTATTATCTCATTCCAAATCTGAAAAAAAGACCTCCAGGGAAAGAAGTTTTCTACCGATAAAAAAAGGAAAAATGCAATGTTTCAGAGTATTTTCGCAGAAGGATAAATCATCTTTTATGAAGATCTGAGAAATGTGTTAGGGTAGCAGGTGAATATATTGAAAAAGAAAACAAATTTTGTAATATCATTCCATCTATTCCATTCTAAAAACTTAAACAATACTCTCATCTAATTTAAGAGGGAGCGGTCGTTAGTTATTAGAATCGTAAAATAAAAATATATGCAACCGGCGACAGAAAATTTCAATCATAATGAGGGGAATCAGAAATGAACGTCGTTTTTAACATATAAAATTATTAATATTATTATTTTAATAATTCTAAAGATTCTTTGAATTGAAAAAAGGAATAGAAATTCTAAAGTTTCTGTAAAATCGAAATTATTCTTAAGGTGCTAAATATTCTAATGAATATAAAGATTTTAAATTCTAAAATAAAATAAAAAGTTCGAACGATTCGGTATAGTTAAAAAAAAGTCTTAGGAATATAAAGATTTTAATTATTCTAAAAATTCCATGAAAATATAAAAGGGTCTGAAAATTCTAACAAAATTTCTACAAATATTAAAGGTAGTAAATAAATTAAAAACCCAGTTTCCAAAAAAAAGAAATTCTGGATTCCAAAGATTACACAAATAAAAGATTTTCCAAGCTCTAACAATTCTAATTATTTGATATTTAAAAAGTTAAAAAAACTAAAAAAATGGCTTAGAATTTAACGAGTTTGAAAATTCTATCGATTCAATAGAACATCAAATATTTATTTTCCTATAGTCTAAAGATTCTAAAATTTCTTATGGGGAGGACAATTTCGTGGAAAGCAAATTGTAATAATCCCCTCCTAATCCAAAAATGCTCGTGATAGGGAGACCTGAGGCGATCACATGCGCCCTCTTCCCTGGAAATATCGATCACGCAACCCTTAGAGGTTCTCCCACCCAATGGGGTAAAGGCGGCGGCTACCGCAATTTCAGGTTGCAAAACACCCGGACCCGGCGGAATTCCGAACAAGAAAGGAACATTCTCGATGCGCGACAAGAGGGCTCGTCTAGTCCTGTTGCCAAACGTAGGCAAGTTTCCATTGACTGCTGAAGGCTACAGACCATTATACCTGCTGGATGTTGGATGCAAGCTTTTTGAATGGGTCATCAAGGATAGGTTGGTTAATAGCCGTAAATTTGTTTCAAAAAGAGGAAGTTGACCGTGGACATCCTAAAAAAAGTTCGCAGGCACGCCAACGAAGCCAGCACGAGACCACTAAGAGGACGATGGCACTGCCTGGCAAAAGTCAGAAAAACAGCGTTCTGAAGATTGTGAATGTGTCATCGAACTAGCGGCGACGTACGGGTTGGAAGTAATCGGATTCGCCGTCAACATCGTGATAGTCGTCAGGAGCAGAGAGATTGAGAAGGATCTCAGAGTGATTAGCGGAAGCAGGGCTTAACAAAGCGGCCGAGGAAACGATGGCGGTATGGCTTTCGAGACGCCGCGCAGGCAGAGGAAGGTTAAACGGTAACATCGAGATCTTGGGTCATAACGTGGTAGTGGTCAGGAGGACCAAGTACCTGGGGATCGTAATCTAAACAGTCCATTGTGTAGCAGGCAGGTAGTGGAAGTGGCGGTTGCAGCGGCCCAAGCCACCAGGACGTGACGAGAGAATTGGAGTTCGGTGAACCAAGAGCTCTGGACGATCAGGAGGCACAGCGAGCTGTCGTAACACCTGACTTTAATGCTTTTCGGATATGGGTGCTTTGGCAAATGCCTCTATAAAATCAGGAAAGCTCCCAGAGAGTGGTACCCTTGGTGGACCGACGTGGTAGACGATGCGCGACTCACGTTCTTCGAGTGTCTACTGTAGGAACGGTAACGGGAAGAGTTAAGCAGGGAACTGAGCGGGCCCGTCGAACCAGGCAGCCTCGTTCTGTGCATGCTCGAAAGTGAGGAGAATTGGGCCATGGCAGACCGGACAGCCAAAGAAGTTTTGGAAGGAAAATAAGCTTTTCTCTCTAAGGCAGCTAGGACAGCAGAACCAGGTGGAGTAGGTGGGACTAGCGGGGCAGACGGAACGAGAATCGCAAGCGAGGAGAAGGAAAAAGATGTTCAGGACGAAGAAGGATAAAGGGGCGGAGGTATAGAGAAGGAGATGAGCACCAGGCGAAGAGTGAAACGATTGCCACTGGTGTCGGTCGACCATCATGAACGGATATTCCGACGATGACGGCGCAGAATTTCATTAAACATCTAAGCCTCCAACGCAAATATATAAAGCGGGGACGGTGAATAAACCACAGTAGCAAGTCCAATAAAAAAGATTTTTTTACCATATGGTATGCAAATTTTCAATACCAGATCGATAAAAATCAATTGTCTTTGATCTTTACTCAAGATTCGTTTTGCGCCTGGTATTATTGTGTTGCAGAATAACTCTTTTTTTTGTTGATAATAGTTGGCAAATGTTTAATTATAGATTGATTTATTCGATCCAATATGTTTCAGCACTTCAAAATAAGCAACCCAGCAAATAATCCCCAACATACAAAAGCATCTTTTTGGAGTATGAACCAGTCAAGAGCCACTGCCTTTTGCGTTCTGGATTAGAAGACCCATTTTCCAGTGATCAAGCAATCAAAAAAGTGCGCCCGTGCCGCCGAATAAATAAGTTTCATGTGGTGATTCAAACACGTATTCTATTTACTGCCAATCTGTTGTAAATATTCTTAAGTAGTCAACCTAAACCATCGTCAAAAATTGTTGATCTTTCTGATCGACAAGAGATATCAAATTACCAGATTTGAACTTAACGAACCACCTCTGGCAATGATAAACTTTCTGCCTCTCCTATAATACAATAAGGGAAGAGACTACTTACTAGTTTATTAATACTATAATTTTTCATTTTCATTAAAAAATGAAAATAGGATAACAATAATTTATTATTCATATTAATATTGTTATCTCTTTTCTAATTGTCGATGGTGTGTCCATTCATTTAGGAAAGCCAGTGTAACATATAAATATTAGATGTTACCAGACTGGTATTTTTGATTTTGGACGGAAAACTGGAGTTTTATAACTCCATAGTAACATATTGTTTCCCTGTTTTCAACTGATTAGACTGATTTCATAACCGGTCCAGAGCTATGTTAAACAAACTATGGGAAAACAATAAATATTGTAAAAGAAGAATAATTTTAAATAACTAATGTCTTTTAGATCCAAACCTCATCATTTGTTTTTGATTAAATGTCGGAAATATTTTTATAAGTATGTTTTTTATAAGTATGTGATTTGTTGCAGTGATTTATGAATTTTTTAATTAGCAAAAATAGGTCATCTCAGATAAAAATTGACGATTGATTATATAATTTTCTTAAATTTGCAATGAAAAGTATACATTTTTTTCAAAGAAAATGCAGTAATCCAAGAAATTAGTTAATTTATTCAAAAAAAAGTCATATAAATATTATCTTATATTACTAAGGACCCAAATTTTAACATTAAATTTAAGTATTAAGATAAAATGTTATAGGCATATAACAATCAAGAATATCAAGAATAAAATAATGTAATTTTACAAATTCACACAAAGATAGCAAACCAACCCTTAAGTAGTCGTTTTGAAACGGCAATTAGAGGTAACAATCGAGGGTTTACGTTTACCAGATTTCGACCGAAATGCATTTATCGCCAGAGACAAAGGTGTAAGTAGCTTTTATTCGATAATTACGTGCACAAAGGAAGACTTCCAGGCTCGTTACACCGAGGCAACAAGGGCGCTCGGAGTTCTTTTGTTTTCGCAAAACCAAAGATCAGCGGCAATTAGCACGTCTTGCAGAAATCCTCTACTACTGGATGTAACAACACCCTTAAGGCCGTAAAGCGAACGTCCGGCCGTTTTGCTCCGGGGGTAAAAACCGGAATTACAAGGGATTAGCATTTATAATGCGACTTGATTCATCCGCGCGACGTGCTGTTTATTATTTTTAGCGCCCCCTCGAAAACCAGGGCGAAAGAAAAGGCGCAGCGAGTCGGGGGCGGCATTAATTGAAATCATGCCCATTTCGGAAATTTAATTAGTTATACAAAGCGCGGCGCAACTTCTCAACGTAATTATGCACCTCCGCAGCAAAAAAAAAACATGTTTGAATAATTAACAATTAATCCGGTATTAGCTGGTGGAGTATTCTGAGGCTCGAGTTTGAGGGTCCCATGGCGGGGCTTCATCATTAAATGCAAACACATGACATTCATAAGCGCGGAGAATCAAATATGAACCCTGGCAAATTTCCCTGTAGGCAAGCCCTAAGTACGCGAACCTGACGTACGTGTTCATTTGGAATTCATACGGTCGGATGCAATATTTACCGATAGACATTGTGAGTGAGAAGGATTGGATGAAATTTTCATTCAGGCCCCCAAAGAGGCTTTATTCTAGGTCATCGATGGAGACAAAAAGAGCAATTGTTATTTGCATTATACGAGTCGGAAAATGCCGTGGTTTAATCCACCGGGAATAACTATTCTAACTACGATATACCTTTGAATAGTATAATTAAATTAATTGATTGATAATACTAATTGGTTAGGAATGAAAATCGAGATAAAAAGATGTTACTAATACACGAATTTGAGAATCGATAAGTACTTCTATAAGATCATCAACATCTAATATTTAAACTATTATTTTTATATTACTTTTAGGATTTTTTAAATCTCATTATACAGGGTCTATTATGAAATTAATGCACAAGATTTTATTATGACCGATTACAGCAGGGGTGAAAGAAGTCGGGAAATGTGGTGAAGGATAGACTCAAATGCAGCAAGTCCCCAATTTGCTTCTAACAGTTTACGACTTTGTAACACGGTGCGATGAAGTGTTTGCCTAAACAGGTTTATGTGCGGCTTGAAATGAACGCAACCGAAACATTCCAGATGCTTCAAGAGGCCTTCAAGGTCATAGTCCGGAAGAAAATTGGAATGGATGATCAAAAAATAGAATTAAACCAGATGAAAAATATAATCACCATCACCTGCTGGTTTGAAAATTTGAATTGAATAACAAATAAAGTAATTCGATTAAAGTTACACCAGTTAATCATATATTAATTACTGTTGTAATAAAATTAACAACTCCAAGAATCGAAAAAATTGAAGCAAAATGTAATCTAGAATTTACTTAATGGACAGAAACTCCTCAATAAACTACATTAGGTGATAGGAGAATGCAAAAAATTATAATTTTGAATGTTTGCATACAATTAAGCACCTTAGCTTTTAAATTACGTATTACGTGATCGTATTTTCTTAAATTAACTTATAATACAAATTTTGTGCCAAATGTATACACATTTTAACACGAACTCTGGTAAATAATTGAGGACAATATTATAAGATAAAACATTTTTTTGACATATTTTATAGCGTTAAGACTTCCTACCTATTCAAAACTAAAAATAAATTAGGTGTGTCATTTGCATTACAAAAAATAGAATAATGATAAATTATTTTATTTATATCCATTGTATAAATATGATGGTACTAAAGTGGACCCTTGTGGGACATTTGACGTTAACCTATTTATTGTAACAAACATACAATGACTGTCAAATTAAGATTTAAGAAGCCTCATTGTCATCAAATCAATTACAAAATGTAATGAAGATCTGTTAATTGTTACTCAGGACTTTAGTAAATGATTTTTACTACAGTTGATAAATGTCAGCTTTTAAAATTTGAGGCCATCTTTGTTAATCATTTCTTCAGATATAAAATGACCCTTTTTCTTCATTACCCTGTTACACGATAAAGTGCCTTAAATCTATCCACTCTCGCTATACATGAAACGTCGATACACCTATTTTGCAAGTATTGTAGCTTCTAAAGTTGTTATCAAAATATAAACAAAAATTCGGGTCAAAAAGGCGTAAAATAACTTTGTGGTCGAACCTTGATATGTAATGAAGTCATAACAGAGTCTACTTTGCAAACATAAAGCATATAGCACATTGAAACTACCTTTGAAGGAGACCATCTATTAATCAACAATTCCATATTTTAAAATGCGATTAAAAAAGTAATACGAGGTAGCACTAAAAACTTTTAATTTCCAAAACATGAATATATCTGTTTTTTGGCCTGGGTTATAAAAATCTATCATCTTAATGATGACCTTGGCGAGCCGTTCTTGAAAGCTTTTCATTACTCTTGCCTACAAGGCGGACAAAATTCTTTCAGTTTCTTCTTGACTGGCCACCTTTAGTTCACTTAAAGATTGAGGACAATGCTTGAAAAACTTAGCTTTGAGCTACTCCCCACATGGGCTTAAATCTGGCGAGGGCGGTGGTCAAGAAATTATCTCAACTCGAAAACATCTCCTGGAAAATTTGGCCTGGACTGTACGACGTGCTATATAATAAGATGCTTCATTCTGCTAGAACCAGATGTTCTTTAGGTTGTTTTCTTTGCAATAATTTTCAATTTTCACAAGAAATTCTACAACTTGTCGCGGTATAACTGGAATATTACTTTTGGACTAAATCGAGAGTTTTAACTGCCCAGTACCGAAAATTTGGTTTAGTCACCGCCTCAGAAAGAAGAAAACATACTCATCTCTATTCTATATAATACCAGTGGGATTAACGGCTGCGACCGATCGCATTGAAATACTCTATTCGTCTAGTCTGCCGGACGTAATTCCTGATCATAATCTTGTATGGGTTTTCTAAAATTTATAAAGATTAGTACATTCAACCATACAATCCAAGAGTTTTGTGGTGAAATATTTGTCAAAAAAACCTTAAGCTTTTTAATATCTCTGTCCGCGTGAGAGCGCAAAATAAGGCTACTAAGAGACGCGCGAACCAAGGTGTTGTATGTACACCACACCAGCATGGGCAAAATGTATTGTGGCACAGAGAAACAGGGATAAGCTAGGGGGAGCCCTGTAAGCTGGTGTAATTTGAATGACCAGAGGGTACCTTACGATTTCCAATTTTGAGAAAGGTTTGGTATTTATTTAGACAACTAAAACTTATCAGCAATTTCTTTGTCAAATATCTGGTAAATTTCAAGTGTTTAGAAGGTTTTGAGTGTCGACGGTGGCGGAATGAACTAGATGAACTAATTAGGGAACTGTGCGGGCCGGTAAGGCCAGAAAGCCTGTCTGTTTACATTTTCGAGAACGAGAAGTAAAGGGCAGCGGTGTACCTGGCGGCCAGAGAAAACCTGAATGGAAAAGAAGCCTTTCTTTCTGAGACAGCTGGGGAAGCTGGGGCAGCCGGGTTAGGGATCGAGGAGATCGATGAGGACGAGGAAGGGTGAAGGACTGAAGATAAAGAGGAGGAGAAGGGGGGCACTAGATGAAGTGTGTAATAATACCACTGGTGACCTATCGACTGGTCAACAGCCGGGGCAGCTAGGAGGGGTGGGGCTAATGGGGCAGCCGGTTTGGGGATTGCAAGCGAAAAGGAGGAGGATGACGACTGGGCGACTAGACAGGCACTATAAAGCGGGGACGGTGAATAGACCAAAGTGTAAACAATGTAGGTCGTGCTCCTTAAATCAATTATTAAAAAAAAAACATGAACTTATAGTCTAGCCGCCGAGAGCTGACTGTGACGCATGCATTTTCGTACTACAAATTGTATAGCAACTAATATCCATCTCGTTTTATTATCATCCTATAACAACCGGAACATAGTGAAACGAAAGACTAAACGTGTGTCTGCATGTTAAGGACTAGGAAACGTAAAACGTACATCCTAGTTCGCGCTTGCGCATGACTTACATCATTTTGACACATATAAACATAACCTAGTTTATATTTCTCTTATATGTAAGTAACCTGGCGACTACAATAAGACAATCCTTTGTTATTTATTAATCGTTTTAATTGTTAAGAAATATATTTAATTATTATTGCATCATTTCCTAGGTATTTGCTAACACTCCATTTTCATCCGCAATAACACCAGATGTCATTTTGCTTAGTTATCATTCCATATTATTATAAATAGGACCGCAAGCCACGAGCGCACATTATTATTATTATCATTATAACCATTATTATATTATCCGTTAAATTATTAGCATTATTATATTATCCGTTAAATCATTATCATTATTATTATATTTATATTGTTCGTCGTTATAAGTTATGTAATATTCAAATAAATCAAAATTATTCGTGTCAAGAAAAAATAAAAGTTTTTAAAAACACCAAAACCAACCCGAAAAATATAATTGGCGCAGTCGGTAGGATTCTCTGAAGAAGTCCTGAGGGAATATCAAGACTTCGTTTGTCCCAACAATTAGTCAGAGACCTGAAATCTTCTTCGTCGCTTCCGCACCGAAGAGTCCTCCGAGCATCGAGGATCCAGCTCCAAGGGCAGCAGCACGAGAAGGCATCACCAGCTCACATCATTCCCTGGACGAATACCAAGGAGATGGACAGTGTGATAATATTTGGGTAAGCGTGTTATTTAGAGGCTCACTTTTATCTTGTTCGCGAATAATTTATGTCTGACGATAGTACAAATTCTGATTCTGAATTTTCCCCTTTAAATTTAAATTCTCCTATTAACTATCATTCACCAGTCGGTTTTGTTATTAACGAATTGATTCAAAGATTAGATAACATAAATTTAACAATGGCAAATATTGATTATCAATTATTAAAGTTAAATGTAGAAACTATTCCTGTTTTTAATGGTGACAGTGCTTTAACAGAAATTTTTATAACTCGATGTGAGGCCGTTTTGGCTGTGTTTAGACCCTTAAATAATGAACAAATTAACACATATTTAATTAATGCCATAATAGGAAAATTAAGAGATAGGGCTTTGATTACAATAGGATCGCGTACAGAATTAAACACTTGGCCCGAAATTAGGGACCATCTTCGCCAACGGTTTGGTGACTTAAGAAATTACGATTGCATTGTACAACAACTAATTAATCTAAAACCTGTAAAAAACGAAAGCTATCTAGATTTTGGAGAGAGATTGCAAATTTTGAGGAGTAAACTTTCAAGTAAGATAAATTCTTTACCCTTCTTAGAAATGACCGATGCCGCCAAACGTGTACATTTAGCCAGGTACGATGAGCTCGCATTAAAAACGTCCCTACGAGGTCTACGCGGAAATATGCAGAGTATTATTAGGTTAAGAAATTCAGCTAGTTTAGAAGAAGCTATTAATTTTGTTATAGAAGAAATTAATTTTCAAAATACATTAGACGGACAAAATTCTTCAAATTTAAATTTAAATATTAGGCATAATTTCCAAACGCCTAATCAAAGTATTAATAGACAAAATTTCGCTTCACAAAATTTTAATTCTCAATTTCGACAATTCCCGAGTCAACCGGTTCAACTAAATTTTCGCCACCAAAATCCGCGTCCACTTCCAACTAATCGACAAGTATTTGGTAGACCGCCAAACGATCAAATTAATAAAAGACCTTTTTATTTCAATCAGAATTTTTCTAATAAGAGACCAAGAAATGAAAATAATTTTCATACGAATCATAATTATAATTATAATCGCGGCTATTACCCGCAAAATCTTAATCAGCATGCACAACAAAGGCCGCCTCAGTTACCTAGTCCGACACCAATGTCGACTTCCACAACATATACGAATAACAGGCCAAGGTTATTTAATCTAGACGAGACGAAAGACAACAATGCTTTTATTAATAAACCGGGAGACGATAATAGAAATAACAAATCCAATTTTTTAGACGACAAAGCCTCGGATATGTAATTGAATATTTAGGAATAATAAATAATAGCAGTAATTTACCATTTATAATAGATCCTAAAACAAATGTTAAAATTTTAATGGATTCCGGGAGCACCCGATCCTTTATTAGCCCACAATTAGCGTGTAAATTAAATAAAAATTTATTAAGTGATCCATTTGAAGTTACCAGCGCACATGGTACTTCTCGAGGAAAATATAGTGTTGATATTTCTTTAGAAAGTTTATTTAAAAATAATTCTGCTAAAAATTTAAAATGCTACGTGTTTGATTTTCATTCTTATTTTGATATTTTGATTGGAGTAGATAATATGATAAAACTTAAAGCTAGTGTAGATTTTTCAAAAAATTCTGTAGTAACTCCTTACTGCAAAATTCCATTTAATTTTGATTCAACATCTAACGTAAATCTTAATAATATCGAAAATAACAGTTGCAATGATATTAATAATTATATTAAAAATGATAATAATAATATTGAGAAAAATCAAAGTGATACAAATCGTAGTGATAATTCTAAATCTGTTGGACCACAAGTCATCAAGAGCATATTGGTGCCTGCACAAACCCAACAAATAATTGAATTTGAAATAGGTAATATGATAAACGGTGAAGCCGTAGTCCCTGAGATGGACCTTGTTAATATTTATTTACCTGAATGTATCGCAACAGTTAAAAATGGCAAAGCTTGTTGTACTATAATTAATAAGACAGATATTAATAGAGATGTAACTCAAAAGAAACCATTTGTAGTGACGCCCATCAGCGAAGATGATGTGGTACCTCATTCACCAAAAATAAATGGTAATAATAAGATAAATAATAAGAAAAGTAAATATAATAATTGTAATATGTTTAATACGTCTGATAAAAAGTTTGATTTTTCACAATTAAGATTAGATCACATGAATAATGAAGAGAAAGTCGCTATAAAAAATTTAATTTCTAAATATACTGTAATTTTTCATTCCAAAAATAATAATTTAACGTTCACAAATAAAATAAAACACCGGATTATTACGACTGACGAAGTACCAGTCTATACAAAAACATATAGGTATCCGGAAATTCATAAAGCGGAAGTGAGTAAACAAATTAACGAAATGCTTCAGCAAAATATTATAAGACCATCATTTAGTCCATGGTCTTCCCCTATCTGGATAGTCCCAAAAAAATTAGACGCATCACGCCAGCGGAAATGGCGTGTTGTCTTTGACTACCGGAAACTAAATGATAAGACTGTGGGTGATCGGTACCCTCTTCCCAATATTACAGACCTTTTAGATAAATTAGGCAAGGCTCAGTATTTTACTACTTTAGATTTAGCGTCAGGTTTTCACCAAATCGAGATAGATGAACGTGACATTCCTAAAACCGCATTTAACACTGAACATGGACATTACGAATTTCTTAGAATGCCATTCGGACTTAAAAACGCACCCGCTACTTTCCAACGTGTCATGGACGAAATTTTACGCGGTATTCAAAACAAATCTTGTTTAGTTTACATGGATGATATTATTATTTTTTCAACCAGTTTACAAGAACATATTGAAAGACTGACAGAAGTATTCGAAAGACTAAAAGAATCAAATTTTAAAATTCAGCTTGACAAATCAGAATTTTTACGTAAAGAAGTTTCATACTTAGGACATATAGTTAGTTGTCGCTGAACATTCAACGAATACAGACGTGCCTAAACGCTCCGGCACTTACTGTCATAAAACCGAATCGTAAAATGGCCCCTGACCTGCGTTCGCGAAACGAAGATATAATTGCGTTTCTAAAAAGTGAAGAATTTGATGGAATATTGAAAAAATCAATAGAACATCATACAAAACAATTAAGTAGTGAAATCAATGATTTAAAAAGTGAAATTAGTGCGCTAAAATCAACTATCACATCACTATCCACTATACAACCAAGAACAAATACGGAAGAATCTAATATCAAGAAATCTCCACTAATAAATAAGAAACCTAAAGAAAAGGATGTTATCTCAGCACATAAAAATGTAGATAAGAGTAAACAAACAACCCCAACATGTCAACTACAAGAAAATAATGGTACAGTAACAACTGAGAATACTGCAGAAAAATGCTGGCAGACAAAAACATACAAAAATAGGAAAACGAATCAAAATCAGCGCATACATGGAACAAATGAAAATATAACCGAGATAAAAAGCTGCGTTATGCATTCGCATTTCCACGTATGCCGCCTTCATCCTAATTTAGAAGAAAAAGATTTAGTAGCATATTTAGAAAAGAAAGGTCTTAATCAATTAAAATGTAATAAGATGAATTCAAAACATCCTGATGAATACTCATCTTTTAAGATCTCAATCCCGACTGAACAAGCTAATAATCTGCTTAATCCGAACATATGGCCCAAAAATGTGTACATCAACAATTTTTTATTTCACCTGAACAAGAAACACGATCGTCACCATCACATAAATCTAACTCAACAAATAAGCAGCTCACAGTGATTCATCAGAATGTACAATCCATCGGCAACTGCAGTGAAGTACTCGAGGAGGAACTAAAAAAGAATAATTGCGATATATTTTTGTTACTGAACATTGGAAGAATGAAGACCAACTAAGGAGCATCACAATAAATAACTTCAAGCTAGCATCAGCCTTTTGCAGAAGCACCAATCAACACGGCGGAGTTGGAATATACGTCAGAACAAAAATCGACTGTCAAGCGCTAGAATATACAGCACACATAAGTAAACCCTTCATATTCGAATGTACAGGTATAAAAATAGCAAATAATATAATAGTCATTGTAATATATAGACCGCCGACTGGTTGTTTTGAAGATTTCCTCACCTTAGCAGAACAACTTTTAATCAAGATTAATAATGAAAATAAAGTAGCGATAATCACAGGGGATTTTAATATAAACTTTTTAACCAATTCAATACAGAAACAAAGCATAACACAACTCTTTGAATGCTATGGATTTAAATATATATTCAATGAACCAACAAGAATAAATCATATCTCAAAAACATGTATTGATAACATTTTCATTAACGAAAATATATACGACAAAAATATAATTAACATGCATGTTTCCGATCATCTGGGCCAAAGAGTACAAGTGACATTAAACAACGAAAAACAAAACAAAAAAACGCTAAAAAGATCTTTCAGCAACATTAATATTCATAAATTTAAAATAGAAATTCAGAAAATTAGCTGGGAAAATATTTATACCGTCTCCGATGCAGATGTTAATGCACAATGGGATTTATTTGACAATATATTTCAGAAGGCTTTAGATAAATGTTTTCCACTAAAAATAAAGAACATAAAATCAAAATGCATACAACAAATTCCACCCACAATTGAAATAAGAAATTGCAAAAATGATTTAGATAAATTATACATAATCTCAAGACATGATTCAAAATATTTACCAGCATACAACTTCACTAAAAAACAATATAATAAGTTATTAATCGAAAATCGAGCAAACCACTATAACACACAAATCGTAAACTCTAATAACTCTAGTAAAACTGTATGGAACATAATCAATAACATAAAAGGGAAATCTACAAAACAGGCCAATATTAATGTTCCTGGGTCACCTGATGAAGTAGCATCTAAATTTAGTATACATTTTGAAAACATCACGTCACAATTAACATCGAATCAGCCGAACATAAACTATTTTGATAGTATTTCATGTAATAAAAATAGCATGTTCATAAAGCCAGTAACTGAAAATGAAGTCCTACACACAATCAGCAAACTAAAAAATACATTATCTTGTGGCTATGATAACATACCCAGTATTGTTGTGAAAAATTGTGCTACACAAATAATAACACCGCTAACACACATAATTAATAATTCACTATCTCATGGCATATTCCCTAATAAATTAAAAATTGCAATAATAAAACCAGTCTACAAAAAAGGTAACCCATCTGCGATTGAAAATTATAGACCAATCAGTTTATTGCCTGTGTTTTCTAAAATATTTGAAAACATCATGATCAACAAATTAAATGATTTTTTTGATACATTCAACATAATAAATAACATGCAACATGGGTATCGAAAAGGAAAATCCACAGCTACAGCCATTCATGATTTCATACAGGAAATTCTTAATAACTTGGAAAAAAGACAATTTACGATAGGCATATTCATAGATTTAACAAAGGCCTATGATTGCATCGACCATAACATTTTATTAGCAAAATTAGAAAAAAATGGAATAAGAGGTACCGCCTACCACTGGTTTAAATCATACCTAAGCGACCGTACCCAGCGGGTGGTAATTGAGAAAAACGGAGAATATGCCCAATCACAAACATCTGTGATAACCACCGGTTTGCCCCAGGGAAGTTTAACGGCGCCCACCCTCTTTCTACTTTTCATTAACGATCTTATTGCAGTATTAAATAATAATAAACAAAATATTATCAATTATGCAGATGACACAAATGTACTAATCTCAGGAAATAATACACAACAACTAGAAATGGACGCAAATAATTTATTCATTAACATTAATGAATGGCTCAACAGAAATAAATTATTAATAAATAATCAAAAAACAAATGTTCTATTATTCAATAGAAACAAGAAAATAGAAACACCCCAATCAATTCCACTTAATGGCACCTCGGTGGATCTATCCAATTCTGTCAAATTCCTTGGGGTCCAGATCGATAACAAAGTCGACTGGGCTGAGCACATTAGTAAAACCGCAAAGAAGTTAAACACGGTAATTTATAGCTTAAGAGAACTGTCAAAATATCTAGACAAAAATGTACTGAAAACAGTCTACACTGCTAATTTTGAAAGCATAATGCGGTATGGGATAATCTTTTGGGGAAGCAAATCTGATGCCAACAAAATATTTATATTGCAAAAAAAGGCAATACGAATCGTATTTGGTTTAAAGAACAAAGAGTCGTGTCGCGGAATATTCAGAGAAAATAAAATTAAAACTTTTTATGGAACCTACATGCACGAAACAATATTGTTTTACCATAAAAATATCAAAGGATATGATAATAAATTAAACAATTATAATACAAGAACTAATGACTATATATATCCTAAGCATACGTTAAAATCGACAGAAGACGGCGTTTATTATTCTGCTATAAGGTTATTTAATTTAACTCATTGCCTGAGCATGTAAAAATGCATAAAAATGACTATAAGAAATTAAAAACAACTCTTAATAAATATATGCTAGAATCTGAACCATACTCACTCAGAGTATTCATGAATACATAAAATATGTAACTCTTATAATAATATAATATTAAGTAGTATGTAAGATATATTTATTGTTCACTTGATTAAAGTATAAGATTATTAAGATGTAATATTGTATATATCAGTTTAGATTATAAGATTAGGTTTAAGTTATTTTGACGCTATTTTCATTTTGTTTGTAAATGACACTTTGAAATAAAGATATATTCTATTCTATTCTATTCTAGTTACACCCGAAGGAGTTAAACCTAATCCTGACAAAGTATTAGCTATCCAAAATTACCCAATCCCAAAAACAACAAAACAGATAAAAGGATTTTTAGGACTGTTAGGTTATTATCGTAAATTCATTAAAAATTTTGCCGACCTGACGAAACCCATGACGAAATGTTTAAAGAAAAATGCTGTTATCGACATTGAAAATTCTGAATACATAAATTGTTTTAATCTGTGCAAAAATGTTCTAACGAATCAACCTTTATTACAATATCCGGACTTTACAAAACCATTTATACTTACTACAGACGCCAGTAATCAAGCTCTGGGCGCTGTTTTGTCACAGGGTAAAATCGGTTCAGATTTACCCATTGCATATGCCAGCCGTACTTTAAATGATTCCGAATCTCGATATTCCACTATAGAAAAAGAGCTTCTTGCCATAGTTTGGGCTGTCAAATACTTTCGCCCTTATTTATTCGGACGCACCTTCCAAATAGTCACTGACCACAGGCCTCTCCAATGGTTGATGGCCATAAAAGAACCAAATTCTAAATTAGTAAGATGGCGATTAAAACTTTCGGAGTACGATTATACAATTGTTTATAAAAAGGGTACTTTAAACAAAAATGCTGACGCACTATCTAGGATCGAACTAAATGTTAATGAAGAATATGCCCAAAATTTAGAAGAATATTTGAAAAATTTTGATGAGATTGAAAATGATCCGTCATCAGTTATTGTAGAACCTCCGGAAACTACTCGTATAAATGAAATTGAAAATGATGGCGCTACAATTCATTCAAATTCGGAAAACCCTATTTTTGGTATACCAATATCAGATAAACCGGTCAACGTTGGTGATAACCAAATTATAATTACAGAGGTGGAACATTCATCATCTAAACCGAAAATTACTAATTTATTTAATAACAAAAAAATGCGAATACATGTTCAATTTTCTAAAAGAAATTTTGTAAATGAAGTCATTAATTTTGTAAAAGAATATATTGTCCCCAAAATAAATTATTACCTATACTTCAAAAGTCCTATTTACGAAAAATTCAGTAGCGTTCTCCAAAATTATTTTAAAAATTCAGAACTTAAAATGACTAAATGTAATAATTTGCTTACGGACGTTGAAAATAATAACGATATATTGGAAATTATCCAAAATTATCATGAGGGAAAAACAAATCATCGAGGCATCGATGAAACTGAATTAAAACTCAAACGTATATATTATTGGCCAAGTATGAGGAAATCAATCCAAGAATATATTAATGATTGTGAAGTCTGTTTAGATTCTAAATATGATCGCAAACCACTTAAATTAAAATTTAATAACACCCCAACAGCTATGAAACTATTTGAAATAATTCATATAGATTGTATTGCTCTTGAAAGTTCCAAATTTCTTACTATAATTGATTCATTTTCTAAATATACGCAACTTTACAAATTAAATTCTTACCAAGCTGTTGAAGTAGCAAACAATTTAATAAAATTCTTTTGTCACCATGGAATCCCTAAATTAATTATTTCGGATAATCATTTGGAATTTAAGAACACGGTTATTAGAGAACTTTTGGAAATTCATAAAATCAAAATTCATTTTATTAGTTCCCAACACCCGGAATCTAATGGAATAATAGAACGCGTACATTCAACAATTATTGAACACATACGGCTCCTAAATAACCAAGACATATTTAAAAAAGAACCAATAGAAATTAAAACCTTATACGCCGTACTAGCATATAATAATTCCATCCATTCGACTACAAAATTAAAACCTTCTGAAATTATTTCGGGGCACATCGATAACGAATCTCTTTTAGACCTCAACTTAGAAACCTTAATTACAAACAATTATGTAGAAAATCATAAAACTAAAGTCAAATTGTTGTATGAACAAATAAACGAAACAATAAATGAGAATAAAACAAAAACTATTGAAAAAACATAACTTAACGCGAGAGGAAGTCCCGGAAATTCCAGAAAAGGTATTTATTAAAAACAAACAGAAACAATCAAAAACTAAAAATAAATATCAAAAAGAAAACATTCAAACTATTGATCCTAATCGTAAAACAGCAGAAATAGAAACCAGACATCATAATCAATCTAGTAAAATTCATTTGTCAAATATTAAACGTCCCAGAGTCAAAAGATCTAATTTAAAACAAACCCCAAATTTTGAAACATTTATTGAGATGTTAAATAATAATGAAGAAATAAACAATGAAAATGTAAGAGAAATTTCAGATGACTTATTCAATGCCCCTCTAGAATACTCACTCGCTCACTGTGTGAGTAGAGATTTAAAAATGAGTGCAGGAATAGCACGTGAATTTAAACTAAGATTTGGTAAAATTAGAGATTTATCAAAACAAAACGCAAAATTATATTCTCTCTGTCATATTAAAGAAGAAGGTAGATATATTATTTATTTGATCACTAAAGAAAATTATTTCGACAAACCCACTTTAAAATGTTTGTTTAATACATTGATAAATTTAAAACAATTCTGTTTAGACAAAAATATAACTAAATTAGCAATTCCCAAATTAGGTTGTGGCCTAGATCAATTAGACTATAATTTAGTTAAAGCTATGATAAATTATATCTTCCAAAATTCTAAATTACGAATAAACATCTATTTGGGTACACCAAAAATTGATGATGAAGTACCAGGGCCATCATCTTCGATAATTCCAAATCCTAGTTTAGTCCAGCAAAGAAAGTCATTTTTTGAGAATTATACTAAATCTGAACATTCCAAAAATTAGTAAACAAAAATAATTCATTTCAGATTGATCTTCCTTCCGCATGTAATGTGTTTTGAAGTTAAAAATATCACCGAAAATATCGGATTAATTCCTGTGAATTTAGGCACAGCAAAGCTTGAAAAAACCAAACATACGATAGTATATCATTATGATATTAAACCCATATATAATGAATTTGAAAATCTAAATTATCAATATGAATTCTTGATAAGCACCATGAGCAATATTTCCAAATTTAAACTAGAATTTCAGAACTATAATAAATTGGTAAATTACACCAGAAATGATATTATTGATCAAATTAATACTATTCAATTAAATGTTTCACCCAAAAGAACTAAAAGAGGCTTGATAGATGGATTAGGCAGTATCATTAAATCGATAAGCGGTAATATGGACGCCCGTGACGAGAAAAGAATAAACAAAATTTTAGAACATTTGGCAAGTAACCAAAATAATTTACAAAATCAGATAAAATTTGGATATAGTGTAAACTCAAAAATAATAAAGAATTTTAATAATACTCTTCAGGACATTGCACATAATCAAAATACTCTACAATCTAGAATAATGCAACTACATGCAATTTTTAAAGAAGAGATTGACCACCAACATATTCTGTATGCGAAAGACCTATTTAATCAGATGCTTTTACTTTTCGGTACAATTAGAAACATACTACACAAAATTATTAACTCAATAACGTTCTGCAAATTAAGAGTCTTAAACCCAGATATAATAAGACCTCAGGATTTATTTGACGAATTAGAAAAAATCTCTATCCATTACCAAGAAGAACTACCTTTCGAAATGAAATTAGAAAATATGTTTGACTTTGAATCTATAATGACAGTTAATTGCAAAATTAACAAAACAAAAATTCATTATTTTCTTCATCTTCCAATAAATTACGAATATTCATTTGACCTTTACGCTTTACATCCAATACCTGCAAAGTACAAATCAGAATATGTAACAATAATACCGAATATTAAATACCTATTAAAATCAAAATTTAATTCTAAAATTTGGCCTCTAAATGATATATGCTTAAGAAAGAAACCCTTAAAATCACATGTCCCAAATACGAGGAAACAACAGAACTTCAAGGTGTCTTCTTGATCGAGCCAGATGAGTGCCAGATATTCTACAAGGACGTTAAAATTCCCAAAATTGAAGCAATATCTGGAAGCCCCGTGTTTATTAGTGCATCGAAACAAAAACTGGAAAACTACAACATAAACAATTTTACCATTCATCTTAAAAGACTGAAATTAGAAGACATGCCCGTGTTATCCCCAATGCCCCAAATTACAGAAACAGTTATACCCTTAAGCCCCAGTGCGTGGACACTCTCGTTATATGTGTTAGTGTTAATCTGTGCCCTAATTTTAGGAATTAAAGAAGAAACTTCGGCACGTTGCCCCCATGGACAATTCCCTAAATTCTCCACCCGGAGTGTGTCGAATCTAAGGGGGTAGGAGTAACCTGGCGGCTACAATAAGACAATCCTTTGTTATTTATTAATCGTTTTAATTGTTAAGAAATATATTTAATTATTATTGCATCATTTCCTAGGTATTTGCTAACACTCCATTTTCATCCGCAATAACACCAGATGTCATTTTGCTTAGTTATCATTCCTTATTATTAGAAATAGGACCGCAAGCCACGAGCGCACATTATTATTATTATCATTATAACCATTATTATATTATCCGTTAAATTATTAGCATTATTATATTATCCGTTAAATCATTATCATTATTATTATATTTATATTGTTCGTCGTTATAAGTTATGTAATATTCAAATAAATCAAAATTATTCGTGTCAAGAAAAAATAAAAGTTTTTAAAAACACCAAAACCAACCCGAAAAATATAATTTGTATATATGACATTAAAAGAAATTTTAAATTTCCCGTTGATGCGGTATCAAATTTGGTTATAGATATACGTTTACCTTAAGCTTCATTCAATATGAAGCGATACGTCACAGACATCTATCGACTACTCAACAATATGTATCATTATTTTTCTGATTTCTGATGGCACTAATTTTCTTCTTCTTCCGTCGACTTATTCTCCGTGATTGTTGCAGCAGGTAGCATTAGAAATTGCAATTTTCATTTCGTTTACAGATTGGCGATATTTTTTACTTGGGCATTTACTTTGATAGCAGTCCCAATGGTACCATTGAGATCGCTTTGGCATTTTCATCTGCTATTAAATAGCAGAAGTCAGAATCGCGGCCGAGACTCCTGGGAATATCATCTTTGCCATTAAAAATATCGAGATCGGAACTGGTTTTCCAGCAATTCTACCTTAGTTAGAAGTTTTTGGTAACAATTCTGAGCTATATTTGATTTATAGAAATTGTATTAATTCTAAAACAATTAGTTTTTAAGAAAATCTTCATGAACCCTTAAAGATATTTATAGTATATTATATCAACCTTTCTATAACTAACTTAATTAAAATTAGATGGTAGAGAAATAAAAGTGAGGTTATATAAACAAATCACGACGTATATAAACGATTTTCAAAATTCTGAAGTTCTTTACGATAAATGATCTGTGTTGAATAACGCACAAGATTAAAGGACATAATTTTGGTTATTAGAATTTAACATGCAACTTTTACAATCCGAAAAAAAAGCCGACAGATGGCAAATGATGGCAACCATACAACTCCCTACAATATGTTTTAGTCTATCCGAATAACGCTAGATCTAGTTTTAGGAAATCTTGTGTCAGATTGTACTAGGTGGCGTTGCTTTTGGAATTTGCACCATTTAGTCAGAAAGAAATTGTGAATATAAATTGAATACGGTACGACGGAAAAGGTTTATAAAAATAAAGTCATATACAGTGGTGCCTCGCATAAAGAACGCCTCGCACAGCAAACGCTGCACACAGCGAACATCATATTCGTTCATTTCATGATTCATACAACGAACTTCGCTTCACACAACGAAGTCGCCCGAGCTTCCACGATCGCTGCCGATGTATTGCATTCTCCCGCGTAGGCACTGCAGTCGTTAGTCGTCCTTTTAAGTTAAACTCAATACTTTTTTATATCATGGGT
Source organism: Ontholestes murinus (assembly GCA_963969525.1). Lineage (NCBI taxonomy): Eukaryota > Metazoa > Arthropoda > Insecta > Coleoptera > Staphylinidae > Ontholestes > Ontholestes murinus. The sequence goes on from OZ018396.1 coordinate 22,762,667, forward strand.
TCTAAAAAAAGCAGGAAGGTGATTTCTGTTGATATGAAACAGGAAATAATTAGAAAGAATGAATGTAGAGTAAAACAGTGTGACCTCGTCAAAGAGTTTGGCCTAAGCAAGACCACCATTTTCACCATTTTGACAAATAAGGATGCAATCAAATCAGCCAAAGTAACCAAAGGAGTATCAAAACTATTAAATGAAAAACATAGGTCTTCGATCCACGAGGAATTAGAGAAGCTATTAGCGATTTGGATTAAGGACAGGCAGGTGAAAGGTGACGTAACAACCCAAGAAATTATCTGTCACAAAGCCAAGATAATTTATGACGATCTAAAGAAAAACGTCCTTGGAAGTAGCAGCAATCAAGATAATGAAGAAGAATTTAAAGCCAGCAGGGGGTGGTTTTTTAGATTTAAGAAAAGGTGTGGAATCCACAGCATTACTATGCATGGTGAGGCTGGCAGTGCTGACAAGAAAGAAGCAGAAAAGTTCTCTATTAACTTTCAAAAATGTATTAAGGATGAAGGATACTGCCCACAACAAGTGTTCAATGCCGATGAAACGGGTCTTTTCTGGAAAAGAATGCCGAGCAGAACCTTCATTACAAAAGAGGAGAAGAAATTGGCAGGACACAAAGCTATGAAGGACAGACTTACCCTTATGTTTTCGTCTAATGCAAGCGGAGACCTCAAGATCAAACCTCTATTGGTTTATCACTCTGAAAATCCAAGAACTTTTAAGCAAAATAACGTTATTAAGTCCAAACTGCCCGTCCATTGGAAGTCCAATCAAAAAGCCTGGGTGACCCAAGTTATCTTCAACGAATGGATTCTGGAAACCTTTGCTCCTGCCGTGAAGAAATTCTTGCTGGAAAAAGAACTGCCGCTCAAAGCCCTTCTGATACTTGACAATGTCCCTTCTCACCCAAAAGACCTAGAGGAAATATTGCAGGAAAATTATCCATTTATCAGGGTGCAGTATTTTCCACCAAACACCACATCCATTCTTCAACCAATGGATCAGCAAGTTATTGCAAACTTTAAAAAACTCTACACTAGAGCCCTCTTTAATAAGGTGTTTGAAGAATGCGAGTTTGGTGGAGACAATGTGACTGTCCGAAAGTTTTGGAAGAAGAAATTTGATATCCTTATGGCAATACGATTTATACAGAATGCCTGGGAAGAAGTGTCACAAAGGACCCTCATTTCTGCTTGGAAGATGCTTGTGCCTTCGCGGACCCAGGAAGAAGCAGTTGTTGATGACACAGAAGTGGTGAAGGACATCATCACAGTGGCCCAAAGGCTGGAATTAGAGGTAGAGGAAGAGGATGTAGAGGAGCTTATTGAGGAACACGAAGAAGAACTGACAACTGAAAAACTCCAAGCACTTCTGGTCCTGCAATAGGACAATGCTCAAAGGGAAGCGTCATCTGATACGAGGATCAACAATCAAACAATCAACCAATCCCAACTGCTGACATCAAGAACATCCTGGTCAAATGGAAAGCAGTTCAGGAGTTTACCAATGCCCACTATCCGGATTCAGCTGAAGCAAACACGATCAACGATCTTTACTCCGATACTCTTGTCCGTTATTTCCGGCAGATGTTGAAGAAAAGAGAAAAACAAACGACTTTGGACAGGTTTTTCATGAAACCATCGGCCAAAAAGCAGAAAATGGATGAAGATGTGCAAGATTCGGTAGACTCTACTTAGTCTGTCTTAAAATTAAAAAAAATATGTTTTTAGATGTATGTATCTGAATAAAAATAATAACAAAAAATTTATCTTTTTTTATGTCATCTTAGCATATTTTATGCTACAGAACGAATTATTTTTTTTTTAACATGTATTTATATAGGAAAACGCGTTTCACATAACGAACTTTGCGCATTACGAACTTGCTTCTGGAACGAATTAAGTTCGTTGTGTGAGGCACAACTGTATAAATAAATTCATAAAAAAATATCTACATAAAAATAAATAAGAATAATCGCTACTACCTGTATAAATATGATTATAATATATTATTTCTACATATTGTCTCCAATTACGCAGGCCTACATTTTTTTTCATGAAAAAGTGCTTCAAGTTTAATAGGTGTCCTTAAGTCGCTGATCACGAATCTGTGCTATTTTTTTCCTGCACGTCAGGTTTTTAGGAAAAGTGTGTAAAATCTTGGTGGCCAAATGGCTGATTTAAAGAATAAGATTGCAATTTAATGATATTTATTTACACGTAAATACAAGTGAGTACAGACTCTAGCAGCCCGATTTATAACGTAATTTTCGTACTGCCGTTACCGAAGTATATTTTCAAGTGTGTTAGTTCGGCCTCTACTGGTGCTTATCTAAGGGACGAGACGCTCCGCACTCGCGCAGGCGTGGTGTTAACAAAGTGTGTTTGACATTTTTCATTGAAACTCCGAAAAATATTGGTAAAATATTCATTGAAACTATATTTAATAGAAAATTACACTGCAAAATTGATTTGTTATATCCCATCTTCCTTGATAACGTCTCTCCATCTCCTTTATGTCTTGATGGAACCTGATCCTGATCCTCGCTGACAGCTCCAAGATTTTCGGAGAAAGAGTCAACGTGGGAATTCAGAAAATGAAGTTTGACGCTCATATTGCATCCCAGTTTTTTTTTATAATTTTCGACCATGTTGGCTACACTTTCTTAGTAGTTTGGAGACTTGTTGTTTCCAAGGAAACCATCTATAACTTCTACGAAAGAACATGCTTCAGATTCATCCTGGGTCATTGTATTCTTGAACAATCTGTCCGATTTTAAGGTTCGAATTTCAGGGCCTACAAAAATTTCTTCTTTAAGTTTAGCTTCAGAAAGTGCAGGAAATGTGTCGCACAGGTATTTAAAGCAGTCACATTGTTTATTTAAAGCTTTGAAAAACTGCGTCATCAATCCTAACTTTATGTGAAGGGGAGGCAAAAGAATTAATTTTGTGTAAATTAATGCATCACGTAGCACATTTTTTTGTCGCGGAACAAGTTTTCTCTGAGTGGCTATTCTTTCTTAACGTAATGTAAATTTCGTGCTCGACTGTCCCACTCGCACAAAAAACGTGGATACTTTGTGAATACAAAGTGCTGACCCAAAAGCATGGATATTATTTTGAATCCACAGAGTTACCAACAATATTCGCTTAACTTTATTGTATTTAGCTCAAGATTCTCATACGTTTCTTCGAGATGTACGAAGTGAGCAACAGGCACCGAGGCATAAGTATTACAATTGTGCAACAAGACACCCTTCAGACTTCTCTTAGAAGAATCAATAAATAACCGTGTTACCCATGTTCCCTCCATACCATAGGAATGTCAAAGGGTAAAGAGCTACGTGTACCTTTTGTCCATTTTCTCAGTAACTCGACATACTGGAAGCACAATTTGTGTGGAGCCCAAGGTTTGTCCTGACCACCAAACTTTACACCGAAGTAAGCGTGTTAAGCTTTCTTGATAAATTCTGTTATGTTTCGTTGAATCTTTGCTATCGTTAAATCACCACACACGTAACAAAATATATCAGGACGGTTTTTGCACTTTCTTGATGATATTATGGCGCACTAAACACTCACAAAACAACTCGATGCTACAAACAACTGACGCTAACTAACTATTTCGTAAACAACTGCCGATGCTATCAAGTTGACCTTGACAGATGCGAAAATGAAACAGTGTTGTCATTGAAATGAAATAAACATAATGTTATACTAAAATATTTTCTATTGATGTATTAAGTATTTTAAAGAAATAATTTTAATACAATTTAGGAAATATCATAAAGGTACTTCTTTGTTCTAGTATAAAATATCTCACACGGTTTTTTTTAATTTTGTGAAAAATCTTGACGTGATGGACTCAAACCAAATTCACATTCAGAACCAACGTACCCTTATTAGCTAAGGACACTTATCAAATTCAAAACACAAAAAATCATGTCGTTATCAATTAAGTTTCCTTTTAGATATTTCATTTTACATACAAATCATTTCAAAAATTATTTGAGTCCCCTACTCCAGCAAATATTTTTATATAATTACTACCTAATTAACGTGCCTAATATTAATATTTATATAAACCGTTTCGAATGCAAATAAATAACTTATCTTCGCTTTTTTTCCCAGTGGACAAGATCTACCCAAGGGTCCTCCTACGCATCCGTTATTCAATAGAATACATTTTGTTTTGTGATATTTAAAATCATATTTTCTCCTAAATATTATGGAAGTCACATTCCGTTATTTTCAAGAAAACGGCTGGACATTTTCCAGATGCTAACGCGTACTTCAAATGTTTCATAAATTAATGAGAGGCAGAAGCATTGCGCGTAAAAATTCTTTACATTATTTAATAATTATTTAGGCAGAAAAATTAATGGAAGTTATTTTCAATTAAATTTTGTAATATTTGTATTTGACTCAATACACGACCATAATATTTTTTATTAATATATAATAAAGTAATAAAATTGAATATCAATCATTCATTCATTATAAAAAATAAATTATATTTTAATGGTAATTTAAAAGCTTCTATATAAATTTGAATGCTGACATGATACTTTATAAAATGTATTAATTATCTCATAACTAATACAATAACGATTAACCCTCTACTCTCTGAAAGTGACCATTATCAATATAATATTTTATATTGATATAACAATTTCTAATCCAATAATGGTAGAACATCAAGTCGCGAAGAAGGGGTTTAAAATTAAACCTTGTTTTAATCAAAATAAATAATCAAATAATTTTTTTATTGATTAATTTCTCACTTAACACGTAGTGAAACATTTTAAATTTATTTAATAAAACAAACTGTTTGTATAGAATATTCCATTAATAAAAAAATATTTTATTGTTAATTATCAATACAGACACGTTAATTAAAAAAAACAATCTGGCTAACCGCATCACATCCAGTTGTCGCTAGCCGGCGATATTTTTTTATAGTTGTTTATTCAATAAATTTACAGCATGATCATTGTATTATACGTTTTGGCGTTTTACGGGCGCGTGTAATCCGACCAAACATATTATAATGATAATACCGCGGGGTTATAGGTCCAATAAACTTTTATTATCCAATAGTCGTAAAATTTAACGAAATAAACAAATTTTTATTCAGCGCTACCTCTGGGCTAAAAACAAAACCACATTGTGTCGCTGTGATGGCATGGCAAATAGTTAAGACAGAGCTTTTACAGCCCTAAGACTTAAATGAAACTAGAGAGGATTCTCCCTTATGAGGGTGAATCTGAGATAGGAAAAGAAAAGAAGCCATATATTGAAGGACTCCAGTAAAGACAAATGTTTCAGGGAAAATTATTGTTGGAAATCATTAGAAAAGTAATGATATTATTTCTAGATTTTGACATTAAACGTTATATTGGGAGTCCTGGTCTTGATTTGCACTTCTCCCTTTAAAAAGTGGCGCTAATCTTAAAGCTAGTGAAAATAAATAATGATAAATTACTTAATAAAAACACAAATTATGAATAAGAAAAAAATAAATAGTTTAACGACTTGTGATAAAAAGTGGTAGCTTATTAAATCTACTGTTTAAACTCTTTTTCTTTTACTTTTCTAGTTTTCTATTGTAGTTATCGTTAAATTTTTATTTATTGCATATTTCCGGTGTATACATTCTCATCTTAATACATAATTTTTATATTTTATGTTTTTATATGGTTTCCGCTGATATATTTTAGTATTCATTTTTAATTTTTTTACATTTCTTCTTAATATAATTACTTTGTACAAATTTTTGATGTTACCTCCTGTAAGCTTTTTAATTTGCATAATATTTTTATATAGCTTTTAATTAATTTCTATTACCACGATTTATATTTGCAATTTCACTTTTAGTTTATTATAAATCATGCTGGCCTTTTTTATATCACATCTGTACAAAATGCATTGGAATTTGGAAAACATTATTCGTCATTACATATACTTCTATTATTGTAGTATTTATTATATTAGTTGATTCAAAGGTGAAAGTATCAATGAAGTTTACATTCCACTAGAAAGTAATTTTTATTTTCTGAATATTGATATTAAAATCTCAAAGAAATTGCTGCCAGGAAAATTATATCAGTAACAGACATTTCTTGGACCATTACCAAGGCCATACATAATAATTGGTGATTTCAAGGCAAAAACAAATAGATGTTAGAAATACAATATTGAACTTTTTAGAAACGACATTGTATTATTAAATACAAGACAACATACTCATTCCTCTTCTACACATAAAATTTTTTCATCTATTGATCGCAAGGTCTTATCTTCTACTCTTATATCTAGTTTGAATTAAATATTCGTGTTTCAGTTCTCTTAAGTAGTGACCATTTCTTAATATGAATGATCATAAAGGACTAATTTAAATTTAAAAACATTAAATGATTACCATTTCCTGGAAAGTTACCAAGCTTTTCTTAATACTTCAAGTTCCGCATCATATAATGGCCACATCTTTCATAAATTGCCTGTGACAAAGCTGGGTGATTCGAGTAGCCCAAAGAAGTCGCATTCGGTCCCAAACCCGGATAAATGAGAAGGGTTCCCAGGCAAGACCAGCGACCTGTTTGTAGGAAAAAGAACATAGTGCTCAAATAACCAATAACCTAGCCTCATATAGGATGACAACAATAGACGACGACTCCACAAGGAAAAGACTAAACGAATGAATTCGTAAACCCAAAGCACTAAGAATCGGATGCTGAAACGTGACATTCCTGAGCAACAAATATCAGAAAATTCTTTTAGAAGTAGAAAGACACAAGATTGACGTCTGTGCATTCTCGGAAACTAAGAGGAAAGGTGAAGGAAGCGCTAAGTACTGAAAATATCTCCTTATACATAGCGATAAATACAAAATGAAAGAGCAGCGTCCGGCGTTGGAATGTTACTGCACAAAAAAATCATAACCAACATCAATGACACAACATCGACGCAATACAGAGCAAAATGAATCACGTACGACGAATATAAACTTGTAAGAAACAGAACCAACAACGAAATCCAGATAATCAAAACGGCTTACTTTGAAAAGTTCTCCACGTGTAACCTTTACGGACGGCAAAACAAATTATGAAACATGCTCAAAAACCGTAAGATACTACGAGTAAATTCCTAGTAAACGAATATCTACAAACAGCGAAGAATATGATCGACGATTGGGAGAAATACTTCCAGGAGCCACTCGGCAAAGACGACAACAAGATCATTGAAACGCAACATGAGGATAGTAGACAACATGAAACGTGAAGCACATACAGGGAAAATAGGACAACTTGCCGGCAAACTAAAAAAAATAGGTCTCCGTGAGTGGACGAAATATCCAATAAAATGATCAAATACGAGGGTGAAACACCAGACCAGATTCACGTGCTATATAATAAAATACTGCACTAGAAATATATACCAGAGAAATGCATAAGTCAGCATAATAATGTCGTTATTTAAAAAGAGGGTAAAATCCGACTTATCAATAGGTCTCCTAAGCACAATATCAAATCGCCTCACAAAGGTCTTTAAGGAGGAAGTAGCCAACTCCGCAATATGCGAAGAACAACAGGGGTTCAGGAAAAACAAGTGCACTATCGACGTAATATTCACTATTCGCCAAATCACCTAGAAAGCCATAAATTAGTTTCACGAAACAACCCCACACAAAGTACGTGACGCCATAAATCACAAACAAGTTTTAAATCCAGCAAGAACACCGATATTTATGATCTTTCAGTCAACATTATAAAAAGGATCAAAGATCTCATTGTTTATCCTTTAAAAAAATTGTTAAATAATTTAATCACATCGTGCATTTTCCCTAAAGTATTGAAGTACGCAAAAGTGATACCGGTCTACAAAAAAGTAGACGACATTGACAATTACAGATCTATTTCTTTACTACTTATTCTTTCAAAAATTATCGAAAAAATATTAAAACATCAGTTGAGTATTTTGAGTCATACAAACTATTTAATCGAAATCAATTTGGTTTTAGATTCAATAATACAAGAATTGACGCAATTATTGCTCTAATAGATATTATTTCCGAGTCATTTGAAAATAAGTCGGAACATTAATCGGAACATTTATCGATGTGAGCAAAGCTTTCGATTGCATCTCACATGAATTCCTTAGCCATAAATAAGTTTAATATGGTTTCTTCCAACAAAGTGTCAATCTAATATCCTCTTATCTATTTGAAAGAATACAAGTAGTTAAATTAAAAAATCAAATTTCTAATCTACTTCCTGTTGCTATTCGTGTTGCTCGAGGCTCTGTTTTGGGTCCCATATTGTTCCTTATATTTATCAACGATATACCAGACAAAATAAATTATATTATTGTATTATTTGCTGATGAAACGAGATACTGTAATTGGAATAAATACTCTAACATTTAACCAGGTATCTAACTGGTGTCATAAAAATAAACATCGTTTAAGTTAATCTAAAACAACAAGGATGTTATTTACTTTAAACAAAACTAATACTGTATTAGATGATAAAGTAAAATTTTTGGAAATATATTTAGAGCAAAAATCGAAATGGGATACAATCCTCGCAAAAAAATTGTCTAGAAGTATTTACTGTTTACGAATGTTAATGTACAACCTACTTGCCAATGCATTGAGATTAGCATATTTTGCTTTATGTGAATCGCATATAAGATATGAAATAGTTGTTTGGGGTGTTGCTACCTGCAGACAAAGAATATTCTCAATACAACGTCATGCTATAAGGCTCATTGCAGGTCCCAAGTACACAGCCGACTGCAAACAAGCATTCATTAAATATAAAATATTGGCTTTACCCTGCATCATATTTTGGCCCCAGGAATCTGTGGTCCAGCCATTTCCTTACATTAACGGGACACTTTGTATGTATGACCTTTCCAAAATCAGCAATGTGGATTCAATGGTACCATATGCTGATGATACTACGCTAAAAAACACAGATAAAAATAAAGGAATTGCTTTAAACAATTATAAGGTGTAGAGCAAGCCAAGGAATGGCTTTTTGCAAACAAGTTAACCGTCAATATAAATAAAACAAAAAATAAAGTGTTCTCTTTGCGATTAGATACTGAGCTCACAACAGTAAAATTTCTAGGCATACACCTAGATTCCAAACTAAAATGGTATAACCAGCAACAGTATCTGGCTGTTTAAATAAAGAAAAACTCACTTTGTTGATATCACACTATTGATTTAAAAAGTGACTTCAAATTTAAAGTTTGAAAATGATCAGCTGTTGATCGAAACTCGAGTCACTTTTTAAATAAATAGTGTGATATGAACAAAGTGAGTTTTACTTTATTTAAATATTCAAGATGTATCACGAAGTGAACGCCTTAACCATTAATCAATTAGTATCTGGGTGTGTATGTGTAAATATATACAGACTTCGACAACTCAACAAAGTACCAAAAGTTACACTCAAAACAGCTTATTTAGCACTAATCGAGAGATAGATTCAAAAATCAATTTTAAAAAACATACACCCATAATAAAAGGTAAAATTACTTCTTGAGCAAAGTGCTATAGAAGTTTAACATACAAAAACAATGGTATAAATACAAGAACAGTGGTAAAAATATACAAGATGATCTGCCGCCCATTATTTGACTATGATTGTGTGTCTAACCCGGGAGGTTGGATTGCTGACAATCCAATCTCCCGCAATATTGAAGTTAGTGAGAGAGCATCCATTCGTACCCTAACAAAACTCCGTCATCATCTCAATCCCTTACACAATTCTTCTAACCAGCTCCTCTATGAAACCACTTTATTTATCCCCATTCAAAAACGACTTCGATTTCTATCAGAAAATTTTCCAAAAATCCCTTTAACTTCCTCATACTATCCTTATATTGTCTTCCTAGAAATCCCAGTATTCAACCATATTTGATTTCATTTCATAGTTTCATCCATCCACACATTATGAATCACGCCATATGACTGGACAAAACAAGGCAGAAAGACCTCTGATCATTCATTATTAACTATTTATTATAAAAATGTTAACTTGTAAAAAGTTTGACAATCAAAATGTGTACTATTCATATTAATTTTTTATACACTATTTTATTATGATACTCGGCGATTATGTCAAGAATGTTTGGCCTCCAAAGAAGCGCTATTAGGGTAATAAACCAAATACAATATCGGAGCGACTGCAAATCATCTTTCTCTAAATTTGATATTCTAACTATTCCAAGTTTATAAATAATAGAATGTTCTCAAAAACTTTGTTGTAAATTGTTTGTTCAATAGTAAATGCAATACAATTTAAACAGACCATCCGCACTTATATGAGCAAATATGCATCTTATAGCACTGAAGAATGTTTAAAAAATAAACACAGCTTTCGAACTAGTTACTACTGAAATGTGATACTAATTATTATATTAATTATTCTGGGCCTGCACATTTGCTACAATTTTAAACTATTAATTTTTATATTTTAAAAATTGTTACACATTATAACTTATAGTTTATGTCTCTTAATATGCTGCAATTTTTATTTTTATTTATGTGTATCTATTTGTAACTTTTTGATTTATGTAAAACCTCTTTGTTTCTGGCATCAATAAATTTATTATTATTATTATGCCCCCGATATTACTAAACCCAGCAAGAAAGTAGATACCTTCTATTAGAACTTATAGAACGCACTGAATAACATTAGCATACTTGATGAAGTCTTCATCCTCAGCATTTATGCTGCAAAGTCAGTGCATTATGCTCTTACAGAGAAATCAAATTTTATTACGCAACAAAAGTAGTATAACGATTAAAGATTTTTGTTCTGTAGATTTTTGGATAGTGAATTTTTAAAGGTAGACTAATAAAATTATTTATAATTTTTATATAATCATTATGGATCTTCCCATATTTTAAATTTTTAAATGATTTCTAGCTCCTGTTGATTATTTTAGTGTTTATTTATTTAGGTTTATGGTCTTTTTTTTAAATACATATAAAAACAAATTAATTATAAAATGCGTCACTTTTGACAATAAAAGGTCAGAAAAGAGTCCCACCTAAATTGGGAATAAATGAGCCAAAAATGGCTACAATATTGTCTAAATGGCAAAAATGCACATTGGATGAATTTCCGTCATCTAAATTTAAAAGGCTCTTCCTACAGAAGAGCAAAGTTATTGGGTCTGAGTGAAAGAACACATAGCTGTGAAATGTGAATTACGCCTGCAAGTCCTGAGAGCAAAATTATTGTGATTTTTTATACGGTTTATACTTTTATATCTATAGTACCAACAGGATATTGTAAAGTTTCAATAAATAAGTTACAAAAAATGTTGACGAATGAAGCATGGGAGAAATAATTTAAAAAAGTACAAGCCGCTCACTCAAGTGCGCCTCATCTGATAAAATTATTCTATTTGTAAAAATATTATTCTTCGCTTCTCTAGTAAAGACCAATTGAGCAAATCGATGTCTCTTTTCATGATCTGCAGGCTTAAACTCTTGTGTAAGTTAAATCTTGTAGGTATGCTTATTTTAGAAGGGCTTTTGAAAGGATTGAACCTGTTGATAAATTTAGTTGTTGAACTCGTCGATAAACATTTCTGGAGCTTACGGTCACATTACCACGCACGGCAGCAATGTTTTCTTGTATTCGAACATAACGAGGTCGTCCTGTTTTCTTAACATTTGCAACAGAACCCATGGTCTCAAAATTCCGGATCAACTTCCAACCTGAAAATTCGGTTGAAGCAGGGTTATATCCGAGTATAACACGCAATTTTTATCACTTGGATACCTTACTTAGTTGTCATCTGCTCCATGACGAAAATAAAAATCTAACTACAATGCTCACCACACAAAGGCTAACAGGCTGCTAATGGGAAGGATAGCAAATAATAAATATGAAACAAGCACTACTGACAAACGTCGTATGACAAAATGACGCCAAATTTAAATTCGTCCTTACTTCCCAAACACCCTTTACAATGATATTTGGAAGGTATATACGAAATCTTTAAAATCTGTTTATTTTTCCACTTTGAAGAAGGCAGATATATACAATATGTTCTTTGATTAAGTGTACTAATTAGGAGAGAGTGGTAATGGCATTAACCTTTGAAGGAGAAATATGTAGTTGATAAACAGTGTTTAGCCAGGTTCATGTTATCTATGGGTGTGTCTTTGTGGATTGCTGATCCTATTAAAACAATTACAGATCATACTCACGAAATCCTAATTTGTAACATTTACAACCTCTGCGGAAAAGAAGCACAAATACAACTGGAGAAATACCAAAAAATAAAAAATAAATGTGGACAACTTTTAATGAGATATGACCTTCCTGAACAGATACCGCACGAAAGTGAAATTTCACAGCACATGAAGGGGAATAGATCAAATCATAAAAAGAACGACTCACTACTGCAATAAGCAATCTAACTAAACTAAAAGAAATCTAGACTCTACTGGAAGAAATCTCATACAACTACCCTTTAAACTAAGTAACTTGATTCACCCAATACTGCAGAAAAAAGTAGTAAAGAGAATGGTTCAGACTATTACTCCGTGGTACTCAATATATTTTTCAATTCAGTGTACGAACAATTTAGAAAAAATATTCAATCGAAGAAATGGTTCGGACATGAAACCAAAAAATAAATGAAAAATTCAGACGACTTTCCAACTCGAACGAAAAAATACCTTCAACTAGAAGACCCACGCTATTATATAACATCTCAGATAAATAACTGGACCATAACACCATGAACGCACTACAAAAAGGCTTTAATATTGCATTCATACCAAACCATATTCCAACAGAAAAAAATATTTGTATCTGTATCCGAATTCTAAAATTATCAGACAAGAGGTAGCTTCTATTAAACCCCTAAAACAAACATTCAGAACGAAAAGTCATATCAATGCTAAAACAGAATCGTTCCATTCTCGTTATAACTGGTGAACGAGGTAATTCTATAGAAGTTTTGAACCTCACATACTATTATCGCAAGATGTTAGAGATATTATATTAATATATTACAACTTATTCGTTCTCTTTGCTGCGAAGACGTGCGAGTCCGTTCGTCAAACGGATGGAAAGGTGCTGCGCCCTCTCGAAGATGTCCTTGCGCCTTTTGGAGGAGACTCCGTGAGCGATCTCTCTACGCACAATTTACGATTTTGCATTATGAGAACTTCTAGTTCTTTGACATTTTGTACTAAGGCCTTTCTGAAGCTGGTGGCAGAAGAACCAAAACCGATGTTAGGCATCAAATATTTCCCTTGAAGCACCTGCACACTCTGTTGCCAGTACCCTTGGGTACTCCTAAGGAAAAAATACATAAAGAAAAGACACTAATCAGACCAATTGTAAGCGCACACACACAAACAAAACACATAGCCAAAAAATGGTAACAATGGGCAGAATAAATAGATTTCTTTGAGAAAAATTTTCACCACTTCCTACCAATAGTTAAAAACATCCACCTAAATAGAGTAGACATACTCATCAGTACTCAATATTAACAACGACAAATACAAACCACCCACAAACATCTAGACCTAGCTAAACAGTTTCCAAACCGCACTGAAGCAAAACTTTCAAGAGTCCACCATCAAGAAATTAATTAAAACCACGAAAAATTATAATAATAACCACAAAAAAGATATTAACAGACACAATATGCAATATTTTTCGAAAATTTGATATGAGAACCACTTTCAAACCAGATACTTGCGTGTTTTCGAAAATGTCAGGAAACACGAAAAAAATTCTTCCATTTTCCAACATATAGCAGCTTCCGACCATAAAATAAATTTCCAAGAGACAAAAATGAACCCCGAAAATGGAATACTTCATACTAAATCTCGATTCCCTGTGTTATTATTAATTTTTTATCTAAACGAAGTGAATTAATATACGTAAAAGTATTAGACTTCCTGAAGCAGATGTTAGTGGTGGAGAAGTCAACACCCGAATATATACTGCTTCAGGAAACATATAGTATGTGGTGCGAAACTATAAAGAGAGTGGCGGGATTTGAAATGAAATTGTAGGGTTTTAGAAAAGGGAAGATTGGTGAAGGAGGTATGGAAGGGAGGCATGGGTGACTGGAGAGGGGAGAGGAGTGGGTGGAAAAAGGAGTGATGGAAGGGCAAGAGAGATAAGGGTGTATGGAGAAGAGTGAATGCAATGAGAATTACAAGGAGTGGCAGGTGCATGGAAGGAGGCCAAGGTACCTGGAGGATAATTGCTTGGGAAGGGAGGAAAGGGTGACCTTGGCAAGAGCGAGATGCGGGGCGGAAGAGAGAAGGAGAAAGAGATGGATGGGGGAAAGTTATGGGCAATGCATGTTATGCAAGGAAGGAAATGATACGTGGGAAAATTTGGCGAATGAATATAAGGGAGTGGATGCAGAATGGGTGGAAGGTATTAGAAGAGTAGCGGAATGGATGAGAGAAGATGGGGCCAGGGTAAGGATTCTAAGAAGGTTAGGGTGGGATAGAAATAAGCGAAGAGAGGAGGTATGAGAAAAAAAAGATAAGGGGAAGAAATATTATTATGTTAAGGTTTTTTTTATTAGTATTTTCAAATTAATGTAAAAATTGCTGTTAAAATTTACACAAAATCATAATTTACAATTTATAGTGATTAATACAACATTAACATTGATTATTACAATATTAACAGCATACTGCAGTTTTTAATTCAATTATAATTCTTTTATATACATAATTTAATTATATGCCATATATTTTGCTTATAATGTTCTGCAAGGGCGTCATTATAGATTCTTTCTATTGTATTTATTAATGGTATCTTTTCCAATTTAGAGCATCATTAATCATGTCAGTGGCTGAAACTTTTTTTCAGGAAGATTTTAACAGCCATAACAAATGTATTTTAAAAACAATTTATAATCATTATGTTTCTAAAACGTTTTCGGTGTAAATTAATACATAATAAAAGGCATTTGAATCACTTTTAAATTCTAGTCTACTTCTTATATTACTAATGAAATGAAAATGAATGTAAAAAAAATAATAATACAAGTACTGAAATTTACTTACAAATTCTCTAAATAAAGCCAATAAAAATAGAAAGTTCGTTATCATCAAGTACAATTCATTCCTTGTGCTAGTTGTTACTAATATTAAAAACTTTTCAAAAACTTGTCCGAAGTTTATTGCATATATGAAACATGTGCTTATTAAAAATAAGATTTGAGGTATCATGTATCTTTCTTATAAAGTATACAATAATATGTGATTGTTTAATCTTATATTCAAAGAAATGTCTATAACCTCTGTTGAAGGAAACACAAAAATACTTTTTTAAGTTTAATTAAAGATCACTTTTTACATAATTCAACAATATTTAAGTCATTCTAAACCGCCAACTTAATTATCGAGTGTTTTAATACTGTAATATATCTTTAAATCATTATTGTATTCAAGAAAATGTTTTTTTTTTTAAATTTAATCCGATATCATTTACAAAGAGTAAGAATAAAATAGGGCAAAACAAAACATTTAATTTTGAAGTAAGACACTTGTTTGGATTCATACTGGTATATTCAGTTTCCTGACACTTGTTTTGGTCAATGACGACCATTCCCAAAGGAATTACAAAATTAACACTGGCTTCTTCGGGTGAAGAAACAATTGTAGTGAGTTAAATAAAAATTAAAAAATTAGCCACTTATTATTAATTAGATATAACATGGATTTTCAACCAAGTACCTCTTCAATAAGTTCAACTAAAAATAGTTCTAATTCATTATTTTATACCATATTGTTGCAATATACAATCTTTAACTACACTTTAAAACTATACTAGTACCACATGCTTAAAATCGTAACTCATTTTATAGCCCTAATCCAATTATTTGTTTAAATTGCAAAGAGTTTCCTTTAAATAAAACCTTGTATTTATAACAAACGTCGCTATTACTCCAGTATAGTAATTATAATATTTCACGCCACTTCAAGACAACGGCGGGCGACCCGTTCCTATTTTTTTTCTTCGACCGGAACAAATTCAGAATTCCAAATTCAGCGATTGCAGCCCGGCTCCGTTTTAATTACGAAACGTAATTGAACAATCTCAGGCGGAATCCCCGCGGGGAAAGGGGCCAGACGAAAAGGTTTCCCTTTTTGGAAAATTGTGGGGACGGCGCGAGCCGGAATCGATAAAGGCCGCGTCTTATTCCGTAATTTTCCACAAGCGACAAACTTAAAGCCACAAAAGAATCGGAAACGAAGCCCAGTACAAGGAAGAGCTTTCATAAAGCATATTTAATATACAAAATAAAATAAACATTGTGCTTTTGGCATATGAATTTAAATTTATAATTGGTAACATGCGTGTACAACGTTTCTCGGTTAGTTACCTTCGATTTTTTTTTTAAAAAGCGGTCGTTCCTAATTAGGGATTAATATAGGGGGCTGCAAGCGAGTCGTGCATATTTTATTATTTAATTATAAACTTTCGGTGGGCCCTTTCACGTTGACGTCGACGCCGACTGCGACGACAATAACGGGAACAATCCGAGGGGGCGATTAATTAGGACCGAGAGGGGGCGTAGTAAAAAAGGCTTTTAAAAAGTTGAGCACAACTTTTTGGCACAAACAATATTCGCGCTCCGGCCCACAGTCTATTTTATAACTCGAAAAACTTCCCGGCGAATATTCACTGGCCGTCTCTAGTTTTCTGCAAAATGGATTCTGATCTATTCAGCGAAAACTATTCTCCCACGTAAAACTTTGATCTTTGATTTTTTAAAGGAAGTGTGGTAATTAGCATTCCCGTCGTCTCAGTTATTTTTCCTTACTTTTTAATTTATATCTTCAACAAAAGTTTTTTTTACAATACTGGCAAGTAGGTCGTCCATCTTAGCAATAATAAATGGTGACTTTAAAAGAAGCTTAAGTTAATAAAAGTTTTATTTTATGTATAAACACAGTATATTAAGCTACTAAATAGAGGTTTACCGTAAATAATCATGCGATTATATTAACACTATATTTAGTCACTAATTTGTCGTAAACATACGATATTATTTAATACATATATTTTTTAATCCTTCCAATAGGATAATTCTGTATATGTTTCATTCATCAGTACAATTGGATATAATAAAAAATATATAGACGAAAGTAGTGTATTGTAGAATATTTACCTATAGCACAAATGTTTGACTGTTGAAATATCAACAATATTGTTTCCACGGACAATTGCGCTGTATAATATTATTTCAATGGTGTTGTATAAATTATGCTCCACAACAAATATTGTGCCGTTGATTTCAAAATTATCTAAGCTATTGTAAACTATTCTGAATCGCCGAATTCAATACCGTTGCGACTTGACATGACTGCGACAACACGATATAATGTGATGAATTAAAGTTACAACTATAGGATATTATATCAAGTTTCAATTATGGCGACCACAGTTATTTGTAATTAATAAATTGTAAGAATAGCGAATATAAGCATGATTTCTATATAAATATAATAAATAATATTGATTTTATTAACCATACAATGTTATAACATATTTTTAATAAAATATTAAGTACATTTTTAATAAGAAATACATTTATTCTCCTCTTGGTTCACACCTTGAGCTTTATGAGTGTTTATTCCTGTCTCGGTTCGACGATCTCAGCACATCTTGTAAAGTTACTTTCGTCATCTTAAGGGGCTGTCTGATTAAGGAAGTGGTGATTCCAAGTTATCAGCCTAGTTTTTAAATGGCGTGAAGGTAGAGGCGTGAAATATTTTTGTGTATATTGTATGTGGGAAAATTAATATTGACAAAGTGCTTCATTAGGTACTGCAGTTGCAATATTACTCAATGTAATGGTTTTCGCTAGTTTGTTAGCAAGTTAATCACCTTGATATGACCAATTTAAGTGTGTATACAAATGTACCCTAAGAAATTTAGTACTTTTAAGATTTGAAGATTTTAGTGCAAATACTAGTTTCGTTATTTTTTCTGTATTAAGTTTTAGCCGGTTACTATCAAACCATTCACAGGACGTTGGCGTCAGTTGGCGTTTACCTAGCATTGGTAATAGTCGTATCGTCTGCAAAAAGAATTCTAATATAATCCACCAAATAACTGATAAATATCATGAATAATAGCGGTCCAATGCGCGAGACCTGTGGGACACCTGCTGTAATTTTAACAGAAGATAATATTGTAGAATTAAACATTGTACATTGGTTACATTAGCACATACTTTAGTAAAATTAGTGGCGCAAGCAAGAAATAATTTCTCAATATTCCGAGGAATATTTAAAATTTGAGTTCATACCCGCTGTGCACGATGAACTGTTTCCATGTTCAATGCTTGACCAACGAATCAGTGAAATGAAGACGTCTTGAGGCGAATTTGAAGACGAGACATAGTGCTCAATTACTTTCAAACAAAGAAAATTTTTTGAATAGAGAACAACAATAAAGTCTTTATTTGCTGCTCATACTTCAACTCATAACCGTTTTCTTGAGGCTAGGTATCAAATTTTTCTTTAATTTAATTTAATAAAACCGTCAATATCAGCATTTCTTAAAACGGTTTTTGAAAAAGATGACAAATATGTAAAAGCTATGCCACTCAGTAACAATATTGTTAGCAGAATAATAGACGGAATTTTTGAATATATTAAAAAACAACTTGTTGAAAAGCTGAAAACAAGAAAATTCTTAATACAAATGGATGAATAAACTTTT
Source organism: Ontholestes murinus (assembly GCA_963969525.1). Lineage (NCBI taxonomy): Eukaryota > Metazoa > Arthropoda > Insecta > Coleoptera > Staphylinidae > Ontholestes > Ontholestes murinus. The sequence goes on from OZ018396.1 coordinate 22,781,430, forward strand.
AGAGACAGTAAATCAATATTGATAACTTTTATAAGATATATTAATTAGCATTTTGTTAAAGAAATGTTGTTTTGTAAAAGATTAGAAAGTACCACTACCTTCAAAGATAATAAGCTAAAAGCTACTTAGATGTCAATAATATAGCAATAAAAAGTATAACATCTTGTGCTGCAGATGATGCTCCTAATATGATAAGCAAGAAAAATGGCTGCTTAAAATTGATGAAAGATGAGAATCCAGAAATTATTCTTGTGCATTGTGTTATTCATAGGAAAAGCTTGTTAACTAAAAACATTTCGCTTGTTCTAAAAGTGCTACATTCAGTAATAAAGTGTATCAATGCTATTAAAGCTAATGTCAAATGTGAGCGTCTTTTCAAGCTATTTTGTGATGAACAAAATGCAGACCATATGAGATTTTTACTTCCCTCTCCAAAATAAACTGCTTGAAAATATGTATAGAACTGCTTGATACTCTTAGTGATTTTTTAAGCGTCAAATCTGAAACGAACTATCTGTTAACAGACGATTGTAAAGCATTGGTGAGTTATTTAAGCTATAACTTTACAAAACTAAATATATTAAATAAGCAACTTTAAGGAACAAATAAAACTTGTCGATGCAGGACCAAAGATATTTGGTTTGATTACCCATCTTGAGTTATGTCGGAAAAAACAGTTTCATTGGCTCCAAACTTGTTATTGTCGATCATCTGAAAATTTTCTAATTTTCCAACCTAGATGGATTTGTCTGATAAGTCATGTATGCACTATCAAGAAGAACTCACAGAAATACAAAATAATGAGTCAATTAAAACTTTATTTAATAAAAAGGAGTGATTGCATGGCTTTGTGATGAAAGAGAAATCAAATTCTCAAATTCAACCAAATGTACAAGAAAATTATTGTTGCCGTTTCCATCTTCATATTTAGCTAAATGTGGATATAGTGATGGAAATGATTTACTGGTAAAAAAAGAAATCGCGTGGATATAACACAATAGGGAGACTTGAGACTGAAGCTAACCAAATTGGAACCAAACATAAAATCTCTAATAAATTAATATAGAAAAATCTTTATTAAAATTATTTCAAATTTGAATTTCAGTTTTTCATTATATGTTTTGTAAATTTACTTACTGTGTTTCGTTAACAATTTCCTAGTGATTTCTTCCTAAATCCTATCATTTAAGTTTCTTAAGTGAACAACTCAATTTTTTAATATTAAAAATTATGTATATGTTACATAGGGGGGTCAGAAGAATTTTAGAAAGGCTTAGGTGGGGCATGGCACCAAAAAAGTTGGAAAACATTGGTCTAGATAGTCAGAAATAAATTGAGTAATGTTAATTAGGTTGGTTTGTCTTGATATTTTTTTAATGTATTCATGTTGACTTGTATTAAACAAATTAGCCACTCTAGAATAAATGATTAGCGAGGATATATTCGAAAACTTTGCTGAAATTAGAGATAAGGGCAATATGCCTATAATACTCAATATTAAACATGCCACTTTTTTTAAAGATAGGACAGATGCGAGTAACTTTCCAACAATTTGTAAAGACGCCACTAGAAAGAATTAAGTTAAATAAATGGATTAAAGGCTCCGCAGTTTTTCAAAAAGTATGCTGGGATACTGACCAGACTCATGGTAAACTTAGGTCTCAGCCGGCGTAGACTTTGTAGCACTTGGTCCTCGTTAATGGAGAAATTCCCCAGGGCATGTTGATGCATTTGTAGGTTGACTTCACAATCATTGAACATGTACGAAGCCTTGAAACCGTCAACTATATCCGCTGGTTTATGAAGAACTGCGTCATTGTGTTTCATGAATCTTGGTATTCGCTTTTTATGATTAACAAATCTCCAAAATGTACTTGGGTTGTAGTTTATGTTATCCTCAACTGTTGAAAATCTGTATTCTTCTAAGATGGCATTGTTATGTTTGTTATGTTTGAAGTAACTTACTTTTTCTTTTTATTAGGGCAACAAATTCAGCGTCAAATCATGGAGGATATTGTTTCCTATTAAATTTCTGTTTACGCTTGGGAACGTGTTTACCCAGGATTTTGTATAATGTAGCATAAAACAAATTAGATCCTTTTTGGGAATCTGATCACTTTTTGATGTCAGACCAGTCTAATTAGTTCTTCATAGAGTGAATGAAGATTAGTCGCCCGGAAGTTATAAAAATCATGGTTACGCTCTGATGCTGAAGGTAAACAAAGTAATACGGATGTGTAAGTATTTACAATTCAAATGTATTTAAGATTGTTCATGAACACGAGGCACTATCAATATTTAAATGAATGGCTATCAGTACTTACAAGACTAGAAAATAAAAGTTGCTCATTACGTCGAGTCGACGATTGATTTTATATTTATAAGAAATTTATTCAAGTTCCACGTTTCATGACTTAACAAATAAATTAGTACTTATCTGATGAATTACACTTCACTCAAATCAGATAAAAACACACTTTCACTGGTGGCTCACTCACAAGGTTCAAATCAAATCCAAGAATGTCGTTGTTGCCTCCATTTTCCATTTTCAAAACAATCCAAGGCATTTCTTGGTGGATCTTAAAATGGTATCAGTCTTGGATCGTCTCTTTCTATATCCTTATTGGCGATTACTTACTAAATTATAAAGAGAATAGTTGCGACCGTTAAATTATAATTTTCCAAATATTTCATCAATTGCATTTGTATTTTTTTTTTCTAAATTTTTGAAAAAACTGGTGGCATAGATTATTTGGGTCACCTTTTTTATAAATAGGACGGCTTTTAACGAATCTGGAAAGCAATTTGATTTGATACATATATTTATTATTTTTGTCAAAGGTTATTCATTTTGTTATTTATATTCGCAATATACTCACTATTAGCTTGAATTCGCATCAACTTTAATGCACTTTTGTACATTTTCCTGTAATTATTTCTACATTCTCGAAGTAATGTGCAATTCAGACGATTACACGCTTCTGGCATTAGGACAAGAGTATATCTAATAGCCTTTAACTCACTATTAAACAATTGAACATGTGGTCCTCTAGGTTTGCGTTTGAGTAGCTTTTTTCGAAAATTATATGTCGAAGTTATATAGAAATGATCCAAGGCCTGACCCAAAACTACAATTACCATCATTGTAAGGTTTGTTTTTAACCTTTTATGTAGTCTCGTTGAATATTCAATCCATAAATAGTAAGTAAATCAGTGCAGTTGAAGTCGGCAATTAAATATATGGCAGTTGGGCTATCTAATAATACAAATTTTAGTAAGATACTAAAATTTCCTTACGCTGTGTATGCGACTAAAATAATTATATTGTGCAACACTATTCCGGAAACTTCACAGTCTTTTTCAGATACAAATGAATCAAGATTATAGTTCCTGTTAGAATCTTTCACGTCTTTACGTGTCACTTCATTTCCTGTGAAATAAACATAATAGTGAGAAATTATATTTGGGTCAGTAATCCTTCAATCTCATTTACTTTCGATTTGACAGATTGTGTGTTGAAATGCAAACAATTTATAATATTAATGGTTGGATTGGTTCGGGGATGACCCATTTTTGGCGACTTAAAATTATGTACTATCGGATTAAATAAACGACAATTTTTCTCTAGTGACAATATATGATACAAAAATTATATTTTTGGCTCTTTGTTAAATCAAAATTATGAGCAAGCACATTGTTTGATATGTATCTACGAAGCCACATTGAATTTCATCTGCATACTTTGCCAGAGTTTTTCAATTCAATTCATTTATTCAAGTGTATTCATTTGAAGTGGATATGAACGTCAATTTAAAATTTAAAATAAAATACAATAAAATTAATAAAATTAGAATATAAATACACATTAGAATAGTCTCAAGATAAAAATTATAATGTTTTGTCAAAAATGAATTCTGTAAACGAATTAAGAAGGACCGTAATGCCTTTTTAAATTTGTTTATGGTGTCACATTTCTTAATGTCTACAGGTATCTTATTGTATACTGTTGTACATGGATATATCGCAGATTTTAGGTACAATGTGCTGATATGGTTTGGAATTGCAATTTCCAATAAATTTATGCTCATATTTATATGAGAATATGGCATATTTTAATACACTTGTTAAGGTTAGTATATTGTTCTTTATGAATATATTTTTATATGAATCAGATTTTGCAAGTCCAAATATTAATCTTAAAATTATTTTTGTGCTACAAAAACGCGATGTGTATATGAAATACAATCGCATAGATCATTCATACATAGTACAAATAATAACGGCTTAAGTGTCGATCCTTGCATAATTTCTTCATTTATGTTACACACTTTGAAATCACTGTCATTAACCCTCCCATATATCTTACGATCAGACAAAAAAATCACTATCAAATTTAAAACATTTCAACGTATGCCGTACGAATTTAGTTTATCACGCACAAAGTTTATATCAATCAAGCCGAAGGCTCGCGATAAGTCATAAAAGAGACCTGCCAATTGTTTCCCTGAGTCTACACTTTTTGTTATCTTCAACAAAATCAACACTTGCCGTTTCTCTGCACCGATTGAGACGAAAACCAAGTTGCATTTTTTTTAAATTAGTTTAAATTGATTTGAACATGACCATATAGTCTTTACTAATATTTTATCAAAGATTTTGAAAAACTTTTTAATATTGACACTGGTCTATAGTTTTCAATATCCGTTGTTGGACCTCTTTTAAAGATCGGTATTACTATGGCGATACTTAGTGCTGTTGGGAATACATCTTGTTCTAATGACAGATTTATTAAATATACCAATGGCTCTAAGATATATTCAATGAATTGTTTAACAACTGTCAGTGAGATTTGGTCTTCTCCTGCACCTTTTTTTTGTGTTTAAAATTATTTACTACATCCAATATATCTTCCTTCGTGACTAAAGTTAAAACATTGATGAAAGTTTTTAGTCAGGTATGGTTGGTTCCAGGGATATGTTGGTACCAAGATAATTTCTCAATTTTACCTCTGTAATATTGGAAAAGTATTTTGCAAACAAGTTGGCGACGTCTTCTGTTAGTTAGTTATAATATCACCACATTCATTTTCTATGTGAATGAGTTTAATAATATGACTATCATTTAATTCTTTGTTTATCATTTCCCTTACTGTTTTTTTTATTTATTCTCTGAATTTAAAATTTTATTAGCGAAATAGATTCTCTTTATTTCTTGAATAAGTTTTTTTGTATCTTTTCTTTTCTAATTGTATAGAAGTTTCAGATCTTCTGATTGAGAGTGTACCATAATGTTGAATAAGTCCTTGAGTTTACCCCCAGACTTTCGAACGTCCTCATTTGTCCACTTTATAGATTATTTTTGCAATTTTTCAAACGTTTATAAGAATAAGATGTAGTAAAGCGGTGTTTGATTTCTTCCATGAATTTATCAAATACAGAATTTGTATTTCCAGTTTTAATAAATTTCCAGTTTATTTTCAGAAGGCGATTTCTTAATTCGTTTATATATTTCCTTGTGATTTGTCTGGTGTATTTTCGAGGGAATGTCCTTTGTTTTGTGTTTTTGTTTAGGTCTATCTTTATCATTTGTGCAAAATCATCTTATATGTGCAGATTTAAATTTATGCATGACCAATGGTTTGTTATATTTGTTATCATATAATCGACTTGATGTCGTAGCCCTAGTTGTTAGTTTTATTCTGGTTAAATTCATCATCTGATCCAGGATGATATTCAATCTACCATTCGGTGGTCTGCACACCGTAACTATGGCAAACCATTATTAATTTTTACCGAGCACTCGGAAATTTCTGTATCAAATTTTACACAAAATCTATTTATATTAGTAATTTGATTGTATTCGTGTTCATTGTCTTCAAAGATAATGCATCCTTCATTTCTATGTTTTAATCTGTTAAAGTATGAAATTTTTGAATATTTATGTAAGTGTATATATTGAATATTTTGATCGTTGCACCATGTTTCAGTGATGTATATAACATTGGGATTATATTCAGCCATGGTATTATCAATTACATCTAGTTTATTTATGATGCTCCTGAAATTGCACTACCTTTCATTCTGTTTCTTTAGTAGCGTCTGTTAGTAGTGCTGCCTTTAAAGTTTTGCTTTTGAAGTTGATTTACTTTTTAATTCTTGCGTTAGCTCTTCAATAATTCTTTGCCTGATTAAATCTATAATATATTTACACTGGAGTTATTTAATGTTTCCGATCAGCATTCTACATGTAACCTTCGGCAAGTCTGATATTTCTATTTTTGCATGCTCCATGGAAAATATTATAACAGTTGATACAAATATAATTTCGATTTAACGTGCACTATTTATATTTTATTTAAAATAAAAGTTTTCCGCACTGCCTGGATTTGAATCGATTCACTCTATTCTAAGGATTCGATTGTTGGGATAACTTTGCAAGAGTTGCTATGGCGTATTGTTTAAGTTCGCAAATTTATAGGTTATATGCAGTTCATTATGTTAAAATTTTCTTAAGTAAAACTTACGTAACACAAATTCTTATTATAACGTAATTTTCTAGTAGCACTTATATTATCGGCCGTGTGAGTATTCAAAAATCATTAAAGTCACGAAAGTTAGTGTTCGACATCCGGATTAAGTCACGAAGACTTCAATTGATGTAGGATTCTAAAAACTAAAGTGACGTGTTGCAGTAAGGCACCAATGAATTGTTCTTGCAATCTTCTTTAGGTATCCAACCCGAAGAAAGACTTGATGAGCTATATTGCTTAACACTTGACTATGGCTTTCTAGATAGAAAAGAGTTATTATCCACTTAAATGTCATATCAACAATCAGAAACATCGTCTTTTCTTTTCGGAATGTCGGCAAAGATCCAAATAGGTCGTAGGTGATGACTTGAATCGTTGATTTGGAGACGTCATCTGGAATAATCTTGCTGATTTGCTGTTCTAGGTCTTCGGGGTCATATCGGTGAAGAATAAGTTGCTGGATCATACATAGTGTTTTCGTTTCTTCATGGGTCCGACTGGTTCAGAGAGTGATGATTCTAAGTTATCAGTCTAGTTTCCTTAATATAGCGTAAGGGCCGAGCCGGGGAATATTGCTAATTATTTATCCGATTGAATTAGTGCGGCTACTTGGAAACTTGTTGGTGGTCACGTAGGGTCCATCTCTTCTTATTGCAAGTTTTTCGGTATACTTCTTTTGGGCGTTACCAAATGTATGCAACGCATATCTCAATCTTTAATATAGTATGGTACCGATTTGCGTACTCCTTTCTTGTTTCGTCTGTCTCTGTTAAGGTTTGTTTCACTTCTACGAGTGTCTTAATAATAATTTTTTCAGTTAGAGAGTCATTAGGACTACAAAATTTGCTTCCTGGGTGACTTGGCGTAAGTTCTCAAGTTCTCAGCTAAAAGTTAGGTGAGCGATTAATAACTGGTGCTGGATACAGTATCCATCGCAAATCGGATTGAGTATACCAGAACTCCTAGTTGCGTTAAGAAATTTGATTTCTTCCCTCGTAAGCTAGAATAAATTGATGTAGGATTTTAAAAAACTAATCATATCCATTATCACTCACGTTCTTCTTCGGGTATCCCCATCGAAGAAAGACTGCGTCGATGAGCTTTTAAGGAAAGTAAGTGGTATTTGTATATTAATCTGTTTTAATTCAGTACTAACAAGAATACAATACATACAAAAATAATATAATTAATATTCACAATAATTTAGACTGAACAAGAATTGGGCATAGTTCTTCCTAGATGTTCTTCCACTCATGCCCGGAAGAAGTAAATTCTTTTGCCAACGCTACTGCCGAACAGGGACGCACCAGAATGAATGAACGATCTAGATTTAAGTTTATTTTTGCCTTACATTGAGGCATTTTTGTCCCTAATCTGAGAAATAAATGTTAACTTGACTGACTATTTTTTATTATTTAAAAGTTATTTGTTAGTAAGTGATTTATTATTGCTAATACCCAAGGTTTACAAACTTTAAAAAATTTATAGTAAAACAATGAACATGTATACATACTGCCTAAGAGATACATAAAGTCCAGGTTAACTAGTGACCATGTTATTGCCAGAATTTAGTGAAAAGGTGTGACGCGCAGTTTTTGATGTATTTGGATACAGTTTGTTACAGTTGAAAACTTGATTGTTTATATGCTCCCTTTCCCGTAATGCCTTTTGGTTACCATAGCATCGGTTGACTGATGTTGTATCGTCAGCAAAAATTTAAAAAAATTCATTTTCAATATACGTTAGTATATCATTTACATAAATAAGAAAAAGTAGTGTCCATAAGATAGACCCTTGTGAGACACCATATAATAGGAGAGCAAACTCAGATACTTTTCCTATAAATGCGACACCTATAAATGCGTTAAATTCTGTTCTGGAGGTATGAATTCTTCAAGCAACTTCAAGGACTAAAGTTGTAATTACAATTTTCGAAGTAAAACGTAATGATTAACACAGTCGAATACTTTGCTAAAATCAAAAACAAAGGGCTGTTGCATATTGTCCAGCCTCTAGGCCACAGATAATTTCATCGAAAAGGACTCGAACTGCATGTTTCCTTCAAAAACCGTACTGATTTTTGTTAAGAATTTGATAATCCTCCAAAAAAAATAAATATTTGCTCTCAAAAATCTTTGATATTATTGGCAACAACGAAATTGGACGGTAATTGTTGATATCGTCATGTGAATCTTTTTTATGGAGTTTGATTACGGTTGCTGTTTTTAAACATATCAGAAATATGTTATTTCGAATACATATGTTTATTAATTTGACATGACATCTTTTAAGTATTTTATGGTTCTAACTGTCATAACCCCCGCACTTCGTTCATATTTACTTCTCGAAAAGAGAAGTAATTTAAGCCATCAATTCGTGTGCTTATAAATGTCAATGGGTGCTTATAAATGAAGCAATATTTAATTATTTAATTAAAATAAATTTGGTTAGATGTCAGTTGACGGTTGACGTTCTTTTCTTATTTTACTTTAGAACTTCGGTCCATTAATTAGTCTGCTTATTCTGTTGGTGAACTTTCCTTTTATGGTTAAATTTGGTGTTGTCTTTGGTATTTGGAGAACCGTCTCCTGTTTATCTTCAGTGTTTATGCTGTTGCCTACGTTAGAAGCTGGTATGGGGTATGTGTTATTGTTTTCAGTTGGCGCCCAATCTGACGAGCTAGTTCGGTGTCGATTTTCCTTGTCGTGAACATTTAATTCGTTGTTGCTTTAGTCTTGTTTACGTTAGACGTTGGTGGGAGAATTTTAGCCTGATTTTGCAGTTTTCTATTTTCCTTCTCTAATAGTTGTATTTTCTCAATTAATTGTGAATTATTTTGTTTTAATTCACTCACCAGATCTTTTAAGTTCTAATATGCTTCCATTTCTAAAATTAAGACCTTCACAACTGGTCGCCATCTTAGTTATTAAAGAAGTTTCTTGTACTACTCTCGACTGTGTCTATCTCGAGAGCAAAGAGCTCTTTAAGATTTTATATCAGGAAAAACATCAGAATCGTCATCATTTCTTCCTGGAATATCGGTAAAGATCCAAATAGGCTAAAGGCGATGACTAATGATGATGCTGAGATGGAGACGTCGTTTGAAATAATCCTGCTAGTTTACTATTGAAAGGGTTTTTAACTTTAGCATGGGGTACACCTGTTGATGTATGCGTCAACGCATTTTATTCATTTCAATAATATTGACTCTTAATTTTCTCCTTGCCCTACAGGAAAGAAACGCCTTTCTGTTTACCTTCGGGGTTGAATGAGTGGGGAACTCCTCAACATAAGACATAATTTATGTTGCTCCAATAGTGCATTACTTTTAGATTTGGATACTAGCTTGCAGGTTCTCATTTCCTTTCTGAATCTTCCATAAGCCATTTTATGGGTGCTGTCTATGATTGATGATTGATTATCCTTCGATATATCCTCTGAACTTGGTAATACCCCCAAATAATGGCGAAAACGTCGTTTTTCTCTATCACCGTATTCTGAAAGGATTGCCGGCTAGCTGAAAGACTAGTGATTTGCAAAAAAATCAATACGAGGAGAACTCTTACGTATTATTAATTTTATTTATTAATTTTAATGTTCTAGATATATTACGAGTTTTAATTTACCATGTGTAATTTTAAAGTGGTTTGCGTCAAGGAAATAGAATTATAATTATAATGCTTTTCGTTTCTCAGTACCTGAACAATTTCATAAATCACCATTTCTCAGAAGTATTCTATAAAGGTAGAATATACGTGTAACTTTAACAAATGATTGAGCACTTTGTAAATTTCCTGCAATTATCTATTAATACTATATATACAATTCAGGTATTATGTTCATCTTGTTCAAAAATCATTCATTCAACATTCAACCAATTCCTAGAAAATGTATGTTTCTTCCGTTAATATTTCGTTAATATTAATTGATTATTTATTCCAATCATTAGTATACCAAATTTATTTGCGATATATCTATTGTAAATAATTTTTAGATTAATGTCTAAGATTAATTTTCTAATTAACTAATAATAATAATAACGGGATTAATATGGCTTCAAGATACAAGGCAGCATCCCTACATATTTGCTAACAATTTCACCAATAGTTAAGCGAGTTTCGAAGTCTCTACAAAGTAAACTTTGCTGCTAACAAATTTTACACAATATTTCATTAAACATGAATAGTAGACATTATTGTAAATTGATGATATGCAAATGTATTGCGTAAAATAATTCATTAACTGTGTGTGAGGGACTTAATATTTATAGATGTGAAATATATTCATCTACATCAGAATTGATTAAAATATTAGATATAATATAATATAATTTTATAATAAATATGCAGTTTATTTATTCCTCGTATCCGTTTTGAATTATCACCAATCAAACTTTGACAATCATTGATCGAGCATTGTTTTTCGCCCACTTTTCTTCTGATTTATTGGGTTATTATTGGGCGTTTATATAATTTTGATGTTTATATATTGGATTTTTTATAGAGGTGCCGGAATATCGGAGAAAGTAGAGGCGGAGAAAAACCAGATTACACGCGGCGTGAATTTTTCATGTCTGGGAAATCGGAAAGGTATTAAGAGCCCGGGCCCTCCTCTTCCAGCCCCTCGCCGTATTTCATTATTTATTTTCAATGAGGGTGCGTGTATACTACTACATTTTTTTCCTTCCGCCTTTTGTTTCCATATCTGCAGATAGCGCGTGCGGAATTGGCGAGGAAAAACTTAAAAGGTAATCGCCGAGCTTCGAGTGGAAGGGCCCGTTGTTTTTGTTTCCGGTGTGGCAATTATCCTTTGTGTTCACTTTATCTCTTCCTCTGGTGGTGGTCAGTGTACCGTTGTGAGAGCCCTCCACTAGATATAGTCCTCCGTTGTATCTACAAGACACACACATACAATGGGACATTGCGCTAATCAGCGTCGACCGTCACAAAGGGACTAAAGTTTATAGTTCGGGACGAACTCTGCTAGACATTGTCCAGAAGGGGGACTAGACGGATATCTGCTTAAGAAATTATGTCTCGCGGGATATCCTTTATTCTTTCAATATCACTTACTACAAAGGATAAAACGTATTCTCCGTAATTAGTTTGTGAAGGAGTAGAAAATTAGGAGCTAGGCGAGATTAAAGAACAACAAAACAATGTCATTTATATTAAGAAATTAATTTGTAAAGAATTTATAAAGAAGATTATTATACTTAAAAAAAATGGTGTATCAATTAAAATTGCAATTTAAAATGAAAATATTTATCACATTTCCCATTTCAAAAAATTAAAATTAAAAAAGTGGACTTTAATTTAATTGATATCGACTGGATATATAATTACAAGCTAAAAATAAATATTAAATCTTTTCGGGTATAAAAAAGTTTGCGAATGTTTAAAATATTCAAACAGAACAAATTATTTCTAACTAAAATACAACTCGGTATTAATTATTTCCCGAATATGATTAATTACCGAGACAGAGTTTTACGTTTTCGCGAACTTGTTACGTTGTAGACGCCGGTAAGTTTAATTAACCTAAGGTAAAAACGTCGATTACAATCGAACCGTACGCCACTTTATGATCCCGAGTTGTTTTGTCCCCTCGGGAATGTTTATGGGGGTGGATGACTGTTATCGCTTGATTGCGGTCACCCTTGGATACAAGAAGCTCACAATAACCATTCGAGGGGTTGATTTAAAGTTATTGAATTTCGAATTATTGTCCCGTGTGCGTTTTTTTCTTTCCTTATATTGCTGCCGAGTATATTGTTTTTTCCTCCGGTTTATAGGATTGTATTGCATTAAACATCACGCAATAACTTTTTTACTCCTATAAATTAACGCGCATTCAGCGCTGCATTCATAAATATCGGAGGCAATTGGGGATCGTACAATACCAAGAAAGACGGTTTGTGATTATTTTATTCGCATCGAAACCAAACAAAACACTTCCATAAAGCATGTTTTATTCTTAGGAAAAGTCAAATTATATAGTAAGATCATTTAAAATTGTACATATGAGAGTAGTACTTATTACCTAATTTGTCTCAAACAAGGAGGTAGAAAATAATTAAGACAGAAAAATAGTTTAGCATAAATAAACGGACGAACGAAGGCAGAGATGTCAAGAGGTAGACAAAAGAGAAAGAAAACATATAGAAAACTGATATATAATATTTGTAGAGGAGAATTTAACATAATGACCCCAAGGATAGTGAAGAAGAAACAGACACCAATAACAGAGATAAATATAGGGGTTAGTTATGTGCCAAAGAAAACATGTACTTCAAAATATAATCTTCGTTGCTTAAGTAGTTTAGATACTTTGCGATCTGAAAATTAAATTATAGGACAAAACATGTGTTTTACTTTACTTAATATTAAAATATGGTTCTATTAAAAAATAAAGAGAAATATTCTTCCAATCTTTCATTGGATTGCTTCAATCTCATAATTCGTTGAAATGTTCTTTCACTCAAATATGTTTTTATTTAGGAAATATTCCCTTCGTTGAATGTGCCTCAATCTCTAGAATCATCTAAATCTCCTCACTTTTGAAACCCTTTTGAATTTTAAGGAAAATTGCGTTATAGTCCATCCGTTGGATCTTCCGTCCTACGTCACAAAATATCGCTTCGAGAAACGACACAAAAACATTCAGTCTGATAAAGTAAACCAAATGCGTTAGAAAAAGAACGCACTGTAAAACTTTCGTCGTTTTTTGAAGCGATAGTTTGTGACGTAGGACGGAAGATCCAACGGATGGACTATAACTGTATTGATAAACTATCTTGAAAATGAAGTGAAATATAATAAGCTCTAGGAAGAACCATATCTAGAATATTAACTCATAAGATTTATGAAAGAGAGAGGAGGCTTATTTACTATGTTCCTGAACTGCGGAATAATAGGAAGGAATGTTAGCCTAATGTTGGAAAATGATTAGAGTGGGTAATAGCATAGTAAAGTAGATGAATGTATGGGAATCTTGGGTTTTTGCGAAAATAGGAATGTATATATAAGATAAATTTAGGATATAGTTAAGTTTCACAAATTGGGAATTACGTGTTTACGTTTTTTAAAAGTTTTATTTTTCTATTCCCTAATGGGTTACAAGATGTTTATTATACAAGAGCAAAAATTATACTGTCTTTTTTCTGTGAGAGATCAAAATGTATCGTTAAGAAAACTGCAAAGATGAGATGCGTTGCGGCTGTCTGGAATCCGCTTATTCAGCTCCGTGAATAACACGTGCGGAATATAATTCCTTCCTCCTTAGGTTTGAACGTCCAAGTTCAATTTGATGAATATATTGATTTGGATCAGCCATCTCGATTCGAATGATTTTTCTTGTTTTGCAGAAAAAAAAATCATGGCGATGGTGAACACTAAGGACAAAATTGCAAAGCTTGTAAATGCATAATTATGTAATTATGTGAACCAGTGGTTCTAAATGTATGGGTTATCGTCCCAGTTCCTCAGCTTCTTGTAAGAGAACTGCTGTGTTATTAATAAGTTTTGTTTAGGTACAATCGTATCTCATATGTAGTAATAATGTTCGCGTGTATTGATTTTCCAATTATTATTCTGCAGGATGAACTGACCATATTTTTTCCTTGAATCCATTTAGCTGTCCGTAACAATCTATCTTCAATTATTCCTTGTTTCTTCTTCATTAGGGACAACATTTATCTATTTTGTAGCACAGAGACAATTTGATAGTGGTTAACAATTTTTGTAGTTTGGCACATGTTAATGTTCGATGGGGTTAAGTCTTCTAGTTCTGGTTGTCACACAGGGTGATGGTATGGAATGTTTGACAGGTCTCATTGGTCCAGTAATTTAAATCTTTTATCTTCGATTAAAAATGATTTTGGTGGAATGATTGCAATATTTTGGTAATTAGGTATAGGATAAATTTGAGAATAATTTGCAGAGAATGGTTTCAGGATGGGTATTTTGAGTAGGAACGTAATTGCTTCCGTTCCTAGTTCAATTAATTTTGATAACTCTAGAAGTTTTAGTAAGTGAGTGTTGTTAACAGGCAATAATTGCGTTGGATTGTAGACTTTTAATAAGTTATTTTGAACATTTAAACGTTTGCCGAAATTTAATAATTCTAAATCAGGTATCTGTTTCTATGGATCTCTATTCTAGAAAGAGCGTCTGCTACTTTATTTTCTTTGCCTCTTTTGTATTGTAAAATCGAACTTTTTAAATATTAATTTCCATCGTACCAGGCTTGAATTGAGTTCTTTAATTTAATAACGCTAAACGAGCAGGTGTTCCTAACGATAAAGTGTATAAATCGTCGTCAATTATTTCTACCTCACTCTTTCCGGATTCGAATGAATTATTAATTAAAATCTAAAGCAATTACAAGTTTAAGGATAAAGAAAACAAAGAACTTACAGCAGTATAATTTGGATCTTATGGTGAGTGAATCTCCAAATGTATCTTCTCCTCTGGACTCGTCGTTTTCTCGCGTGAAAACTTGAAAGCCATCTATAGTGGGTCGATCCCATCGATAGGTTAACACTTCTAGTCGCAAAAATCCTTTTCGCAGCGTTAGTTAAGTTTCATAAATTGGGAATTACGATTTTAAATAGTTTTATTTTATCAAACGAGATAGGAAATGAAAGATCATATTAAAAGAAGCTATACATGGGTTAGGACCGAGGGAAAAAAATAAATGGAAGAAAGATAAGGAAAATATGTACTGAAATCATTTGGTTTAAGAGTGTGGGAGTACACAGTTTACAAGCTATATTAGTACAAAAATTTCAGGAAAATGGTACACAGATAGACAAATATATAAATATACGTAATAGATATCTGAAAACCGAAGCAGTAGAACAACCCGGTTGTTGCACCTGAGCTTAGGTTTATAGAACGGAGAACATATACCATAACGCCCATTGTTTTCTCGTAGGAAGTGCATTCAGGAATTTATTATTTGACCTCTGGCAGCGATTCACATAGTTTAAACTCGTTCACAGGAGGTGAATTTACTAGAAATTTTAGTCCGGTCCATAATAGGTTTCTCTTCTTGATCGCATCAGATCCATGTGTGATGATGTGCTAGATTCTCCTTGTTGACACATGAAACCAATCATCGGCATTAGTTGTGCACTTGGTGCTTCACATAATTTCAGCCATATTATTTGTCGCCATAATCAGGACTACTCATGATTCTGCTGAATCGTCGATAATCCTCTATGGTAACAATATATATGCTTACTCCAGAAATTTACTCACAGGCATCCGAGAAACCACATAGTTTAATGTCGATATGTTGATCTAGGCATATCTGTTGAGGTACTTTTTTTTGTTGAATTTGGTTCTCGTTTATCACGTGGTAAAACATTTTTAATATTAAGGGTTGTTTATAGAAAGGCACTTGGTTGGTTTCACAATTTCTACGATTTATTCCGATTAGTTTCAATGTTTACATCATTATCTAGGAATGGTACAGAAGGTAAAATAATTTTGCTTAAATACTAAAATTTATACATTCAGGTACATTGAGGACGGTCATAATTAGGGAACTCCAGATTTCATCGTTTTCGTTTACGTGGTGTTTTCCCCGTTTTAGCGCTTTGTTTATTTCTAATCCTTCTCGGAGATTTAGATTACGGCTTTTGTTACCTGAATGCAAAATCTTAAAATTATTTTCTTCGAAGAAGTGGTGCGATGCAATGTTTGGCGAAACCGGTGGTGCCTTTATTGTCTAATATGGCTTTTCTATGTTCTTTTAATCTTATACTGAAAGTTCTTCCGGTTTGGCCAACATATGTGGCATCACATTCACCACTTTGGATATCATATAAGTAGCATTTGTTGGATTTATCTATTAATTTTTTGTTATTTATTAAGAGTTTGCCAATATTCGTTGAATTTGTACATATAATGTTAAATTCATTCCAGGTTACGCAATTTTTTATTTTATTAGATAGATCATTAACATATTATAATTTAATCCAGTTTTCGTTTTTTTTGTTCATATTGTGTGTATAAAAATATCTTAATAGTTGTGTCTGTTTTTTCTTGTATAGTAATTTATCTATTATTTTTGTATTGTAGCCATTATTCCTGGCTATTGTTTGTGCTGTTGAGGTACATTAACTGTTGATAATATATACTTGTAGATCCTGTGTGTATTTCCACCAGCGATTAATGAAGTTCAGTGGTAGCGGATCATCTCATCCACGCTTCAATTTCCATAATTCTTTAATGTTTTACCGGTGTTTGTGATGGATCGAATCAATCCAAGGTCTTACGTTCTTGACATTTCACTCAGCACTCCTCTCGTGATGATCACTCTCAAATAGGTTAGATTTACGTTGCAAACTAATTTGGCCTATTGACGTATTCCACACCATACCTAATGTAGAAAAATTGCCCTTAATTCAGGTTAATATTTACTGTTTGCTGTTCTGAAACTTACAGAGCAGCATACTTAATTTCATTTTTGGGAGCTTAGATTGTTCGATTTGCTGTGGCGCATGCTGGCTGACCGGCGTCTCTTCAATTCTTTCCGACTACGGGCCTTTGACTCCCTCTTACTTTGGACCAACAATTTGGCGTAGTTGTCAGCTTGATCCTTGCGTTTCAAGCAATGCTTCTTCTTTAAGGCCGAACGATGCTTTATGCGTTAAAGTCCTGATGGTGTAATCAAACGTTGGATGTTGGGTGCCTTGAAACCTTGCTTTTTGCCCTCCTTCCCTTCTTTGACTGGATGCGGGCGCTTGACAACATTCTGATGAACATCATATTCCTTGCCTAAATTGAAGAGCTTGCATATCCTTGAAACCCTCTTTGTACCTAACCTATGTGGTACGAAAGTGTCCGTAAATCCATGAATTTCCCATTCGCCTTTACGTACAATGATCAAAGCAAGTACGATGAAGTTACCATCTACAATACATCTACGGACAGATTTCCGGTTACGTTCGCAAACAGGTCTATTAGTCAAAATACACTGTTTGTCGTTTCCGTTAGCGATGCGAAGCACGTAACCTTTCCATTAATCTCCTAGTGGATCAGCCTCCACTTCTGTTCCCATACGTTTCTCATAGTACATACGAATCTTATGTTCATCTACCACTTCGAAGAGTTTTTGACATCCCATCGCCGGCTAAGACACGTTTAGCTTCAAGGTTAGGACAAGTATATTCCGACAGAAGCTTGTGAATGTTGTTAAACTTTCATTTGCGTACATATCGTTGTTTGTTAAGACAGCCACTTCATCATTACAATCGGTTTTAAAGTCCACGAATTCCGGGTCGTGGTTACTTGCCCATTGAATCAGTTCAAATCCACCACTTAAAATCAAATTATGCACTTGATCACGATCCTCTATCAGATCATTTAATGAGTCTGCTCCTCCTATTAGGTCATCAACATATAAGTATGGTAAGCACTTGTCACTTTCAATTGGAAACCTGCTGGCTTCATGTTGAATTAAGTTCGTAAGATATCAACGCTTGTTTAGGGATGTATCTCCGCCAGATTTGTTGTTATTTTCTGTCTTCAGATCTCACCAACATTTTCCGGAACATCTTTACAATATCAGCGGTAATAACATAATCCCGACATTTTTTTTAGGTAAATTGAGAATAGGTCATTTTGAATGGGCGGTCTGACATTCAAAGAAACCCCCGTTAAAATAGGAACAGATCCGTTGAAAACAACTCCTAATTTTGTTGTAATACTACTCTTTTTAAAAGCTCAATAATGAGGTAGACAGTAGCTGTCATATATGTTACTTTTTAATCCATGCATGTGTCCTAATGTGATGTATTCATTCATTAATATGCAGTTCTCGGCATATACATCAGGTTGCTTCAAAAGCTTCATTCTAAGGAAAAAAAACACTATTTTTCCGATGTATGTGGTATTTCTTACTATGGTATGCTGTTCTTGAAACAGAGTGCCACCTGGAACCGCCCGCTGATGTCTCATGAGGTTTTTTCTATTAAGATATTTTCACACCTTTTAAAACAGTCCGCAATTTTCTAGTTCCCAGAATCTAGAAATTGCTTTGTGAATGCCTACCAATCCTATTACAGCTGTGTCTTGTTAACATTTCGTGATTGGTGGTAACGCCAGCCGAAGTGAGTGTTAAATAATGACAACGGTTTGAGTATAATCCCTCATAGTGGGCGTTTCCTATGATGAAGTCCAGTTCTTGTGGCTACAAAAATTCAGCTAATTGAAAACCGTTCGGTATTCTAGATCGATCGAAATGCAATTGACGTACGGGAATTAGATCTGTTATATCATGACAAGTGCACTTATGTTTATGTTAAAATCAGAATAGAAAGAACTGATTTACACACGACTCTGATATCATTTTGGGCTAGTGTCAAGACTTTCGGCACAATTTGATATTTTCCCTGCTTGTTCTAGATAGCTACCTTACAGGTGGATAACGACAGCTTTGACTGTGTATGCAAAACTGAAATTGTTAGTTGTTGAAATGGAGTAACGTATGTTATTTTTTGTTAGCCAAGGCTACGCCAAGACTTTTGTAACAAATACCTTTCTCCTGGATGAAGGTGTATCTTTCTTCAGCACTAATGTTGATAATCATCGAATTTGTAGATTAAATATCCGGCCTTGCACAGGTCACAATTGATGTTCGCAATTTGAAAAGGAAACACTTTGGGTTTTGGATGAATGTTCTTTTCACATGATTCTTGTTATCTGCGTTGCTTCTAGTTGTTTGCACTTCGAATATAAGAACTTAGTAATGTCATCGTAGGTAAACATTTTATCGCAGGTTCGTCCTTCCCACTCCTTCTGTAGAGTGTTGTCCAAATTTTCTGCGATCAATTCAATTTTGCAAAGAAGCGTAATATATCGCAACTGCATCGATAAGGTGGCATAAGAACTAATGATTGTCCCGCTTCATTTGTGGCAGATAAAGGAGCGATAGAATGTGCCGTTTCACAATAAAGATGAATACGTATTTTTATTTAATTTAGCAACGAAACACATTTCCTCGGCAAAAAAATTGATTCATTTTTTTATTACGTTCTTCTAATACATTGAGAATACTTTATTTCCAAAATATACATAAAATCGGATTTGTTACACACACTGAAATACAAATATATACTAAAAGTTTGGACATTTCCTGGTATTGTAAATAATAAAAAAAAATACATTATACTATATATAATATTTCATTAATAGTATTGAATACTACTAATATCAAAATTAGACTATTAAAAAATTTAATAACTAATGGGCACTGCACAAAATAAAAATTATTTTTGAACGCTGCCATTAATTACTATACTAATTCTCTTCAGGATACTGAACTCCCAGGAGTCCCATGCACGCGTGGAACGCGGCTTCCTTTTTGGCGCATTTTTTGTTCTCGCTGTTTCAAATAAAGGACTTTCCATCAATGGTCCATTTCATTTTGGAGACAATTTTCGGGAAAAATCCAGTCTTGCACACTTCCTCGTAGACCGCATTAGGGTACATTTGATTCAAAAGCATGACTGGATTAATTTGTTCAGGGGGCTCTGGCATTTTCTTTGAAGGACGCATTTCGGGAGGGTTTTTCTGTGGTTGATTATTTTTTATGGAATCACCGGATATTAATGAAGTTGACAAATTTATATAAAAATTCGACCGTTGAATTCGACTTTCCATCATCATCCCACAAGCTAAAGAGTTTCTACATAGCAAAGCTAGCCAAATGGCTATGAGAGATATCGTCTTCTTTTTTTTCTCACCTTCCATTTTTTCTCCATTACTCTCTTCGGCGTTCACCTTAGGTTTTAAATCTTCCTCAGATGCTGGTGATAATCTGGTCAAAACAAGGTATTTCAATACTGCCTCTGCTGTTGCAGTTTTTGCTGGCGGTTTATTATTTCCATATCCCTCATGAACTTGCTCATCTACAGTAACTGATGCTTTGAAATTGGCTTGTATGGTTCGACAATACATAGTGTTCGGTTGAATTTCATTTAATTTGTATGCTGTAGCTCCTGCAATGCCATTCAACACCATGAGAACATTCTTCGGTTGCATGATCTTCCTTAGTCACATGATTCGTCTCTTCACATTTTCTGGAAACCTTGCCCCTATTTTTCTTCATCCATGGTGGTCTGGGCTTGGCATCCCCTGAATCATTGTTCATTTCTTCAGTAGTTTCAGTTTCTTCTCTGGGAGTAGACAATATTGGAGGAGGAGGTGGGGCGATCGCTTAGACAATTGTTTCCATACAAGATAACATCTCATATAGCAGCCATCAAGCACTTCAGTATGAAAGCGGCGACACCTTTCAGAGCCTCTTAAACGTAATAGAACTTCTACGTATTTGATAACGATGCTTTGTTATAAATTAAGGATAGAAATGGCTCACAAAAACTAGGCCAGTGTTCATATTTTTCGCTAAATGTTTGCAATTCTCTTATCGGAAGTTGTACTCGTAGTTGCGGTTGCGCTGTATCCGGTGTTGTGTTAATTGTTGTATGAAGTCGCAATAATCTATTCGCACGAATTGTAAGAGCTATATAAATCTTTGGAGATGTCAATATCTTCGTCGTCCAAATTTATTTCAATCTCTTTGAATTCCTTTAAAGCAGGTATAAAGTTGGTGAGGTATTCAGTTATACCTCTTCTATACCTAACTCCCTAGGTAATTTTTTGAATATTCCACTACGTTTTCTTTTTGTTTTTTAGTTTTTTCTTAATTATAGCTGCCAATATTTACACTGAACCTATGGTTCAAATATAAAACCCGTGAAGGTAAATGTACTCTAGAACCTACTTTCTATTTGTTGTAGAACACACAAACATGAAGAGACACGTTGGGAAACAAAAAAATTAAGTAAACGCTAAAGGAAAAGATCAGAAAAGGTTCAATGGAATGAAGGAATGAAGTTAGATTATATTGTAGGATATCATTTTGGGATGCAGAAGATATTTGAAGAAGGAAAATGTAAAAAGTATGCACGTGATTGAATAATGAATGTTGCTTTTAATGGTGAAGTAGATAAGTTGAAGAATATTGTTTTGGGATGCGAAGGAAACATAGAGAAGTAAATGAGAAAGTATGTATGTTTTTTAATAAAGATTAATAATATATACGTAAAAAGATAAATGAGGAGCGTAATGTGAGAACAAGCAGATGAGAAACTAGAGAGCGAGAAAATGTAATTTAATATATAAGAAGAAGGTCAAAAAAGATTCAATGAAATGCAGTAAGATTAGGTTGTTAGATGCTATTTTGGGATGCGTAACAAATGAAGCGAAACGAAGTTACGTACAGACTTCATTTTTGAAAGAAATTACGGATCGACATATCGCTGCCTCCGTATTTTTAGTTGCCAATGTCACCTCCGTTTCCTCCTCCTTATTTTCAGCCAAACTGGGCCCACAACCTATTTTGTCTATTGGTTTATGCTAACGAAAATATACAGTGTTTATCTTTCACATTATTTTATTCATTATAATGCTTATACAAGCGGTGGAGAAAAAATAGCGGCAGTACTTCACACATGTGCAATGACAGAACTGTATTCCTATCTATTGAGATAACTGACGAAATCCTAAAACTAGCCTTGAATAAAATTTAAGTAATTGAAGGGAAAGGAGTCCCTAAAGTAAAAATAATAGAAGAAGTCATTGATCTACAGAATACACTATACATACCAAAATTATCAATAAACTTTTAGCTGTGTCTCGAGCAACTTGAGCAGACCTTTGTGTTTACATATTGAGGAAAGGAGAAGATGAAATTATAATCATAATACTTAAAATATATGTAGATGACATAATAATATTCTACTCAAATGAAAAGACATTAAATGAAGTAAAGAAAAGTCTGAAAACAAAAGTTGATATAAAAGACTTGGGTGAACTGGAATACTATTTAGGAGTAGATTTTAAATGTAAAAAAGAATACATAACAATAGACCATAACAGATATATTGATGAGATGCTAAAGAAATTCAAAATGCAAGATTCAAAGCCTATTTAAACACTCTTAGAGACAGGGTTAAAACTAAAAAGAGAAGAAAAACCTAATATCAACTTACCTAATATCAACCTTACAGAAACTTGATGTATTTATCTGTGGCGACATGCCCCGACTTTACTTATGCGGTGAGTTATCTCGGCTAAATCAATGATTACTTTGGTGTAGAACACTGAAAAAATACTCAGGTACCTATAAGGGACAAGAGACCTGAAGTTAACATTCTTAAGGAATGAAGATGCTGAATTTAAAGCACATGCTGATGCTGACTGGGCATCCTGTTTTCTTGATAGAAGATCCTATACTGGTCATTGCTTCATAAATAAAGGTGGTGTTGCCAGCTTGGAATCAAGAATCCGAATACATGACTCTGACAGGATGTACAAAAGAAGCAATACACCTGGCAAAGTTAGAAGCTGATTTAGGAAATAAGCAAAATATAACTATCTACAATTTTAATCAAAATGCACAGAAATTTACCTTAAATGCTATAATCGGCGCCAAATCAAATATAGATATCAGGCAACATTTTATAAAGGAAGTGATAGAAAGTGGAAAGATAAATGTTGCATATAAAAGAATCGAAGACATGATTGTTGATATACTAACAAAGGCACTGCCACGACCAAGAGTGTCGCAGAAGTCTTAGGCTGCAGCAGATAGTATTCCGTGAGGAGGAGTGAAAGAAATCAGTAGACTAGGCTGTACACTGATCGACGTATCGCTGCCACCGCAATTATCAGTTGTCAATGTCACCTCCGTTCCATCACTCGCCCATATTTTTTCTCTAACGTTTGTGTGGCGAGCAAACGATAGTATTGTTTTTTTGGTAAAATTAGCAATATAATCAAAAACATCCTCGGAAAACACATTATCGTTTCTCTAAAATCTCCAAATAAAGTATTTAATGTTATATATAATAATAAAACTCCGATAAATAAAATAAATAAGTCAGGTATATATAAATTAACTTGTAACACTTGTAAAGGAGTATATATTGGTCAGTCAGATCGAAATTTTAAAATTAGACTAAAAGAACATATAAGTTCATATAATAATAAAAATGAAAAATCAACTTTTGCTAATCATTTACTAAACAATTTGGATGGTACAGATGTACTCGAGATAATTCATTTCGCTGAAAAGGGCTTAAAAATGTCTCTTGAAATTTATAAAATTAAACGTAACCCTGAAATTCTAGTAGTAAATTATCAAACTGACCTAATATATACCCCTCTGTTTAACGCTATCGTAAACTGTTTGTAAAATTGTTTTATAAAGTTGTTTGTAAAATTTGAAGTATGGTTTGAAAATGATAAAAGTGTGTGATAAATAAAAGGTATTTACAATCATTTATTAATAAGAATGTATCACAAAGTAGAGGCCTCCAAAATTACCTTGTAGATAAGTTGTACTCCAGTTATTAAATTATAATTTAGAAAAAGTAACTGAAACAACTAATTATTTTTAATGAGTTATAGTGATACTATATACTAATTAAACTTAACAAATAATCTAGTAAAGCTGAAGTTAACATTACTTCTTATAAGAGAACTTAGAAAGATATCACGAAGTAAGTTATTTCCGGAAATTAGAAAGTGTTATGATTATTGTCGATTTCTCTACTCGATACACTATAATATTAATACTCTCCATGAATATGCTAGGGCTCAATAAAACGAAATATTCTACTACGATATGTGTATTTATTATTAAAAGTCCACCTACCTCAGTATATTTATTTATTGCATAGTACAAATTTCTAAATATCTATGAAAATTAAATGAATGCTGAAAACGCATTAATTTATCAGGAAGCGGCAGTAGAGTTTAAAGAATTATTCCTTTGGTATTATAACATGTTGAACGAATAGAAATATATTTTCTTGAATTAATTAAATTTCTTTATTTATGTACGTCCTGGGTACCGTTAGTCTGTAGGGATGTTGTCTTCGCCGTTGGTCCGATAATAAAAAGGCATCAATATCCGGGGCGTCCCCGTTTTTATTAAAGTGCAAATTTTATGTTCCCCCCTGAGAGGTCCGGAAGCATCAACCTCGAGGTGATGTAATAATGTATGTGCCCCCCCGAAAATTTTAACACCGCCCTCGTATTTATTTACACGTCCTCCTGAATAATTTATGGTTTTTAATATATGAACCGGATTTTATTAAATAATAAATTTCATCACATATGAATATGGGCAGCGCGTATAATATCTAGGCGGCCGTAAATTCCCCTGCCCGACCCTAGGTGGCGCCACCTTAAAAGGCCTAATCTGTGACGGCCGTGTCACCTGTTTACCTATTCATGTATGCAAGGCCTTTTAGTGTTTTCACCGCACTTTGCATGTATATTTCTTCACTCCTCTTATGGTAATGGCGGCGAGGAGTTCGCGGTATATAATCCCGCATCGATTCTGTGCCAAAAGTGGATTACGGGACCGCACACGACGACGTACAATCAATTCCTCCCGAATGGAAGCGAGAGCGCTCCTAGATGAAATTGTCTCCCGGATATAACCGAAAATAATTCACGTCCGTAAACAATAATAATGCCAAGAGTCGCATCGAGCTAACGAGTCCGGGATTCATCATTACTGGATTTCGACAACACAATAACTCCTCGACTTACGGTCATCCGTTTCACATCTTGTTAGCAATAACTTTACAAAAATGGGGCACTCTAATTGCATTTTTATGGATTACACTTATCCTCATCACACTCCAGGATTATAAGGTTTCCTCTTTCAAGCAACATAAAATGAGGGATTATAGTTGAATGAAATCGTTATTACCGACAGGTCTGAAACACTTTTTAAATTAATCATACGATATTGTAGAAATAAAAGTAAATAATTATTCTACATTAAAAGAATAAATTATCTGATATTTTCGTAATTTTATCTTACAACGAAACAATTAGATATTGCAAATTTTATAGGCCAATCCCGATTATCATTAATACACAAAATATAATATATATCACTTAATAAAACACTGACGTAATGTAAGGTTTCAAAAAATCGTTTTATTGTTCTACAACAATTGTTTCGCCACACAGTGGCTTCATCAGGTAGATGACAAATAAAATGATTTTTTGAAACCTTACATTACGTCAGTGTTTTATTAAGTGATAATATGGAGTTTCAACAAGTAACGGCCTCATCAATCCAATATATAATATATAATTAGCTATTAAATAGAATAAAATGGGTTTTATAGTAATCATTAAAAGTTATATAAATCTAATTTACCGACGTTGCTGCATAAAAGAGCAGTTAAGCAACAGTTCAATTGAAGGGGTAAAAATAAGAGAACCCTCCAATTAACACAACCTAATCACCTCCAGTAATAATTAGGCTCTTTCTACAACCCTGAGGAGGTCAATCAACTTCCAGAAAGAAAACGACGACCTTGCCAATTTGGAAAGTTATATGTAAATATTTTTAGAGTTATTGAAAGTAATGATAGGCTTTTAATGTAAAGTCAAACACATTTTTAATTAAAAGATTTTTATTTACTTTTTTATATATTGCTCGAGAATTTATATCACATAATCGAAGACCATTTAATAGTTGCTCCAGGTGGTATTGATGTCTTCTTCGATGTTCTTGTGGTAAACAACGACATCCTTGAAGAGTGAGTTGTCGACGAAGAATTCGTGCTCGAACTCAATTGGACGATCGAATGGATATCCCAAGGAATATTCGCCATCAACGAAGTACTCGCCAACAGTTCCTTGCTTGGCTTGGCCGTGGTATGGGGCAACGATGACGTAGAATTGGTAAGTCTTGCCGCCGAAGTCACCCTTAGGAAGCATAAACCTGTGTGGGAAGCCATAGTAGTGAGATGGACTGTAGTATTTGAATTCTTCTCCTCCCTTAATGGCGGTAAGGACTTGTTGGTACAATTGTTGGTAAGTTGTACGGTCGTGAGAGAAGTACTGGGTTTCGTGAGAGTTGCGCTCAATGACGTTCTTGCCGGCGGTAAGAGTGTAATGGAAACGGTCGATTTCGTAGAAGTTCATACGGTTGTCTTCGATGTGGAATTCGCGTCCGTATTCGTCGTATTTTGGACCAATGAATACCTTTACGAAGGCTTCGCATGGAGTCTTGGAGTCAACAAGGACCTTGTAGTTGAAAGGCTTGTGGTTAAGACGGAATTGGCGGGCGCGTACTTCGAAGGAATCTTGTTGGAATTCTTTCTCATCAACAGTTACAGCATTGCTCAAGTCAGAGTAGTGATAATCGAAGAAGGTGATGAGACGATCGACTTCAATGTCCTTAACATCAACGCCATCCCAGAAGAGTTCTTGCTTTTCATATGGACCCTCATAGTTCTGGTATTGGTAGAAGTAGAACATGATTCTCTTGTACATTTGGTAGAACATTGGATCACGAAGGGAGGTTTCGAAATGCTCCAAAGCAGATGGTACTACTTTGTATTGGTCGAGTGGGTAGTAAGAGTAACCAAGAAGATGACGAGCGAAGATGAGGAGATCACCATAGAACCTTCCATTAGGAGAGTCAGCGTTGCTTTCAACCAGGAGTCCAAGAGTATTGAAACCATCCTTTTCAAAGATATTGACAACTTTGCCTTCTGGAGTGTAGAAGAATCCCATGTCGAGGGCATCGCGAAGACGCCTTTCGTAGTCCTTGACGTAGGTGTATGTGTATGTGTAGTTACCATAGAAACCATAATCTTGCTCACCATGAACTCCGTGATAATAGAGATTGGCATGGTTTGGCCTTACTGGGAAGTGCAATCCATTAGGATAGTGGAGAGATGGATAATAACCGGTTTCAATGGGGTATTCATATTCGAAGTGTGGAATCTCACCGAATCCATTGGAAAGACGTTCGACGTAATAACGGGCCAAAAGTTGTTGATGGTAGTAGAAGAAGAATTCACCACGTACTTCGGATTTGTAGAAGAATTCTTCATGATGCATCCAGAATGGAGCCATGATGTGATGGTAGTAATAAGCAGAGTTGATACCTATATCTTCGGTGAAGTAGGTCATGGATTGTTCTGGGTGAACATTCATGTACCAGCCGGAGTAGTTGGCATGGATGGTGTAGCCTTTGTAGGTAGCATCTTTGATCTCATATTCATGCTCGTAGGTTCCCCAGTAGTGCTGTTTGTATTGTTGGGCCTTGTAGATAACTTCATCGTTGAAGAAGTAGTATGGGAAAATTTCGTGGATTGGAGGCAAAACAATTCCTTGGGTGTGCTTGCTGTGGACGATGGCAACAGATAGTGCATAAACGAACATACCCTCGTTAACATGTTGACGAGCCCAAACAGCGGCCTTATAGAAAGTCTCATAATCCTTGGCATAATAGAAGGTCCTGAAGAGAGCAATTGCTTGCTTCATATGTTCTGGATAGAACACGGAGAAGACCTCTCCTTGTGGAAGGATATCATGCTGGTAGTAATAGTAGAACTCCTTGGCGTATTCGGGTTTAGTCCATTGGTCAAAATGTCCCTCAAATTGGAATTCCTTGGCAATCTGAACGAAATCATTGTAGTAGCTGGGCTGATTTACATAGTTGAAAAGACGGAGGACATCCTTTTGTTTCTCAAGGAATACCTTGTCAGCTATAAAAAAGCAAAAATTTAATAAACAGATAATTAATATAAAAATAAATACAAATACACTTACCAACTTTGTAATGGGGCTTATGTACTGGGGTGGCCAAAGCCAAGGCGCAGATACCAGCTAACAACAGCACGGTCCTCATGGTGATCGATTAGAAGACACCTCGAGTCTGCTTTCCGTAGCCCTGTCCGCCTATTATATACACATAATTATCAACGCCTGATAACCCCACAACGGCTAACATGTTGATAATAAATAAATCTTCTTCGATATTAATTGGATTACAAGAAACTTCTGACGTTTCTAAGCTATATACTAAATAGGTAACTTGCCCCTGATGTAATTACACGCTAAGATTATCACGACTTGCATAAATAAGATACATTGAGAATTTGCATGTATAAATAAACGTAAAGGGAGGGACTAAAATGTAATCTAAAACATACATACACAGAACTAGGTAATGCGGGACGGTGCGCGGGTGGAAGGGAAATATATATGCTGGAGCCACCTGAAGACGTACTCGCAATTAGCGATAAAGGACGGACGTGGACGTCCTACCAAAGGGAAATTTTCCGCTCGAGTACATTCGCAGACTCCAGGAATTTTCTAATTAACGTTATTAATTACTCGAATTTATATTACGTGTTATTTTATTTTGGGGAGTAGAAACGTTGGGTGCACTTTATGCAGCGTCATGAGATGTGGACGATTTGTATTTAAATCGTTACCTTTTGCTAAATTTTCTACGGAAATTAAATTCCACTTCACACAGCGACTTTTATTATTTCAATTGTTTAATGAAATTTATAAGTTAAAATAATTCTTGTCTTCTACCTGTATTACAATGTTTTTTCTTTAAAAGTACAATAATTTTCATCGAGTTTAATTCTTAATTAAAACACAGTTGTTTCTTATTATTCAATATTATAAAAGAACCCTCTGTATTAAATAGTTTTTACAAATACATAACTCAAATTTAATAAAAGTTCTGTTATATGAGAAATATCTTTGTTATATAGGATTAGCTGTCATTTTTTAACAATGTTTATGGAACCCTATAATACAATGAATACAAGTTATTTAAATTTAGCTCTACATTCGGAGTTGCTCAAGATTCAAACCTGTGACCTTTATTATTTGTATTACCTAATTCCTAATCTTTAATTCTGTAATTTATAAGCATATTCTGATGATTTCAAAAAGTTATCAATACATCCAAGCACTAACTGCTTCAATGTCCAGCAAATATTCATCAGATATTCAGTAACGGTTTTAGAACTCTTGATGACAATGATTTATGCCTTAATTTAAGATTCTTGACTAAGTTTTTCTAGCTTTAGGATATTTGCTACAAAAACATTAATTGCATTCACTTAATTTTTCTTTTACAAACTCTACAGTCTCCAAATGTTTTGTATTCCCTGTTTATCTAAAAGTAGGAATTCTTTGAAGAGTTCTACAATATTACAAACAAATTTCCGATAAAAAATTAATATTTTCTAACAATTTTTTGCGCGTTTAAATTTTTTCTAGCAATTTCTTTTCGTAAATCTACAACATTTTGTAGATTTAGAAAATGTTTTGTATTTTATTTTTATTAGTTTACTACCATTACCTAAATGATTGTAATATAGAATATCTTTTATTGTCCAATTGTCAAGTATATCCAAAATAATATTCCTAGAACTTAGAGAGTCTGCACTTTTTGGCCTAGGTTTCTTTATATTTGCAATTTCTAAGGAACTAAGAATTGTGTGAGCAATTTTAAAATTTTTCATATTTCCCTAGTTTTTTGGAACTATTTAGTTCAACAATTTTAATATTTTCCAGAAATACCTTAACTAGATTTCTAAAAATTTTAATTCCAAAATTCTAAAATATTCAAGAAATATAATCTTTTTTAATTGTTTTAAAATGTTCCATTTGTATTTCGAAAAATTGTATTCTAACATTTTTGAATCTTTTAGCTTTCTTTACCAGTATTCTCAAATTGAACCAAAAAAAAGAACAAAAATCTAAATTAATAAATAAATTTTCTTTAGATGTTCAAGAATTGTTCAACAGTTTCTTTTTTATTTTTTAAGAATTTCTAGATTCTTTCCAGCATACTTTTCGTCTGATTTTTTTTTTAAACATTTCAGATTTTTTCAGTTTTAGAGAAAATCTGTTAAATTATTTTAATTCTATTATTTATTATTTTTAGGATTGATTGTTTTAGATTTCAACAAATTTCTTATATTCTGTTTTCACTTTTCTTTAATTTATTCTTGAATGTTGTCGGTGTTAACTTGGTGGTACATTTTAATAAGATAATTAAAACAAAGTTAAAGTGTTTTAATTTTCTTTAATTTATCTTCCATTTGTGAAAATATTTATTCAAAAATTTATACCATTATAACAATTTATAATTTCTGTATTTTTTTAAATTTTCAAGCAATTTCAAGAATATTTTAGCATTGGAAATTCTAAAAGTTTGCAGTATCTAGTTTTCCACAAATCTAATGCAATAATTTTTCAAGAGTATTTCTTCAGGATTTTTAAAAATTTTCATCATATACTCAATATTTTCTTGGATTGTCCATTAAGAAGATTCTTAGATATTTTAAGAATGTTTCAAAATTTCTTCTTTGTTTTTTTTATAAAAAAAATATTCTTGATTTATAATTTTTCAAGAAATTTTATTTATTTCTAGATTCTTCTTTAATTGTTTTAAAATTTTCAAGCAATTTTATATTTCGATAAAAAAAATATTCTAACATTTTTTAATTCTTCAGTTTTCTCCACCAGTTTTTTTTCAAATCAAACCAAAAAAAGAAGACCAAATAAATAAATAAATATTCTCCAAGGATTCAAAAATTTGTCAGCAGTTTCTATTTCATTTTTCAAAATTTCTAGTATTTTTCCAGCATATTTTCTTTGTGATTTCCAGAAATTTCATTTAAGAGTTTTTAAATGTTCCAAATTTTTCTATTTTCATTTGCTACGTTATTTAATTTTTTTTTTAATTTCTATTTTATTATTTATTATTTTTAGAATTGATTCTTACAGATTTTAATAATTTTCTTAAATGAAAGTATTTATTCAAAAACATTTCAATAATTTCTCCCTTCTGTTGTTTTTAAAATACTCTAGCAATTTTTATTACAAATTTGAAGGATATTTTAGCATATTTTTTTTCAATTTTTTTCTTAAAGAATGTTTAAATTGTTCATTGTTTCAGAATTTTTGTTTAAAATAATTCTTCAATTAAAATTTTCTTAAAATTATTCACAAGTATTCCTTTAAGATTTTTAAAATGTTTCATCAACATTTTCTTGAGTTATTTATTCCTGTGAATAAAGAAGATTGTTACATACTTTAATAAAAAGAGAAAAAAAGTAAAGAAAATAATTACAGTATACTTAATTCTTTTGGTTTAATTTTTTTAATAGTAGTTTTAAAATAAGTATAAAATCGCATATAACAAAAAAGTATTTATTAAAAATGTGTTTTTAGCAATTTTATTTTTTATTTTTTAGAGAGTTAAAATTTTCATTCTAATCTCAAGAATCGTTATCATTTTTTTTTCTTTGTTGATATCTTCAATTGATCATTTTAGTTTAGGTGTCTGATATTTCCACTATTTTTTCTAGAATTTTCCTTAAAACTTTAAATCTTCATGAAATTTCTATCTTGACGTATACGAGTAGGGATGGCAATATTTTTCAAGAAAAATTCAACGTGAGAGGTAGTGTCTGCAGAAAAATGAATTGATAGAAGATCATAATAAAAATTTGTAGATCAAATCTTGATTTTGACGAAATTCATCTTTTTCATATAATTAGAAATTAAGAAATTAACTGTTTTATACTGTTAATGAATAATAGAAATGATTATTTTAACACTAATTTAATTAATTTGTGCGCATTAATCTACGTAAACATACGACTACAATAAGACACTCACTGTAATTTTATCACTACATATTTAATGGAATATAAATATAAATGTTTTATTCTTGGATCTTAAAGGCATTCACTTCGTGGTACATTTCGATATTAATAATGTTTTAGTTCAGTGTCCAATTTAATTCGTTCAATGTATTATTAAATAATTTTCATTGTTTCAGATTCAAAAAAGACCAATAAAACTTTCCTCTTTCATTTAATCAAGTTGGTAAATAAGCCAATTAATTTATTACTATCATTATGGAAAATTTATTGATTAAAACCGGCGAGTGTTCTAATATGTAAAC
Organism: Ontholestes murinus; assembly: GCA_963969525.1. Taxonomy (NCBI): domain Eukaryota; kingdom Metazoa; phylum Arthropoda; class Insecta; order Coleoptera; family Staphylinidae; genus Ontholestes; species Ontholestes murinus. The sequence goes on from OZ018396.1 coordinate 22,813,804, forward strand.
AAATGAATGTAGGGTCAATGGCTTTTGATTAATTACCAGTACACAGTATTTTCAAATAAATATAAATTTAACAAAATTTTGACAGAATAAATGTACTCCTATTTTTGTTAGCATAGAAGTGGTTCGGATTTATTATAAATATATATTAGTTTTAATTTATCTCGATCAAAAAGGCAATAGCCTTAAATACATTGAGCACTGTTAAATAAAAACTCACAAGTATTCATACTAAAATGAGCTGGTGTACCGTGGTGCATAAACCATAGTGCATATCTTGTTGCTAATGGTATATTCTCCAGAAACTGAAATAGTGTTTGTTCTATAATGTTACACCTTGCCAGTAAGTCCTCCTGGTAAAAATAGCGATCCAATTAGCTAACCCAAACGTTTAACGAAACAAATGTTAAAGTATCCCATGTGGATTTTTTGCAGATCACACATGTTTATGAAAATGCTTTATTACATTTCTTCAAAAATTCGTTTCATCGGTTAAAAGAATCAGTGTCAAGAGTTGAGAAATATGAACCAATGTATGCAAAAGCTGTTTACAGAATACAATGAAAATTAGCAGAAAAAAAAATACCTGACCGCGTCATATGTTATTCCCATATTACCTTTAATTACATTCAATTACATTCAAAGTATTTGAAATCTTTACGTTGTAATACCTTAATCTCCCTCTATCAGGTCTAGCAAATTTTCTTATACCTTGACCTTCCTTAATATAGTTGGCCTTCCTAGTCTTCCACTTTATTTCAATGTTCCTGTTTCGTGAAGACATTGCTGAATACTTTGAAAGGTCTTTCTATTGCACTCAGTAAGTCCAAAATGAAATGTACGTCAGTCATCTCAGCGTTTATAGAGCGATTCATGATGAAGGACTTCACTAACTAAAGTTTAACTATTAAAGACAGAAATAAACTTCAAACAGCCAAACTGAAATGAATTTGTCAATCCACATTTGGTAAGCTTCTAAGAAACTCATTGTTGACATTTTTAGGGCCCATTCCTCCATTGCAGTAATGTAGATATCACGTAATATTTTGTTGCTCGCCATAGGGTACTTGCACTTGCAATCACATAACCTTTCATTTTAATAAATGATGATCTTGCTATCTCGATTCGAATCTTAATCTCCTTATCAGGATTCCATTTATCGTTTAATATGTATCCTAGGTATTTAAAGCGGTGTGTTCGTTTCACTGATTTCGATTCTATATTAGATTTTCGTTTTGTTTGCTCATAAATTGTGTTTTCTTTATGTTTAGTTTTAGTCCAAATTTTTCGTTCACCGTATTTACCTTGCCCAACATTATTTGTAGCTCTTCTCTCTTGTCATAAAAGAGATTATTGATTTGCGTTCTGTTTATTTTCAAGCCATTGTTGCACGTCTCTATGGCTTCTTCCAAAATGTTCTCAGTATATATGTTGAACAATAAGGGCGAGATGGTACAGTCCTACATAGGTTTTCGATTATTTGAATATTTTTGCCATCAAGTGCAGAAAGTTTTAGAAGCTCTATAAGTTTATTATGTTTGACATTGCCGAACGCTTTTCCGTAATCAATAAAACATGCATAGAATTTTTTTAATGATCCAGACCTGGCGTTATTATTTAAGTTTCGTTCTAACTTAATCCTTATTCTAGAATGAATTATTCTCACCATTCGAGATCAGAAGCTCTGGGTAACTGTTTTTCACTAAATTTACTAATCAGTGAGAGTGCAACACCTTCAGCAGAATATATATCAGATGCACTATCAGGAGCTCCCCTCGGCCTTTTAAGGAAGTCGGCTTTTGACTACAGGGAAGCCATAGACATGGAAAAACCTCTGTTATCGCTCAGATTTGATGCTTCATCAATATCCAAGTCATCAACATCTCTGAGGAAATGCTCGGAGAGAATGTGCCAGGTGATGATGAGAATGAGGCAGGACTAGCTTCAGTTGTTGTTGCATCGGTCTTTCATTCACTTAACAAACGTTTTGCTTCTCTTCCAACTTCTGTTTCCTCCTCTGTTTCAGATTAATGATTTCCTAATCGCTGTCCTTTTGCTCCTCTAATATTTTCGTGTGCCGCCTTCATTTTATCTGCTCCATAGCGGAAACGACTGCCTCCGAAATACTGAAATGTGCGTTCTCCCTGTCCAACTCCTCGTTGGCTCTTGTGAATTGACTAGACATTAAAAACGAGGTTAGTGTTTGTCCTTTCATTGGTCGAGGAATATATCCAGTTGCCGTTGGAAGTACTCTCATACCACCATCCTCAATAAAACTTTTCTTTGGTTGCTTCTTAAAATCCTTCTCACCAGAAATCCCAGCGAACGAACTCAAAAAACTATATTCATAAGCTAATGAACCGAGAGAACGCACTGGTAATTTTAAAGACTTTTTCACCACCTGTCCTTTAGAGGTGCTAAGACCAGATTGAACAACTGGTGTATGTTCGATAATATTACAGTTATCGATAATAAGATGTCGAAAAGGTTTCCTCTGGCTCTCAGGAATACATTGACGGTGTGGCTTATTAAGCTTATTAGTCTGTTCATCGTTGCAATTTTTGCAATTTGCTTTTTTAAGGAGTGTAACAGTAAATTTTATTACATTCATAATTTAAAAATATCAAAAACCGCTTTGTGAAAATTTTTGTTCACCCTGTATCTTGGAACATAGCAGGTTTCCAAAAATCATTAAAAAACAAAATATCCTTATAATAGCCCAAATAATAACATCCTAAACTATTTTAGTTGTTTTTTTTTTTACTTCAAACCGTTTTTAAGAGTTTCCAAATGGTTTTCTATTGTTTTACTACAATTTCAATAATATATATTTTCTGAAATTGTTTCTTAACAAATTTTTAAGATTTCAGTAGACTTTTTGCCATGGATATTTTCAGTTGATTTTTTAATATAAACTGATTCGGTCTAAATTTTAAACTCTTTGTTTTTGAAAATTTTCATTTGTTATTTAGTAAATTAGGAAGTGTGATGAAGAAAAGCACTTGTTATGTTCCATATTTTTATTTTCAGTTTCATGACACGTGTTTCGAACTTTGCAGTTCATTATTATTCAGTTCAGTATTACCTTTGATAATGAACTGCAGAGTTCAAAACACGTGTCAGGAAACTGAAAATAAAAATGTGGAACACAACAAGTGTCTTTCGTCATCAAACGTATACATCAGGTTCCATCAAGAATGTAGCATAACAAGCATTACCTTTAGTAAATTAAGACATATACTGAACTAATTTTTAACTGTATTTTAGAAAGTTACCAAAACTTCTTAATAAATTTTAATGGTATTTCCTAAAATTATAATTGTTTCAAGAAATTTTTTAATGGATTTCATAACATCTCTTTTAATATAATTTTTTGTTTTTAGTATAATGTTTTAAAAACATTTTCAATATTTTGTTTAATTGTATACTAATTTGGTTTTCACCTTTTTTCTTCGTTTTAAGATTTTTTTGCTATTGATTTGTTTTAAATCAAACTGTTTTAAATATCGGATTGATGGGCTGTTACTTAGCCAAACTCCATTATGCACTTAAATTAATTAAACCCGGATGTTTAAAAGGTTTTTCTTTATTATGTAGAGGGCACTGCTTCAATTGTTTCACCATACTGTGGTCACCTGACTGTTGAAGCCACGGTGTCAATACATAATAAAGCAAAAGTCTTTAAACATTTAAAATTATTATTTATGAAATTGAGAACATTATAAATATCATATGAACATATTTTAAACTGTATATGATATAATCTTCAAATGCTTTTTAATTTTCAATTGTTTTTGCTACAATAACAATTGTTTTAAGAAAATTTTCGATAACTTTCTTTACAATAGTTTTAATTTTGTGTGAAATACTTTTTTTTAACAAAATTGCAGTATTATTTTTCATTTTATCTAAATATTAGTTTTGCTGCTAATTATTTTTTTTGCTGTAGATATTTTCAGTTGTGTTTTTAATTCAAACTATTTGTGCAAAGAACTGTTTGTTTTTAAAAATTGTAAACTGTTATTTAGCAAATTAAAAAGTTACTTTTTTTGCAAAATTTCAACTGAACAAGTTTTAAACTTTATTTTTAAAAGTTTGGAAATGCTTTTTAACTTTCAGGTTTTTTGTTTTAAAGATATTTTTATTGCCACCTTTAGTTGTTTTTTTTTAAATTCAAACAGTCTTTATGTGAATTTAAATTTTTTTGTTTCTGAAAATTTAAAATTCCTATTTAGCAAATTAAGAACTATACTTTATGCAACATTTAAACTTAACGAGTTTTAACTGTATTTTTATAAGTTTTATTCTCTTTTATTTTCAATTTCAAATGTTTTCTTAGGAACTGTTTATATTTTGTAAATTAAACATTGATTTATAGGTGCAGTATTATAAACATAATAATTAGAACTAATTCTTCTGAGCATTCTGCACCGTAGTTTTTATATTATTAAAAAATTAACTGTTAGTTCGTTTTTCTAGTTTCTACATTTTAGTAATGTAAAAACTACGGTGCAGAAAGCTCTGAAAAATTAATTCTAATTATTTTGTTTATTTTTGTTTGTTAAACGGTTTAAGCATATTTTAAATGTTGTTCCAAAAGTATGTAAGTAATTTTCTTGAGATTGTTTTTGTTGTGACTATTTCCATTGGATTTTTTTAAATTAAAAGTGTTTTATGTGAATTTTGAATTGCTTATCTTTTAAAAAAAAATGATTTAGATGATATTAAGATTTTTTTCCGATAAAATGGCAACTGAATAAGTTTCAAACTGTATTTTTGAGTTCTATTGATGTTTTTGAGTTACGTAAAGATGTTTCCAAATGCTTTTTCATTATCAAATGTTTTTACTACATTTCCAATTGTTTCAAAAAACACTCAAATGGTTTTCGTAGAACTGTTTTGAAGAATTCCAAGTGTACTAAAAATAATTGTTTGACTAGTTATAGCAAGATATCAATTATGTTTCTTCAGGGGCTTTAAAAACTAAAATAATGATATTTTTTGTTTTTGTATTAATTTAACATAGTGATTTCTTATCTCCAACTTATTCCTTATATATTAATTTGACACTTTTTCAATTAGTTTTTAGTGTTAATTTAATTAATTTTAAACTGTTAATATTTTTATTTCTCATTTTTCTTATTCTTATTGACCGCAATATATCATACATATATCGACGCACCATATTCTTGACCTGACTCAATCAAGAATATATTCAGCAAGCCGATAGTGCAGCATCATTAGTCTGGGTCAGCAATCGGATAGGTAACCGGTACCATTCGCCATTAGGATACATTTAAATGCGCGTTAGAGTGAAAGTAAAGTAACAAGGTCATTTACACAAAGATGATTACACAAAAACATAAAAACACATCTTCGATGACACTACTGCTCAACTCAGACGCAGGCCTCCAGGATGCTTTACCTCCAACTTTCACGGTCATTGGCTGATCTTTTCAGCCCACCTGAGCCGCATTAGTCTTATGTGTTTTGTGTTGGATAGGTCTCTTTATAGTTGGTAAAATTCATAATTGTATCTTCTTATCCACTATCTATTATCGTGTATCGTTCTATACACTCTTCTCGGTAACGTTTCTCTAAAAGCGGTCTAATAGTTCCTTGGACTTGAATTGAATTGAATGTTTCTAGACTTTATAGTGGTAGCAAGGAGAAGATGGCTCGGTTGCCACTTGCTATTCTTTCCTTTATCTTCTTGGTTTTATCATTTTGTGTATTTCTGTTAGAACCTAGATAGGTGAAATGCCTAACTCTTTCGAAGGTGTACTTTACAAATAATATGTTTTCTTTGATAATTTCCCTTTCTACTTTACTTACATGAATTTTGTTTAACTTTCGTAGATTTTCAATTCAATTTCTCATGCTCTCGTTTTGATATACACGATATCTTCTTTGTGTGCTGTCGCTGTTCTGTTCAAGATGTTAACGCCATGCATGTAGGCCATTATTTGGACGGATTTGATCATAATTGTGTGTTAAGATTGATTCCTGTGGTTTCCATTACGTGTAGAGTGCCAGTTATTAAAATTGGCCAGGATAGAATAGAGATTGTTTGTATCTATATAAAATCGATGAAGAGCTCGTGAATATCGATGTCAAACTCCCAGAATGTTTTATATATCTGTTTGGCGGTGTGTAGTTAGTCAACCGTAGACCTCCTACACTCAATCCTACTTGGTACTCTCTGGTGGTGTTTTCGGTGTATGGTTCCAGTTTGTTCTTGATGATCGTTCTTTTTTGTGCTAAGTGGAGATATTCCCCTATAGTTGTTATACGCGCGTTTGTCTCCCTTTTTAGGTAAAGGGTGTATGAGGCTGTGTTTCGCTCTTACTGAAATGTTTCTCTGATTTTTGTTATTACTTTATGCACTATGTTTCACCTTAGGAGTTCCCTTGGGATATTGTCGACACCCGGTAATTTATTGTTCATTATCTTCGATACTTTTTGACAAACCCAATGTACTTGTATTCTTCGTGAATATTATTGTTCCTACAGTTTGCCTTTTCCATAATGGTGCTAAAATACGCTCTCTTCGGTTTTCTTACTATTTTCTTTGCTGGCCTTCTTCATTCCTCGTATCCTATCTTCATCATTCTTGTCGGCCTTTCTAGGTATGCTAGTCTGTCTTTTTTTTCGGACTTGAATTGCTTTTTTGCATCATAGCATACGATGCCATTCATTTCTGGTTGGCGTGGTTTGTATTCTATTGTTGATTCTGCCGCTTAAATTATTGCTTTAATTATTGCTTCTCTAATGGGTTGTCAGTCGTTCACGATGACCTGGTCTTCCGGCCAGTTTCTAAGCATGGCGGATAGGTATTCTTCTAACGTCTTCTCATATTGCATTTTTGTTTTAGATTACTTAGTTATTCTACGTATAATTTTTGGGGCGTTTTGCTGTTAGTGATTTTCTTATTCGGTATGCGACCAGTTAATTGTGGCCAGACTCGCATTCTGCCTTTATATATGTCCTGATGTTCATTATATGTGTAGCTCCTCTGTTTTCTATGGGCACACGATCTATTTGATTGTGAGTTTTTTTTTCTGGCGATGACCACTTTCGTTTGTGTATGTCTCTTCTAGAAATTTAAGTGGATGAGATGACCATACCCCTTGACGTAGCAACGTCGATTACCCTTGTCTACTACTACCGTCGCATTATGTGTGTAGACTGTGTCAGCCAACTATTTGTTCATAAATTATTTCTCGTTCTATATTTGCATAGTATAGTCGTCTATAACTAGCTTGATGTCATTCGTTTTGATCGCGTCGTAGACCTGTTGTAAATTTTGCTAGAAATTGTCTTCTATCCTCTCATGTTTCTCTTCTATCTCCTGGTGGGCATTTATAATCGTTATGTTAAGGAATTTCATTTTGAGAGTTAATACGCATATTTTATTATTTACATGTTTGAAGTAAGTATATTTTCTTCAATTGGCATTTGAAGTAAAAATAACTATTTAGTACGGGCTGTTGACATGGATACCATGAAAATGTATCTTGTTTGAAACGTTTATCTGTGATATTAACTATTTTATCAAAGAAAATAACATAAGAATACATATTTCAATGAATTTAATTAAATATTAGCCATTCAAAATAATATCAAGTTTTTTTACAGAAATTTACATTAATAGAACAATTAGAAATCTCTGTAATTACGAAACCAGAAGGCCCTGGGTTATTGTGAGAAATATTTGTACTTGTTCAAATTTTCTCCCTCGAACATTGACCGACTATGGCTTTAGATAGTAGAAAGTATCATCTTCGCAACCCCCATTTGTTTCGTGTTGTTTGGCCTATATACCCTTCTGCCACTTTCGATGATTTCCCTACACCGATTTGTTTAACTAGTAAAATATTTCGGCAACCATACAGGCACCTCTTCGTCTTAAGCAATGTCCAGTATAATTTTCGGGGTGGGCTAAATGAAAGAATTCCACCTTTAGACTTATTTTATGTATACCAGCAGGTAGGACAATACACTTTCTTTGACTGTATCCCAAAGAGGCGCTTACATCCAAGGCCAAAAAGACGCAGTTTGAAATATTTTTGGCAAATTCGTATGGGTTCAAAGATTCACTTGAATCGGCAATAATAAACGATCTGTAAGTATGTGCGTTGGTATCCTGTAGCTTTATGAGCATATACTTTTCATGATGTTCGATATCATATACTGTTAATTTTAACAACTCATCTCGATGACAAGCCCCTTAAAGTTAGAAAATAAGTACAACCTTACGAAGTAAAAATCCGTCGTTTCCAAAATAAACTTCCCACTTTGGCAGATAGAATTCTAGATTTCTTCGGCATATGATTAATATTTTGGCTTTTAATAAAAGCGATGGCTTTTCTATATTTAAAATATTAACAGTAATTATATATGAGGATAACCATCCATAAGGTTAAAGGTTTGAAATTTTTTGACTATTATTGTTCTATCGAGGCTACTGTTGATTTTTATTATGATTTTTACTTTGTTAAAGCATGTGGTCTTCGCGTCATAGATACTGGTCCTTTCGATCTGGTTTCCTGTGCCACTAAGATGTTGATCTTATATTTTACTATCTCATTTTTAATTTCTCTGACGGCATCTGTACTGTTTAGACTTCTCACGTTCAATGTTTCAAATCTTACACCCTTATTCCCTTTGATGAGGTTGTCAATGTTATTTTCGTCAGGTTTCCGAGGCTTGGCCTGAGGTTTCTCAATATTTTCACCCCTTCTATTAAGCCCTGATCCCCCTCGCTCTCCATATGGTTACCACATCTCGAACAGTTTCAATCAGTTTACAAATAATAATTCTTACGTTCTTAAGGAAATTATATTAGTCAATAATTGATTAACATTAAATAGTTTTACTTATTGTCAAAACAACAAAGAAAAAATGATATGTTTTTACAAATATAAAATATGTCTTTGATTTGAAGAATATTTAATCTTTACTGAAAATCAATATTTATTAGGAGTTGATAAACTGGTTTCGATCTATTCGTGTCACAGACACGGAAAAGGATTGTCTTTAAATGCATTGCAGTAATGAGTCCCGAAAATGTCAAAACCGGTCAGTAGATGCAGACACAGGAACGGAGCTGCATTTCACTAATTAGACGTTTGTTGTTATTTTTGTTGTTAGGGTAACAATATTCTAATATCTACATTATTATTGTTTATTGCCGGTGGTTATATACTTAATTACGGAAATTATTTCTCTATCTTAAATAAATATTAAATTTTCACCCTCTTTTAGACCGGTTGAAATTAAAACGGGACTTGATTGTTCCCACCTGCAATACATCACACCGAAGACATTTTCAATTTTGTTTACTCAATAGCACATAAAACAAAATGTACAATTATTATTACTTCTTTTCACCGTTTTATCATTTTAAAATCTTAACAGAAAATATATATACGTGGCCAATAATAACAATTTAAATAATAGTTCTATGTAATGCATCTGCTGCAATTTTTAAAGCATTAATTAACCAGATGAATTAAATTTTAGGACGCATTTGCATATTAAATATTCATCAAATTGATTTTACGTAGTATATATTTAAATCGATAGAATGGGAAATGAAATCACGCGCTGCTGATGGCTAATCGCTGGTTTCCCAAATATGTTGCGTGAAAATCGGATTTGTTATCATCAATCATTCTCGATCATCCGATATTATATAATACAAGATGATATTTATACACAAATTTGTACAAAAATTCAATTCCCGAGGTTCACACAACTTGATATAAAAGTTGCTTCTATAATCTTTTAGATTACTTTTACTGTGAATTTTTATCTTATTCGTATTTGATATATAATTGCTAAATTATATAGTTCTGTTCATTGATCATATTACAAAATGCCTTTTAAAAAATTTTTATTTACTTCTACATAATATAAAAAATATTTATTAAAACTTTTTTTATCTCTCATTATAATATTTGCAATTTCTTAACGAAATAATATAATATTGCAGTATCATTATTATTAATATTAAAATTCAAATTTATTTAACCCCAAATAGATTTACATATAATCAACATTTTTGCTAATTTTTTCTACATCTTATTAGCTAAGTTGTTGCGTCTAATAATAAACATTTCAAGTATAAATATTTGTTTCATGCTTTCCATTTTGTTTTTCCTTTTAAATCTATTTGAACCTACTTATAAATATTTATAGTTATAACTAGAATTAAAGTCTAACATTTAATGTATTTATAATTAACGGAAAAACTGACTGAAAATTATTAAGTAAACATAATTGACGATCAATATTTGATATGATTGTTTTTAAAATTACATAAAACAGGACCCAGAAGTGCGTGATCGTTTTGGAAATTAACTTTGACCTTTTGTAATTTTTATGGAAAACTACACTAGATTAGTTTAGGGGAGATAATGCGGCGATATCTAATTATGTTTATTTTAATTATCACAACAAAACTCTTTTCAAATATTATTATAAACCAAAGGGTATATCAGTGTAAAAAAAATAATAATCATCTTGAGTACGTAGTTTTCCGTTCGATAACAACAGGTCCGGGTCGGTTAATCTCTTGAGGTACGATTGTGCGTGATTTACGTTAACGCACTGATAACATTAGTATAATAATCCAAACAATAGTGGCGTGATGATTAATATGAAAAAATAACAATAACATGTCTTGATTTTTCTTGCAAAAAATAATCTTAAATAACACAATTTTTAATCTATATATTTGTAAATTTATTCTTAATTAAATTTTACATTAAATCGCAGTTGTTTATTTTAAGATCTTTAAGAAATAAATATTATTTAAATACTATTAGTTTACAATACTTTATTGTAAATAAGAAGCCTTATAATCGTCGTCTAATTAATTATTTATCATAGTAAAAAAACGTTAAATTAATAATAACTGACTTAGTAAGTTGTATAATTATATTTGAGACACATTATTAAAGAAGTTTTTCGTTTTGAATTTTCCTAATTATGTCTATTACTTATATAAAAGTATGGTATTATTTGTTTTAATTTAAAATATGTAATTCTCACACAGTCATATTTGGATATGTAGCGGAATTTTGTTGATTATTGAGGCTGCTACTTCGTTATGCATGTCGAATATGAATGAAAAACAAACAAAGTTTAAAAAGTGTTTTCATTTATTATATATGTAGCGGAATATTTATATTCAATAATCAGAGTTAAATTGCTATTTAATTAAAATAATTTATTAACAATCGCGAATTGTTATTTCGATTAAATTAGTACAAACTAGCCTCACATAGAAACTATTTTTTATGGAATGATATTTACAATTGACTTTAAAATAATATTATCTACATTAAATTTCTGTTTTCCTGTCTGCTACAGACCGGTTTCGACCTAGTTGGGTCTTGTCAGCGCAGGGTAGATGAAATCATTCCGCTACCCTGTCTAATTTTAATGGTGTCTCTATCCTTAATTTTTTACATTATTGTCCTTGCAATTTTAAAATGTTTAAAAGTCGTTAACGTTTATTCTTTGTATTTTTTTTTATTTGAGGCAGATTTCCAAACATATGAACATATCAAACAATTGAGTAAATTTACTCCACTAGTGACTAAGCCTTGTCGAAAATTTTGTATTACACTCATACATATCATAAAACAATTCCTTAAAATTAGAACAATAATAGATGGCAAAAATATAGCCCGAATGACAAGAATCGCCTGTTGATATTCATCGTCAGCTACAGGGAGTAATGGGTTGAGTAGAAGAACACTGCACTGTGAACTCCGCCTTCAACTCTTGCGATTAAAAGTTAGTGTAAGTGTATTTTATTTTGTATCATTTTTTTAGTAAGACTTGTAAAGCAAATAAACTAAACTAAACTACCACTTTTTGTTTCTAGCCAATGAATATAATAAAGACTTTAAAACTGGAAACTGCCAGCATTAATTTCTCTGTTTTAATAGACTTTGAACATGATGACACTCAAGAGATTGTCGTTTACTCTCTACAACCTAATGTAATACGAATGTCTCGTCGTCTCTGGCAATTTGATCTAAGATTGCCTCTCCCTTTTTGTTGAAAAGCTCTAAAAATACATGTATAGAGCATATTTACCTCTTTCTTCAGTTTTCTATTCTTAAATCAGGCACAAATAACTGCATAAAGTAGTTGTCTATAATTTTATTCTTCTACTTGCTTACATAACTCCGATCAGCATTCATTGTTTTTCCTCAAGGGATAAACTCTGCGAGCAAAATAATAATGAGATAGTCCAAAATTATCAGCTTAAATCCTTCGTTTTGATAGATTGTGATAAAACTTAAGAGACTGTCACTTTCTCTCAGGTTCCTAATGCAATGCGAATACCTCGTCACTAATTAACATCTGTTCGAAGATTGTCCTTCAAAGTTACAGTTCTTTAAAAAGACAAGAATGCGCAAGGCTTGTTCCTTGGGTTTTATGTTTTGGCTTTAGCATTCTTGGAACCCACCTGGCATAATTGTCTGCATACTGAAAATGGTTTTTAATGCTGTAATAATTCTACTAACTTCTGTTAGCAACTGGACTAATTCTTATCATTCGCAAATATCCAGAAGAAACATGTATTGGTCAAATTATTGCGATTCTTACTTTATAAATTTGTGCTAAATTATTGTAATCATTTCTAAAATATATCTGTAAAATATTTGATGATATATTTAGTATTTGATTAATAATTAAAGGGCCCAAGATAAATAAATCACAAATTTCTGACAAACTAAAAAAAATACTAACGTAACGGAGTGAGTGGTAGTAAAGGTGAATTAATAGTAAAAACGTTTCAGAAATTATTAGTAAACAAGAAACAGGAGAATGAGGAATTGGTTATTAGAAGAGGGATGGAGATTTTAAACGGGTGTACTGAAAGTGATTGGGAAGGGAAGGAGATATATGTGGAAAAACAAGGATCGTTAGTCATTGATTATGTCATAATAAAGGATAGATATAGAAGATAATAAATGTGGAAGAAGTGTTAGGATCTGACCACTTGCCAATAATAATAGAGACACAGATAAAAAAAATTAAGAAAATGAACAAGAACAGGAATGGTGGAACTAGACGATAGTGCAAGTACTTTGAAGAATATGAGAAAGCGCTTAGAGAAGATTGACTAGAATGAATTAAATGTGATGGAAGAGATTGAAGAGATCATTACAGAATGCGGAAGAGAAGTGAAAAAGAGTGATTAGAAGAGATGCGCATGGTTTGATGTGGACTGTTAGGATGCAAAAACGGAAGTGAGGAAGATATTGATGGAGTGGAGCTTAGGTAGGGAGAAGGGGGTTATGGTAGTGATGGCTAGGTATGCCAAAGTATGCGTGAAAATGAAGATGCAGGCATTAGAAAGAACGACCAATGAAATGATAATATCTATAAATAAAAAGGAAATATATGAGTATCTTTACTATAATGGACAGACAAATGTAATATAATAACTGAAGAGCCGAGTGGGGTAGGGGAACAAAAGTCAGTGTAAGAGGTTGAAGATTTTAGGGAGGAAGAAATAAAAAAAGCGTTTGATGATATGAAGGCTAAAAAAGTTGCTGGGCTGGACGGAATAAAAGCAGAAATGGAGATAGAAAAGAGGGGAAAGTAAAAGTTGCTAAACCAAATGTGGAGAGGAGAATCAGCCTGATTCTCCAAAGACGTGGAGTGTAGGGATTTTATACCTACTATACTAAGGAAGAGTATGGATGCTGGAGTATGCGGATAATATAGTTCTTTTGGCGAGATACTAGGAAAAGATAAAAGAGGTAATGCAGAGAGTGGAGAGGTATACGGAAATAATATCAAATACATAGGTGGATCCGGTGAGCACGCCAAAAATGGGTATAGGTCAGAAAAGCATGGGGCATGTTGAAGAAAAATTGGGGAAATGGTTTTTAGGCAACTTACAATTGGCATGCAAGCTGTGGATTAAACGATCAGCGTTTGGGTACATTTTTCTTCAGAAAACAAACAGAATTCGTGTACACGGTGAGACAAATGAGAGAGTAGTGAAGTATGAGATGAAGTTGCGTGGATTTCGTAATTAGAGGTTGGTGAAAATGTATGGAGAATGTGCATGGGAACAAGGTTATGTGTGTGGAGGAAGTAACGCAGAACGATGTAAAAGTCAGGAGTGTTTGAGAATATTGTGAATTTTGGAAAATGAGGTAATATGCAGGCACGGGTGAAAGAGAGGTTGAAGGAGGTTAAGATGCAAAAGAGTTAAGAATATATCAGGAGGAGCATATACAATCAGAGGTATGAAAGCTGGCGTAAGCTGGATGCGGTTCGGGAAAAAAGAATAAAATCATTCCAAACAAACAATAAATTGGGAAAAATTATAAACATTAACAAAGATAAAACACAGTTATTTTAAGAAAGAATTAACGAACACAAAAAAGCTACGAAAACGGAAGAACAATTCCAACATATGCCACTTATTGAATTGAAGAGAGACACTTTTTTTTTATCCTCACGAGGTGGTGTCGCTTAGCGTCCCTGCACTGCGGTCTCCGTGGTCCTTTTGTGCGCCTCTGGCTGTTTTACTCCTTTTGAACTCCTGTATCTTCTAAGAAGTCCAGGAGTTTCTGCCAGGGGATATTCTTTAGCTGTTCTGCAGGAAGCATGGGCTTCCCGAGTTTCGCCTTGCGTTCTTGTTTGTATGCTTCGCAAGTGCACAGTAGGTGTTCGGGAGTTTCCTCTTCTTCCAGACACCCACGGCATAGGGGGTTTTTCTCAATGCCCATCCTATGTTTGTGCTTGTTCAGGTCACAGTGTCCAGTGACTAGTCCTGTGATTTTTCTTAGTTTCAGTCTGCTCAGTCTAGACAGCTTCAACATGCTGTCAGGTACCGGACCATCTAGGAAGAGTCTTGTATGCCTCATTCCATTTTGGTTTTGCCATGCCTTTTTGTGCTCCTCTGCTAACTTGCGTCGGATTATTTCCTTTCCGGTTTCATGGGGTATACCGAAAGCGGGTTCAGGTCCTATGAATTCACCTGTTGCTCCTTGTTTAGCCAGCAAGTCGGCCCCCAAGTGTCCAATAATTTTTTGGTCCTTGGGTACCCATGCTGTGTTTCTCTTGTTGTCGCCAGTGCGTCCAGTCTGTTTATGCAAGTCATGACCAGCCTGGAATGCACTATCGGTGAGGCTAGTGCTTTATGGCTGCCTGGCTATCTGTCATAATGGTAATTGGTCCTTTTTTAAGTCCCGATTCCATTAAGTGATGAGCACACCAGTCAATGGCGGCTATTTCGGCCTGGAAGATAGAGGCATGCTTCCCCAGAGCAATCGCGAATTGTTTGCTCCGGTTGCAGCCTCCATAGATACCAGCCCCGGTTCCTTTAGTATTTTTGGCCCCGTCTGTGTACCAGATGGTTCCTTTACTCGTTCCCGGGTATGTTCCATTTGTCCATTCACTCCGCTGTGGCATGATCGTTTTAAATCTGCGGGATGGGTGTACGATTTTGGTGAAATCGGACCTCATTGTTAGTGTCTCTTCTTCTTGTAGTACTTTAAATGTTGCCGGTCTTGAAGGCCCCATATTTAAAGTATGTCCATTTATGTGCATCCTATAGGCTGCCTGTCTAGCTTCCATCATTACAAATAAATGTAGTGGTGGTAGCGATAATATGTGTTCCATGGCTGCCGTGGGCGTTGTCCTCATTGCCCCAGTGATTAGCAGACACGCCAGTCTTTGCACTCTTTCGAGTTTTACTGCTGCACTTTTGGTTTGGGTCTTTTCTCCCCAAACGAGCGCCGCGTATGTCACTATAGGTCTTATGACCACAGTGTATAGCCATTTGGTCATACTGGGTCTCAGTCCCCATGTGCGTCCTACCATTTTTCGGGTCGCAAAAAGTCCTCTCATGGCCTTTTTGCTGATGCTCTCTAGGTGGAAGTTGAAGTTCAATCTGGTATCAAGTATGACCCCTAAATATTTTACTTCATTTTTGATTGGAACTTCTATTTCATACATACGTAGTGATTTTATGTCATTGGTTTTTCGTCGCCTAGTAAAAGGGACGATCGCCGTTTTGACCGGGTTTACAGTTAACCCTTCGTTCCTGCACCATCTTTCTACGGTATTTAGTGCCTTCTGCGTCAAGTTTGATACAGTGGTCCCAAACTTCCCGCTTACTAGAATGGTCAGATCATCTGCATACCCCAGTGCATATATGCCCTGGCTTTCGAGTAGCAGCAGAAGGTCGTCCATGACGAGGCACCATAGGAGCGGCGAGAGAACACCTCCCTGCGGGCACCCGCCAGCGACTAACGCTTCTGCTGTTTTTCCATATAGGGTAGTCGTCACAGTCCGACTTCTGAGCATCTTGTTTACCCATTGTCGGACTTGCGGGTTAATTCCTCTTTTCTCCATTGCTGTTGCTATGGAGTTGAAGGTTGTGTTGTCAAACGCCCCTTCAATATCCAGAAAGGCCCCTAACGCAACGTCTTTGCATTGTAGGGTCCTTTCGCATCTGCTCACTAGCTGGTGGATTGCTAGCTCGCATGACTTTCCCGCTTGGTAGGCATATTGTTGACGGTGTAGTGGCGAGTCCTTTAAAACTCCTTCCCGTATGTGCCTGTCTACTAGTTTTTCTAGTAGTTTCAACATAAATGATGACAAGCTGATCGGTCTGTAAGATTTAGCCTGGGCATATGAATCACGCCCTGGCTTAGGTATGAATACCACCTTTACAGTCCGCCAGCTGCTTGGGATGTATGAAAGGGCAAGGCTTGCTCTGAGGATATCACATAGTGGTGTCCTCAGCGTTGCTATCCCCTTTTGTAGCATGATAGGATATATCCTGTCAGGACCTGGTGATTTGAATGGTTTGAACGTGTTAATTCCCCACTCAACGTCACCTGGTCTAATTATCATTTTCGCTGTTTCCCAGTCCCGTTTTGAAGCCCCTTCGTTGGGCTCGCTTAGGTCCTCGGAAACAGGATTGTCAAGTATTGCAGAACCCGGGAAGTGCGTCTGCAGTAATACCTGCAGGGTCTCTTCTACCGAGTCTGTGTACTTTCCATTTTTGGTCTGCAGTGAGCCGATGTTCCCAGCATGATCTTTGCTGAGCGTCTTGAGTAGACGAGAGCTTGTGGGTTCACTTTCTATGTCCCCACAGAATTTTTGCCAAGATTCCCTCTTGGCTTTCTTAATGGCATTGTTATATGCCGCGAGGGCCGTTTTGTACTGCGCCCATTCACCGTTTCTCTTTGCTGTATTAAACAGTCTTCTGGTGCGTGCCTTAGCCCTATCAAGATCCTTGTTCCACCAGGTGACCCTGGTTGAGGTAGGTTTGGTAGTTCTTGGGCAGCTTGCTTCAAACGCAGTATTGATAGAGTCTGTGATGCTTTGCACCATGAGCTCTAACTCATGCGTTGTTCTCGCTACTGTTGGAAAGTCCCCGATTCGGCTGGCTAGTACCTCTTTGTATATAAGAGAGACACTAGTTTGATGATAATTTCACAATGCTACACTTATCTAATAAAGAAAGAAATTTGGAATTATTAGAAAACATTGAAATAAATAGAAGAAAAATAAATGTCCAGTAGTGGGGGTATTAGACAATTACAATAGATAGGTTTTATATGTAATGTATAGGTATCAGTTCTTTGGCTGATAAAACTATAGTC
The DNA here is from genome assembly GCA_963969525.1 of Ontholestes murinus. Lineage (NCBI taxonomy): Eukaryota > Metazoa > Arthropoda > Insecta > Coleoptera > Staphylinidae > Ontholestes > Ontholestes murinus. Next base: position 22,831,464 of record OZ018396.1, read on the forward strand.
TGACTAAACAATTATAGCGGATAAGCATAATAAAATATTTGAAAGTGTCATTATATAAACGACAAATAAATATGAACTTTTAATAAGCAACAGCCTCAACTATATATTTTTTAAATATATTCAATCTTCTGAGTATTAAACTGCTCATTTTAAACTGAACTTAGTAATAATTAATACTATTTTTGGTAATATATAAACAGTGTATAGAAAAATTAGATACGGCAAGGTAAATTGAGACAGTCATCTTAATTATATAAATTATCAGATCTTGAGTTTATCGAGATAAAATTACATTTCTGTATCTCTCTAATTAGTTAATTGGTCTTTCTAGTATCAATGAAGCTTTAAATTAAATTTCAATTGGTTACAGAATTTTTCTCTATTTACTCGACTTACTTCCGCTTTTTAAAGCATTATCAAGAGTGAATTATAAAAGAAACTTTAGTCAGGTAATAAGGAATTTTAAAATCTTAATTTAATTTAAACCTTCATCAATATTAGTTTCAAATGTTTCACCAAGTGAAACGCTGTTCAAGAAAGTTTTTCTAGATTGGACAAATTCTTACTTTGTAATAAAAAATATTTTTACAATAAGCGTTACATTTTCCAAACCGAATATTAATTTGACGATTCTTTTGTCATAAATGTTAATCGCTAACCATTGACTATGTCTTTAACTTTATCATCTGATTGCTTTTGTATCCCTCTAATTAGTGTATTAGATTTTCCGAAGTTGATAAAGAGCATACAGCCATGGTCAATCAAGAATCGTCGATATATTGCTTTGTAGTTTTTAGATGCTGGCTCAACTGAGATTCCTTGATATGACTTTGGACTTGAATGATTGAGCTTGAGGCGGCTCTAGAAATAGTATATTATACAGGGTTAGGAGAAATTACCAGAATGGTCGATTATTTCAAAAGATACATTTTCTAAAATGGAATACCCCGTATATAATGCGATATTTGAACGTAATCGGAGTTACCTGACCAACACAAATTAGGTATGGTCTTGGTAAATAATATGAGACTTAAGTTCTGTCCAAATTAAACAAACAAGTAAATTCCATTGATTGTTCACTTATTGAAACAGAGAGAATTCGTATTTTAATTTTGAAGGGGTATGGCGATAAATCGAGATCATATCAGTATGTGATAATTATAACAAATTGCACCCAGGCAGGTAAATTAAAAAAATGCAGTTGTCTAGGAGTGCTACTGCCAATGATAAAAATCGAACATTCTGCTTTCAATACAAGAAAATCTCAGACAATCCACCAATCACCTTGCTTCAATTGACTGATTGAAATATCTGTGAGAACCATTGTTCATACTGACAAAATGAAATATATAAAGTTAATGTTGTACAAGAACTTTGTGACGTTGAGTATAATTGAAGACTACAATGTTTTTAAATAATTACAAAAAATATTGAAGGGGACCCGCATTTTCCAAACAATATTGTTTTTTTCGAACACTGCACGGAATGGCATACGCAGTCCCCAGAAAAAAAGTAATGTCTAGACTGGATTGTTTGCTGGACATGTACTGTAACGATATTTTCAACTCCAACAACTCCCGATATTAACTTAACTTAGTATCAGCAAGACGGAGCTCATCCACATTTTTCTCGGGAAGTTAGATGTCACGTACCTAAATAGATGAACAGGAAGAAAGGCTCTTCTAGAAGACTTCTAGTTTGATAATGACAAGTTAAAATTTTCGAAACTATAGTCACTAAATAAAGTCCGTGTTATACAAACAAAGTTAAAAAGTTTTTTATTTGTGAAGAATTACGTATAACGAAGTAGAAGCCTCCACCATTAACAATTTAAATAGGAGTTCTATTTTCCAAACTAAGTCGAATGTTTCTTTAATACCTAAATATAATTACTAAATAACCATCTTAGAGTTGTTTTATTTTATACTTCGATGTAAGAGGATTGTAATTTTTTATTTCTAAAGCCGAATTGATAGTTGGCGATTTTAGGAGATGTGAAATTTTATCTTCAGTAACTACTATAGCCTAAAGCTATTATTTTTTGGGAACATTGAGATCTCTATTTATTATGCAGTGGCCATAAAGGAAAGCTTTAGTGAAAATCGTATCTTCAATTACAGCTAAATACTAAATAATACATTTATTCATATTAAATGCTTGTTAATGATTGGTAAATTTGCTTTACCCATTTCAATTACTGCGTGGAATAAGACCAAAGAAGCATGTCTTAGTTTAACGGTTAGTGGAGTTGCTGGATATTGGATATGTAAACAAATCTTGAATGGCAAGAGTTTGTCCTTAATAGTTTTAACTAACATTACTTGGAAATGATTGATTTTCTGAATCGTCGTACAAGTTAAATTTAGTTTTCCGTCTTAAATATTATACTCATAGTTGATTTGTTACCGATGCTTAATTTGCGTTTAATTTGTGCATTAGTGGTTTAAATTTCTATTTAAATATTTAGTTAAATCATTAACATTCATTTGAATTGACATGGCGGATTTGCGAACGGGATATTCACTTTGTTTACGAGAAACTAACAAAACTTTTGTTAATAAAGTTTTAAACTATGATATGGACGTTAACAATTCATAGCTATAAATTATATATTTCATATGTATATATAAAAGTTACTTGTATCAATATTATGATTATTTTAATTGCGAAATATAAATATTATTTTATTTAATAAATGCATCAATATTTCAATTTTATGTCAGCCGACGATAACAAAACCCCATCTACAACATACTCAATATTTATTCAACGAGTCTAGTTAAAATTATAGCTAAAAACGATCAGATATATTTACGTGTAAAAGCCCCTATCAAGTAAAATATGTTTTTAAAAAAACATTCCGAAATCCACATATATTTTAAATTCGAGTAAGTATACTACAATATAATATATCAGGTTTATAAAAACAAAAACAAAATTATAGTAATAATCGAAATTCTTTACATACGATTGTGTAATAATCGCAATTCGCGAAAAACAAAAGCAGAAAATGCAAACATTCCGCGATAATAACAGTAATTTAAAATAGTTTAATCGCTTTTGACCTCTGCTACTAATTAATTAATCCAATTTAAAATTGTCTTATATATCAATGTACATGACCGAAACATAACATACATTTTAATTAATGCTTATCATCCATTTGATATTAAATCATTATCTTTACACAAAAATTATTTACATAATTATAATCATCAGCTATGTGCATATAGAAATGGCGTCAGTTATATTTAAGGCATTTTTTTTCAGGATGGCTTTACTCTGTATATTTAATAGTAGGAAACTTAAAATTAGCAATGTAACGTTTTATGAGTACTAATATTAAACATATTGAAATTATTTTATTGTATTCACTCTAATATATTAAGTACTCTTCGTACAAAAGCACCACAATGTATTGAATTATATAACTGTTAGTTATCGTTACATGTCTGAATTTAAATAGTTTTGATATAATATATATATATATATATATATATATATATATATATATATATATATATATATATATCAGGCTTAAGCAATCCATTGAGGTTAAACAATTCTTTTTTTCTGTGTTAAATTATTGTCTTTTAAATTTTATTTAAATTCTATTTTGTGTACAGGAAATTTTCCGTAAAATTAAATGATTACTACTAATAATCAACATTATATAAATGACCTAAGTGGAATTAAGAAATATGAATTTTAAGGAAAAGTATAATATATTTAGTTAGAAAATATGTTTTATTATACAAATTGCGCTGCATAAAAAATATCCCCATATCTATTGACTTTATATATATTTTTTATATATATTTTTGGCAAATTACTAGATTTTATACATTTTATACATATATATGTATTATTAATATTCATGGAACTGGTGTGGGAATGTTCAGAGGTGGTTTATTAAAAAAAAGCTGGCAGTTTTGCATTAAATTTGCGATTAATTAAAACTGCTATAGTGAGTTCGGTGGGTATTATAATTCCGCGGTGTAATTTTAATTTGCATACGCGTTTCGTACGTAATTTGTTCATCGAACGGGAGCGCCAATTCCCCGTACCGCAATTATTTTTATATTCCGAATTAAATATTACTGTTTATGTCAAAAGATAAATTCACATTGGATTTTCATTGATTTATAAATGCGGACTTTTATTATTACTTATTATATAAACAATATTCACCATATATATTCTAATAAATTAATTTCTACACAGTTAGGTAAAATCACTTACTTATTAATAATCTTTACAATGTATATAGGAGATTAAAGGATTATATTTGTTTTCATATTAAATATTCTTTAAATTCCTTGATACCCTGAATCATTTCTGTATTCCTCGTAATCCTAATATACCACCTAAAAGCAAACACCTTAGCACCACCATTAATTAATTAATTTAATTTTAATTCTTGAGTGTTTATTTGGTGGTATATTTTGATTAAAATTAAATAAAACACATTTCACTTTGTTTTACCACAATAGTTATTTATTGACTGTGACTATATAAACTGATCATTACCAAGCATAATGTTTATGTATATTTAATAAATATTTTAGAATAATAGAAGCAAATTTTAAGAACCTAGGAGAGAAATTTGTGAAAAATGGTAGATGTAAATTAAGTCTTATATATAAGGAAAGAGATGCTGGAAAATTTTATAAATTTGGATGAGAAATTACTGGGATATTGTAGAATCCTTGAAGAAAATGCTATTTAGAAAAGACATTTTTTGGAAACTTCCATTCAAACGAAAATAATAATAAGTGCAATAAAACTACAAAGAATGCTACATTTATGGCTTTAGAAGTGAAACTGAAAGAACAAGATTTAGTAACAATCAGTATGAAGTCTACATCATAAGATACTTGAGGAAGCACTGCACAAGGAGAACCATAATCCAAATATACTTTCATTTGATATTGGTTACGTTGCATTTAGCTAACTACAAGTTTCTCTTTTAAATTAAAAATTATAAATTCTAAACATTCTCTAAGAAAAAAATCTAGAAAATTCTACTATTTATTTATTTATTTATTATATCTTTATCCTAATTTAGAGAGAAAAAATAATTAAAAAAAAACAAGAAATATTTTCAATAAAATATAAAAGTATTTGCTGATAAATTGTTAAACTCCCAAAATAAAATTACCATATATGCAAGAGTTATTTATTAATTTAGATAAAATTCTTGAATAATAACGGAGAAATGCTGGAAAATTCTAAAAATCTGAAATAAAAATTGATGGAAAATACTAGAAGCTACGTATAGAACAAAACGAGACAAGAGATTTAACAATTTTAGAAGTATTTAATTTAAAAAATGAAAGAGCAAAGAATGACACATTAATGAAGAGCGAGATTTAGATACGAAAATATCTCGAAATGCTATAAAATTCTATTAATTTAGAAAAATGCACGCTGAAAGATTAGGATAAAATAAAGCAGACTGATAAGAATGAGGAGCTCTCGTTGAATCCTAATCTACAAGAAAAATTCATTGAAAACTCGGAAAGAATGGTAGAAAATAAAAATATCTAGAAGAGAATTTTGGCGAAAAATAGTAGTATTAGAGAGGTTAAAAAATGCTCGAAATCAGAAAAAGAAAGTAATTATCTGTTTTGCAGAATATATGCGAAAGTAAAATGTACTATAATCATTTAAAAATCTAAAAATAAGATACGACTAAACGCGCCCTGACAAATTTTACAAGAATTTGAAGTCCCAAAAAAAAAAGATAAACTTCGAAAACAGTATACTTTCACCTCTTGCCAGTACTGTTATTATAGATGGATATATTGATTATAAACTAACCCAACTATTATTAGATATCAGTAGAGCCTAACTTTTATTATAATCACAAAATGTTTGATCAATGTCGTGGATATTACTAACTTTAATATGGCAACCTGCTACTCTTCACGAAAAAATCAAAGAGTAGTAGTAGATAGTAGTAATTATACCTAGAACATTGTAAGCTCTATAATATCGAAAAATAGAAAACGAGTCAAGTAGCGTGAACGACTTAATACAGAGGAGATTTGAAAGAATTAGTTGAGTTTTCGATCCAAAACAGGAAGGAATTGCAAAATATCCTCCAGCATTGAAATCACATTAAGCTTTGTGGCATTTTTTGTATTCAATGATATACTACTGGAACGTATCTTTAAAAATCTGTGAGCCAGGAAGTACAGAAACAGATTATTATTCCTAGGAGCAAAATGTCAAAAGAATATTTTAGTAAACATGTGAGTATATCGAAAAGATCAAACTACAATAACGGATGCACTCATGATAAACGTAAAAGAGTAGTCCAAGAATATTAAAACAATTTAATTAATTAATTTTCCTGTTGGAGGGCCGCAATATTTCAATTCTAAATGGAATTTATTCATTATCGTAGCGGCCTTCCAACAGGAAGGACGCACGTAATTATGACATAGCTGCACTGAGGAGCAGTGCTACAGCGAAACACGTGTCTGCAGACAGTCAATACATAACACTTTTCGAGATTAAAAAACGATAACACCATAAAATTGTTACATAGTGCTAAATATAATTTTAGACATGTAACGACAGCTAACAGTTATATCATTCAATGCCTGGCGGTGCTTTAGTACGGGGAGTAGTTGTTTTAACTGTTAGCTGGAGTTTTTACATTATTATGTAAAACATTATTGCAGAAGCTCATAGAGATTTATTTCTCTCATTATTAATTATTATTAACTAATTGATGAAAGAGAATTAAAAACCAAATGGGAAGAAATTACAAAATTTTCTCTAGAATTAAAGCACAGTGGGTTCAGTGTACTTTAATTCAGTTCAGTAGTTGTTTCAAAATTAATTTGTTTTGTAGCCTTAGTAAGACTCATTGTTGTAGATTCACGAAATGTTTTCGTATTTTTAAATTATTATATATATAATTATTGTACAATATCGACAGTTTAGTCAAAGGCATTTCAATTGAGATTGCTGAATTATTTTTGCAAACATCTATATTTATATTAGAAATTATATAATCATTTTTGCAAAATTGAGACATAATTCTTACCTTATAATAAATATTCTCGAAAAATAGAATAGCTTGATTAGCAAATTGTTGAATCTTTGAAATAAATCATGAAATATACAAGAGAAATTTATAGAACATTCTTAAAGAATAAATTATTGGTAGAAAATCCTAGAAATCTTGAAAACAAATTCATTAAAAGGAGGCATGATGTGCTGAAAAATTCTAAAAATCTTTAATTCAAGTTCAATAAAAAAAAAGAATGTTGAAAAAAAAAAGATTTAGGTACGAAAGACAGAAAAAGTGTATTACAACAATGAACTAAAAAAGCATTGCAAGAGGAAGGCCTTGCTGATGATTTGGCAGCAAAATTGCTAATAAATACTAAAACATTTAGAATCTTTAAATTTGCCTTAAAATTGAAATAAAATAAAGCAGAAAGTGGTGAAAAATTCTCAAAAATTTGAAGTTGCTGGAAATGGTTAATAAATAATCACTAAATATCGCCGACAATTCTAGAAACCTGGAAAGGAAAATACTGTAATGAATGAAGTAATGAATAGAAACGTCAATATAACGCTAGAAATTTATAGAAATTTTAAAAGAAATTGCTAAAAAATACTAAAATCCTCGAAGTAAACTCTCACAATAAACATTTGCAAGCTTGGAAGAGTTAAATTAAACAAAAGCTTAACGGAAATAATGAAGCATCTAAAAATAATGTGCTAGTATATTTTTGGCCTCTACTGATCTCAATTTATACAATTTAGAGAAATTTCTTGAATGTTTTCAAGTAAGATTTGGAAAAAAAAACTTTGTTGAGAGAATAGTTTCTACCATAAGCTATTATTATCGATTCAGATATTATCATAAAGGTTCCATCTATTGTCTAAGCCAGGCATGTGCAACTTCATCAAGATTGCGGGCCGGAAAACAAATTCAACCTAAAATCGCGGGCCGGACCTTTTATTTGAATTTATAAGGAACGGATAGATTCGTAGTTTGATTTAAGGAAATGATATTATATTTAACATTTTAAAAAAATGTAAAAAATATCAACACATGTACATGTATGTAGTTATTTATTAAAACTGGCTCTTAGAAAATAGATTAAAATGAAGTACAAACATATTTAATGGTAAGAATGTGCCTTCATATTTTTCACCAAATAATCAATATTTGGTAAAATATCGGATGTCGCAACAGGCAGAGTATTCTCCAAATGTGAGTCTGTTAATCTTGTACGTGTTTTTGATTTAACAAACTTCATTTTCAAAAATAGCTGCTCACATTTGTATTTACTTCCAAATAATGACATTTTTTCTGAGCAAAAGATGCGAGTTTTGGAAATTTATCGGTTGGTAAATATTTTTTATTAAAATTAGTTAACGGCGTGTCTCTAAATATCGCCTTAAGATCGGATTTTTCTTGCAGTTCAATTAGTTCCATTTGCAACGAAAATTGAGCTTCTTCTATTTCCACATCAAATGGGGAGGAAAAAGTTTTCAGACTTGCTTCTTGGCAGCGAAAATCTTTAAATTTGGTATTCGTTTACAAACGTTTTGAAGATAGCAGGATCTTTATGATTTGTAAAAGTGGGAAAATGGTAGGTATTTCCTTGATCTAGATTCATTTTTCTTTGATATCGGTGACATCAATCGTCTTAAAATAAATTCTCGAAACAAAATCTTGAAACTTCTGAAATATTTAAGAAAGAGTTGCTGGAAAATTACAAAACCTTTGAAGCATAATTGTCCAAAATTTTTGGAAGACAAATGCTAAAAATTGTAAAATCTTCAAATTTGCTGGAAAATTGAGATAAAATAAAACAAACTACCTTATCTCAAGGGTTATCCCCAAAATATACTAAACAATGTAAAATCGCAAAAAGTAGATACTGCCTGGACTACAAACAAAGCTTCAGAAAGATCAGGAGAAATATTGTATACTAAAACCAACATTTTCAAACCAAATGGAAAGAAATTACAAAATAGGGACAGGAAGAATAAAGAAAATTATCATCCCTAAGAGCAAAATATTTGTCACAAACCTTGATCAATCTACGGAAACGATTCTACTGGGTGAACTTCGCAAATAACACTAAAAAAAATATATGGCTTAAGCTCCTATGCACCAGTACAATATCGATAGCTTAGTCGAACGCATTGCAATTGAGGTTGCTAAATTCTAAATTTAAATTATCAATTATATAATAATTTTTGGAATATTGAGACATAAGTCTTGCTTTATGATAAAATATTCTCGAAAATTAGAAAAAAGTTGCTAGAAAATTGTTGAATCCTTGAATAAAAAGATTAAATACACAAGAAAAATGTATAGAACAATTTAGTAAAAATGTTAAAACAATTTAGTAATCTTGAAGTGAAATTAGTAGAAAATCCTGAAATTTGTAAAAAGAATTTTGAAAAAGAAGGCAAGAGATCCTAGAAAATTCTAGAGATCTTTAATTTTATAGCCCAATAAAGAAAATAAAGAATGTTACATTAATGGATTTTAAAAAATCACGAACTTACGCAGCTGAAAAAAAGAATAGCTTTGGATGCAATAGATAGAAACGTGTATTACAGCAAAGAACAAAGAAAACCTTGATCTATATTCATTTTTCTTTGATATCGGTGACATCAATCATTTTAAAATAAATTCTCGAAACAAAATTTTGAAACTTCTGAAATATTTAAAAAAGAGGTGCTGGAAAATTGTAAAATCTTTGAAGTACAATTGTCCAAAAATTTTGGAAGACAAATCCTAAAAATTGTAGAATCCTCAAATTTGCTGTAAAATTGAGATAAAATAAAACAAAAAGTAGTAAAGAATTTTTAAGAAAATTGAATGGAAGTTTCTGGAAAATGGTTGAAAAAAATACGTATCCTCGACAGTTTTAGTAATCTGGAAAGAAAAATACAAAAAGTAATGAAAAAAATTGTCAAGGCTTGAAAATTTTCAAGAGAAATTGCAAAAAAAATTAAAATCCTTGAAATAAACTCCTTCAAAAAAAAAAATGCTGAAAACTTCTTTTCGTATACTGGAATATCGAATAATAAATCATAGACAATTTTAAAAGCTTGGAAGAGTATACAACGAGAGCTTAACGAAAATATGGTATATTTAATAAAATAAATAAAATATAGAAATGGAACAGATTATATAATTAATTATATAATTATTTTTGGCCTAATAACTTCTCTAATAATCTCAAGTTGTAGACATTTCTTGAATGTTGTTGATATATTTTTAAACATGATTTGAAAAAACCTTCTATCATAAAGTATTACTTATTCCTTCAAGTTTGATAATGACAGATTGTAATCAAAACTATAACTTTAAGTTTTATGATGATCACTTTGTGCTATCACAATTTTTTAAATATACATTAGTAAAACAAAGTTTTTAAATGTTTTTTAAATCCTGTAGACATTTTAAGGAGATACAGCTCGTTAAGTCCCGAAGAGCAAAATTGAAATAACATACTAGTCACATCATGCCGATAATGTTTTATGAACGACTACGTCGACGAGTATGTGTGCCAAATATTATAATATACCGATGCTTCTAATGCCTGGCGTTAATAAAAAACAAAACATATTTGACTAGCCTTGTAGAGATTGTGAACTCTCATAGAAAAATCTGCTCACTGTAACAATATAAACGTGATACTTCAAGCAAGACAAACAATGATAAAAAAGACTAGAATGCAGAGGAACTTTAAAATGATATACATATTTCATCTTAAAACAATCATTAAGAAATTACCAAATATCCTTTGGAATTAAAGTCGGACTGGATTCAATGGGATTTTTTGGTATTGAAAAACAAACTGCTGAAACATATTTAAATCCAGAAGGTTTAAAAGAAAACAAGTAGATTATCATCCATAGGAGCAGAATATTATCTATTTAATCACGATTCTTAAAAAATCTACCAGTGGACATGTAAACATTACGAAAATCTTGAATTAACTACAAGAATAATTCTGCCACGTAAATCTCCAAAATAGACATATACTAGTGGTGAAGGGTGGTGGAAGAAATGTATGGTTTGTAAGGCCTTAATAAGGGAGGATACCACATGTGAGCCAGTACAATTTCAGCGGCTCATTCAAATAAATTGCTGGACCATTTCTAAAAATACACTAAGAAAATAATAAACCTTCGCAGTAATAGACTATATTTCAGTAAATTGATTAAGCAGCATCAAACATTTCGGGAACTCTTTTTAGGGAATGGATATATTCACTTTAGTGTTTTAGTATTTTTTCTATTTGGGAATTCGATATTAAATACTTCAACGTATTAAGTATTATTAATTTAAAAATAGTAAACTAAACTCTTCATAAATCTCTAACATGACTATCGCTCGTTAAAGGTATAAAAACAAATCACTTATCGAAACAACTGCTTCTCTCGCTAATAACAGAACAAATATTAATATATACAAAGGAAATTTGTGCGTTACAAATAGCAAAACTGTAAACCTTTATAAAATGGATAAATAATTTTATTGATTATACATCTAAATATTAAATTTCTCATTAGTTTGTTTACTATATTTAAACGTCTATATTACATTTAATGGCTTCGATGTTCACATCATCTATTTACCAAAGTAATTTCACAAAAATCACTATACCTCATTCGAACTGTTTAATTAGGAATGTTTGTGTGTATAAACAATGCGTCTAAATATAATAATTACGACGAAACTTTGGATAAGCAATTGTGTTTCCCGTGTGCTCATTTCGTTTATTAATCCGGATAAATCAAGCGCCCGCCAGGATTATCCTTTGTTGTTAATAAAAAAATAAATGGGGGTAAAGTCGGAAAATAAATAACGGATTCAAATAATTTAATTAAACTCCCGAATACGAATGGAAAGTTATTAATGCTTCTTTAATCGCCGAATAATTAATATTTGAGTTTCCTTGTCTGGCGGCCTCGTGCGTTATTTTCCGAAAACGCAATACCGGCGATGTGATTAATCCGATCGGAATTAATAATCAATCGAATGTTACTGTTGGTTCAAGATAATTTTTCGTTTGTATAGGGTTTATTACACAATAAATATTATTTCTGGTTGCTTATTGTTTCTGTTGATTATTAATGTAATTTTTAGCCTCTACTAACATACAGATAACAGTATCTACTCATTTACGAATATAGGATTTATATTTAATAAATATTTATTAACTTTTATTTTTTTAAATTTGATATTTAAATTAAATTATAAAGAGTGTTTATATATGGAAAATTTAATAGGTTATTTCCTGGGATCTTCTAAGAATATTTTGTCCTCTGGTGATTTCCGAACACCCGCTTTGTTTCTAAGATAGAGGGCAAAAAAATTGTTGTAAAAATTATTAACGTAGTCGAAATAAAATTATTGCGTACTAAATTCGTCTTGTGATTAATCATTTGGTATCTGTGGAGTTTTGTTGAGAGTGAGTGATAGTTGACGTTTATTTTCTGTCTCTAAAAGTTAAATGTCATTTATCATGAATCGCTTTACGAAGGCCGAAATGATACATCGCTTCCATTTATGGACTTCTTGAGAAAATTTCATATTATCTCGCAAGTAATCAAAGACAAGTTCTTTATTTGTGGAATATATAATGTTTATGGCAATTCACAACAAGCTAGGCGGTTCTATACTGAACGATTTTCTGATTCTAATATTCCTGATAGAAAAACCTCCTTAAGTATTAATCGAAGTCTTCATGAAACAGGCGCATTAAAACGAAGTGTAGGCTATGGAAAACCAGTGACAGTAAGAATGGTACACGTTGAAGAAAATATGCTGGTCATGATAGTGGAAGATCCAGGAACTTTTTATATATGTACGACATAATTTTCGTCAAGTGAAAGTAATAAATTACATATTGGAATAATTTTCCTCCCTAATACCACAACATATGTTAGTCTCTGGTGGTATCCTTTAAAATATAGATAGTAAAAAAGTAGATTTTTGGTATGTTTTACTATTTTACTATCAAAATAGCAAAAAAGTTGTTCAAGTAGAAAATAAATTATATTATATGTATACAATATTAACCACGTTCTGGAAAGATTGTTAAAGCTGATGAAGGTATCATAAGGACGTTAATTGATACAAGAAACATACGAAAAATGCCTAAGGTCATTAATTTTTAGAACGCCTCAAGACTTGAAATATTCTTACTGAAAAAATAGTGCCATCGCGTTGACGTTGATGCTTATAAATCAAATCTGATGTGTATGGACATCAATTAAATAAAGTTGATACTTGTTGAGCTACCCTCTTAATTCAACCAAATATGTAATTTTGGTGAAAAAAAAAAACACTTGTTATGTTCCATATTGTTACTTTTATTTTCAGTTTCCTGACACGTGTTTCGACCATACTCGATCATTTTCAAAGATTATATACGAGGGGAGCTCAATAATTAATGCTACACGTTTGGTTAAAAAACCTGAAAATTCCGTGTGGAGCATCATTCAATATTCCCCCTTCGTCTCGTTTAACCTTTGAAAATGATCGAGTATGATCGAAACACGTGTCACGAAACTAAAAATAGAAGTAACAATATGGAACATAACAAGTGTTTTTCTTCACCAAAATTCACTTAAATAATCTGAATGATTTACTTAAATAGAAAAGTTAAAATTAAATAATAAAAAAGGCATAGCTTTCCATCAAGGTAATATCAAACTTTATACAAGTTTATAACTCGTTAAAAGCTTTTACTGTTTGGATACTCACGAAATTCTCTAGATATGTCACCTCCTAAATATTATTTGTTTTGAAATCTACAAAATGTTTTTAGACAATCACACATTTTCTTCAAATGAAGAGACCAAACACCATCTAGATGCGTTTTTTAATAACATTACTAAATTTCATTCCAATTAAATTTAAAATTGTAAAACCTTATTATTAAAATTGTAAACAAAATATACTAGAATTTTGGTCCAATATTACAAATATCAATTCCTATTAAATCTCTAATTATTTAAGGGCTTTCAAAATACGTTGCTCAAAATGGTTTAAAAAATAACTTCTTATGTGAGTAATTATAAATCATAAGACATAACAAATTTGCAATTATATCTTTTCTTTAGGTTGCGTGTTTATGAATCCATTTTATTAATTCCTACAATGTTTCCGTAAAATTTAAAAGCAATTGGGTATATATGTATACAAATTAGGTACACTTTATTAGTATTACCAATTTTTCATTTTATTATTGTGGCTAATTTCATTATATTCAATTATTATCATCGGTTTGATAATGTACGTTATAAGTAAAGTGTTTTAATTCCTAACCTAGTTCATAATCGAGATGAATCACAAAGTAACGGCTTCAAAAATCAATCATGTTATATACGAGGGGAGTTTAATAATTGATGCTACACGTTTGGTTGAAAAACCTGAACTTTTCGTGTGGAACATCATTCAATATTCCGCCTTCGTCTCGTATAGTTTCATGGATTTTCGATAGGTGACGGCGCTATAAGGAACTCTTAAAATCTGTGCGTTCCAAACAACGGGCAGTGGTGGAGTTTCTTTTGGCAGAAAACCAGGGCATCTCAGATATTCACGGAGATCTGGCAGTAGACAAAAGCACGGTGAGTCGTTGGGCGAAGCGTGTGTCATCATCGCCACAAGGTCAAGCTAAACTGTTTATTCCCCTGCGAGCCGACCGACCGTGCAAAACTGTTTTGATATGATCGACGGATCTCAACACCTAGCTGTTCATTTGGACGTCTCTGCTGATAGTGTTATCACAATTATTCATCGGATGATGATGGGTCCAGCGATGTCTAACCGAAGACCATAAAGAGCAAAGAAGAACCATCGGTGCGGAATTGTTTGCTCAGTATGAGGCTGATCGTAACAATTTTTTTCAAACATTGTTACAGGTGATGAAACATGGGTTCATCACTTCAAACCCGAAACAAACTGGCAATCGAAGGAGTGTCGTCCCACCCACTCCCCTAGCAACAAAAAGATTAAAGCCAGACCCTCAGCTGGTGACGTCATTGCTACTTCTGGTATTCTGAAGAGGTTTCGATGTCCTTCCTCGATCAACTCTGAAGTGTATTGTAATACTCTTTAATAGTTGAAGAAACGACTTCAGCGTGTTCGAAGACACAAAAAGCCAATTGAACTTCTCTTTCTCCGTGACAATACTAGACCTCACACAAGTTTTCGCACCCGAGAGGAGCTCACTGTTCTCTCTCATCCACCCTACAGCCCCTATATCGCACCTTTGGATTTTTATCTGTTTGGCCCAATGAAGTACGCAATCCGCGAAAAGCAATACGCAGATGATGAAGACGTTATTGACGCAGAACGACGTTAGCGCCTTCACCCGTGGACTGATACCATGCAGGCAAAACAATTGGGGAATAATATGGTGTATTTGAATGCTGAATAAAACAACCCTTGTTTCAGAAAAAGAATGTATATAAGGAACTTCCTCGTAAATATGAATTTTGTGGCCAAGCTTTAAAATTAAAAATAATCCACATAAAATGTGGAACATTTTTTACCTTTTCACTCTTTAAATCTGCATAGCGTACCCAACGGCTGAAATTATGACAATTGTGATACACCTATAAACCAATAGCTAGCCCAGGTACATATTTTTCTACTGTTACTAAAAGTTCTTCTTTTATTTGTTTGGCTTCATTGAAAGTAAAAGATCCAACTCATCGGTACGTCAGTAGTAAGATTTGATGATCAGTAAATCATCTCCATCTATCGTCAATTTTTCTTGATAAAAACCGATTCCAAAAAACTACTATCCAAAGACAAACAACTTGATGTCCGGGATGTAAACATCATCATCTCTGAGTATTTTTTGACGCCAAAGAAGCCCTCAGTCCTATTATTTGTTTAGATAGCTGATGTCACTATAATCCCCAAGCCAGATGGGCCTTACAGCTGCAACCGTACATTCTCACCATAGAAAATACCATAGGAAAGATAAACGTATTTGCAAAGTTTTTGTCCAGACCACCCGAAGAAAACTGTATAATTGCGATGATCAGCACAGATTTATCCGCTAAAATGATAGCCAAGCTAAAAGACGATCAACATGCGAATGAAGATAAAATATAAGATGGCGGGTGAGTCAAGTGCGCCAGAAGAAAACACTGTGTATTTAAAGTGTTGCACCAACACAATGTGCAAAATTCTTGTGTGCATTAAGTGCGGAAATAGTTATCACCGCAGTTGTAGTAATAAGATAAGAGGCATGGAGTTCGTAGATGGTACTCGTGTAATGTGCTGCGGGCAGGATGAAAATGAGATTAGTAAAATACAACTCATTTATGAAAATTCAACTCTCAAGCAACAAATCGAATTACTAAAAAAATTGTTGCTGAGATGAATGATAAGAATATTATCCTGAAAGAAAATAATCAATATCTCAGAGACAAAATAAATTTCATAGAACATAATAAAATGAATAAACTATGTTCGCAAGCATAGTACCGACACCTCTGAAACAATAGTAAAAAAACACAGCAACCGATAAGTCCCAAAAATATAGAACTCAGTCCGCAAGTGTATTTGAAGACAGTAGAGAGAAAGAAACTATCATCCTACCCAATGTACTAGAAAAAGCAAAACTAGATTCCAGTAAGAAACGCGGAAAATAAATAATATCGCCGAATCTCATGCAACCCAACATACTACCAATGATGATACAAACGCCGATATTAAGAAAACAACGCCAAACAAAGACACTGAGTGGAAAACAATAAATAGGAAAAAAAAATAAGAATAAAGTCGAGGGGATAGTTGGTGTATCACAAAACTCCTCCAACATTAAAGCCATAGCGTTCCTTTACGTCTCCCGTCTGCAACCAGGCACCACAACGGAGGACATTACGAACCATATGAAGAATGATTTTCCAGAAGCTGTATGCGAGCAGCTGGAGAACAAATTTCCACAACACTATACCTCATTAAAAGTGACTATTGATTTATGCAATTTTCAAAAAGCGATGGGTACAAACATCTGGCCATATGGAGCATATATATCACGTTTTTTTTTCACCGAAGATCACAAATTCAGGAAAAGAAGTAACACCCAGGATCGAACAGCAGGAGGACGGGTCAATAACAGTGCTACATAATAATTTACAATCAATAAAAAACAAAACGAACGAATTAATTGTAATATTACACCAACTAAATGTAGATATATTTTTAGGTACCGAACATCGGGTTACTAGCTGTGAAACTTCTCCCAACATTACAAATTATAAAGCAATCTCTATCTATAGCCGTACAAACCATATTCATGGAGGGGCATCAATCCTAATGAAAGGTAATTTAGAGGACTTCAATGAATTTTTAAATATTTTTTAGATTATTTTACATAAATTAATTATATTAGAAAAATCAGATATCATTATTGAGGGTGACTTTAATGTAAATTTTATGAAATATGATAATCAAAAAACTATATTGTTTAACAACTTAATTGAAGGCTATAATCTAAAATTACCTCAGAAACTCGCATAACTAATAAAAGTAAAACGTGCATTGATAATATTTTAACTAACATTAATTATATTACATCACATACAGTCGATACTAATTTATCAGATCATCGAGGACAGATATTGTCATTTGGAGGCAGTGTAGAGAATAATCCAAAAAACATATCAAAAAGAGTGATTAATAAAAAAACGCTCGATAATATGAATAGAGAGCTCAGTAAAATGAATTAGGAGAGCATAATAAATCAGTCTATTAGCAGTGAATCTTACTTTAATTTCTATAATATATGTTTAAAATGTTTTAACAAAAATTTCCCAAAAAAAAATCAAAAGGTTAAATAACTTTAGTACTAAAAAGCCATGGTTTACAGACACCTTACGACGGAAAAAAGAGAAAATTGTGAATGTTATTATCAACTATATCTTCGCACTAATAGCTTAGCTATAAATAATCAATATAAATTTGTAAAAAAACAATATAAAATAGAGCTTCAAGAAGCGAAAAAAACTATAATTCAGATCGTATAGCATAATCTAATAGTAAAGCTAAATAATTATGGACTATAATTAAGGATCAAATCAAAATAATACTGAACAATATAATAAATTCCCAGACTTTATAAATAATAAGGATATCAAAATAGAAAATCCACAAGATATAGCTGATAGCTTCAATGAATTCTTTTGCAAAATAGATGAAGTTAAACACACGTCGAATATTAATAATTACAACATTCAACATAAAACAAATATGGCTCGATATTTCTCTATCCTGCCACCGAAAATGAAATTAAAAACATAATAACTGATATAAAACCATCTCACTCTAAAGATATTGATGATGTATCTGCAACTGTCATTAAACATGCAATGCATCACATACTCGAGCCATTGACGCAGGCGATTAATATGTCGATGGCCGAAGGTGTATTCCCATCTATTTTAAAAATCAGGCGAATTATGCCTGTTTACAAGAATGATGATCGACACAATCTAGAAAATTATGGACCAATATCTATACTGCCAATGTTCTCAAAAATATTCGAAAGGATAATATACAACAGAATTATGGCTTTCATAGGAAAACATAATATTTTGAGTGGGCAACAATTTGGTTTCAGGAAAGGTTTCACAACAAGCCATGCCCTTTATAATTTTATGAGTTACGTACTAAGCAATTTGTACATAAACACACATGTCTATTCCGTATTTCTGGACCTGTCTAAGGCGTTTGATTCTATTCCACATCAGTTGCTTTTGGATAAGGTCTGGAAATATAGAATAAGGGGTAATTGCTATAACTTATTAACATCGTACTTGTCTAACAGAAAGCATATAACATCGGTAAACATAGATGGTAAACTATATACGTCGAAGGATGCTTACCCTATTGTTGGTGTACCTCAGGGAAGTATTTTAGGGCCCCTATTATTCCTTTTATTCATTAATGACATACCACTCACAGTAAAGGGCCATAACACAATGTTTGCAGACGATACAACAATTTGCTTAAACGACATTTCGTTTAACAACTTAAACGTGGCAACTAATCAAATGCTAAATCAAGTAAGTATGTGGCTCGATTCCAATAATTTAAAAGCAAATGTTTGACAATTTCTAAATACACATATTTAATATATTCATCACAAAATGACATTCATCGAGAAGCTGCAAGGTTAGTGTATATGTCGTATTGTCAGCCTCACTTGATATATGGAATAATTTTCTGGGGTTGCACTACACAGACAAATATTCAAAAAGTGTTTGTTGTACAGAAAAGACAAATACGCACGATATGCAATAAAAAGCCAAATACAAGCTGCCGAGAATCATTCAGAGATCTTCGAATTGTCCCAATTGTAAGCTTATTCATATTTGAGTCACTAAAATTCCCAATACAATGCATTTATTTGAAATCTGGAACACGCAACGTGGTCATAACATCAGAAAGAGAACCCTTACAATTCCAAAACACAGCCATAGCTTCATACAACAATCTTGTATAATACAAACCATTAATTTCTACAATAAACTACAACAAGACTACATAAACAACTTCTAAAAAAATTGAAAAAAAAAATTAAAAATAATTGCTTCTACACAATAGATGAGTATAATAGATATTGTGCAGATATTCATTGGCAAACATGAATTGGTGTTATGCCACCAATGTTTGAACTCTTATTTATTACTTACTAATATCTCATGTTTTATTATATTGTATACTGTACCTAGATATCTAAGTTTTAAACATTTATTACTAATTTTATTTATACATAAATTTTAATCTGTCTCTTACCTAAATTTTAAGTTTTATATATTTATTATCCTTTACACCAATTTTAATCTGTGTCTCTAGATTTTAAGTTTTTAATCATTTATGTTTTATTTTATCTATAAACTAATTTATTTTTTATTATATTGTATATATTGTATATTTATTATCCTTTATATATACACCAATTTTAATCTGTGTGTCTCTAGATTTTAAGTTTTAATCATTTATGTTCTATTTTATCTATAAACTAATTCTAGTATATATTTTGCCTAGTTTTTAAGTTTTCTTAATATGCATTATCCACTACATTTGTGTAATAATTAATGCTGTTTCGCTTAGCTTCATTATTCATTACCATTTTAAAATTTATATGTGTATTTATTAACTATGTTTATATTCAATCTTTACATCCGCATTAATTGTTCTCAGTACTATATTGAACTTTTTATTGACCGACCCATGAATGTATTCATTCTTTTTGGAAATAAATAAATTTAAAACTTAAACTTAAAACTTAAGACATCAAGAAAATCAACGAAACCTTCGAGGTGGATTGCCCAGAGAATATCCGTTAATGGCCTGATAGGGGATATATGTAATGAATCAGTTATACGCCCTGGAGGACAACGTAATAAAAGACCCATGGCTCTTCCTACCAAAACAATAAAGGATCGACCTGCTCAAGAAATTCCACAATGACCATACATAAAGTTTAGACGGGAAATCTCTGAATGAAAACATACACTTAACAAGACATTTTGAATTGCTAAAAAAAAAACATGAAAAGGCACAAGTTTCTGGGTAACATTACACACGCTCAGAAATTTAGCAAAGAAAACCACAGCAAAGTTTACTCAAATAATACATCATACTGGCAGCGAAGCGACCCTGCTCATACAAAATCATATCAAATCATCATACAAACAATCATAACTAAAACTAAAGACCAAAAAGAAGAGCCTCAGAAAGCATTTCTACCCGATATAAAAGGTACGTTAGATAAAATCGGGAAAATACTGGAAAGACTAGCAATTAAAACAATATTCACAATACCACAAAAGATTGGCTAGCAACAATTTAAACGAACGAGACGATGCCCAGAGACTTCCAAACAAATTATAAATAACAAAGGTAATATAAAAAATCAGAACCATCAGATTATCCCCGAAGATATAATGAGCAATAATCCAAACCGTTTTACAATAATTCCATCAAATACAATCAACGACAAAACATGCCCTACATTTCCTTATATAATTCTTAATGTCGATAATCCTGATCCTAACCATGCAGTAGAGTACACCTGAAGATGGCACATTGGACTGCGACGAAACGTCATAAACACGGCCTTATCAATGTATGTAACCCTGCGGTAGAGAATTTACACAGATTTTTTATGCCAAAAGAAATATTTGAAATATATCGCAAAGTAATGGCTTATACATTCTGGTACAGATACGGTTTGGAGGATTGGAGGAAGAAAGGACCCCGAAGTCATAGTATGCAGGCCCATGATTGTGCCCATTAGATACATCCAGTGATGGGTGGGCTAACTCTCTATCTACCCTACTCCTTTGACAAAGTTGAGAAGTTGCTGGGAATCAGACCTCCCAGGTCGGCCGGTTTTAACTATGATATCTCCAGCAGGATCTTCCTCAATACTGCTGGAGTAGGACAGTAACACGAAATATTATCCGCCGACTCCGCTTCATGGTTACACACTCTTCAGTTGGGATCTAATGACTCTTAATACATAAAGGTGTTTCTTTAACTGTAAGTGTCCAGTTAGAATACCAGTCAGAGATATTAGTTTTCACCTGGATAGATTAACTCAATATTGGGCAACTTTAGCATTGGGTGTCTGGAATGTGCACAAGTGTTCTTCCACCTTGCTTTATAATCTGCTTGAATCATATCTGCCAGTATTTTGCTTTTGGATAGGGGCACAGGCTTCCGCCGCCAAAAAAAAAAAATAAAATAAATAAAATGACAATTAGTTTTAAAAGGATAAAGAATATCTATTTAACACCTATAAAATTATAGTTCTTTAAGAGGTGTTATCGCTGTAACCGAACCTCAATAAATTCAATGTACTGGTAATTAAGCTTATCTTGCTTTACTATATTTGTTAATTTATTAAAGCGAGTAGTGGCACTTAAATATAACAGTTTTATACACCATCGAAGGCATATAAATTGAAAATAAAGTGAGTTTCTATTAAACAATTATATACGAATCCAATCTGATAACTGCGTTTTAAAGTAAAAAGCTAGAAAAAAAAACTTAACGAACGGCCAATCAAATTGCCAGAAATTAATTAAAGGCCCAAAAAATGTATTCCTGCGACCTTCGGGCAATTGTCAACTTTCGTGTCCAATTAAGAGATAATTATGGCCTCCTTTATGTATTCACCTGAAAAAAAGATGTTTCGAACGAAATAGAACAAACGTTGTCTAATTATTGTAAACTGTAATCAAAGGCAATATTTCTTTGCAAGATATTAATTATTATATCAAAACTAGAAAAACATACAATATGTATCCATTTTATTAGTTTCTTGTTTCAATGTGCTTAAAATTTTTATTAATAATTAATAATTTGTCAGAACCGAGCTATAAAATCTTAAAATTAATCATGATGAATGCGAACTCGTCATATCGAGTAAACACCGCAACAATTAAACAAAACTGGCATACACGGTAATATATAATTCCACTGTATCGATGCAAATAACCAACAGGATCAAGCAACAGCGCAGTTAAATTAAATATATTAATTGAATTATGTGAATTTCAATCATAAATTATTGAAGCAGTTACGCATCAAATCAAATTAATTTAGTCATAACTCATTGTAGCTGATTAGGCGTAACATATAATATAATTAATATATTGCTGCGAGAAAATTTCATGCGAACACATGCAGGGCAACATGGTCTCACATTTATTTTCATTTCCCATGCAAATTAATATAATAGAACAAGGAATTTTAATTAAAAAATTAAACATATTTTTAGGACAAATATTTGACAATGAATGATTAATATTATTGGGCGCAATAATAATATAATAAATTGTGCGTATGTGTTTTACATTAATTTTCTTTTCGTCATTAATTTTTATCAAGTGTGTTTTAAAAAAAATATGTACCAAATTTCAAAAATATTATTAAAATGTATTAGTCAAGCATTTATTTTTAGCTAATAACGAAATTGTCGCTGTTGTTGGTAATTATCACTAGTTATCCACACAATTGTGGAAATTTAATGCAACATTTTGAAAATAGATGTCGCATTAAAGGTAAATATTCAAAGGTAGTTGAAGTTATTAAACTTTGTAGTAAAATCCCGTGTATCCCTGAAAATCTACCTATAACTACCGCCCAATTAGACGGTTTTCGGGGCGAACTTCAGCTTGAGTGCTTTCGGTTTTTTCGTAGGACAGCTCTTGATCTCCTTTCTGGCTTTTGACGGGAACGACGACTTCGACTTCGACATATATGGGTCGTTCTCCTGGAATGGTTGATTGGGTCATTACACAATCATAATTGTACCACACATGAGACTACTTTTATCATTTGCTTCACTTAGCACTAGTGGGTTTTTCGTTAGCGTACTAACGAGTACACCAAAAATAGGATCTAAAAGCTCTAAGATAGTTGAGTAAGCTAAATGTAGAACTAAAATATCCCACTGCCTTACGAAGATAAATATATCTGTAACCCCGAAAAGGTGTAGACCATGATTTAGCTCTGTTGAACAACAACTACTACAACTCAATATAGCAATAAATCGGGAGAATACTATACGAACTAAACGAAAGGAAAATCAAACAGATATTTGATTACCCGGAAAAATAAGGCAAATATTTAAATAAATATGCACATAAACTGCATCCTAAATTTGTCTGTATGTCACAGATGGATATTTGAGCTTAGGCCCTTAGAAAAAAAGAAGAAATGACAAAAAGACAAATATATCCAACTTTGTAGTTAATTTTCCTTAAAAGCTCCTTATATTAAGTTATATTTTGTCACGTAATTTTTTTACATCGATATTAACTTACCTTTTACCATTACCATAACGTACCTTTTAAATATATATTTAATTACCGTTAATATTCAATATTAACACGCCGATGGTGGCGCATCGGTTACGGCCCCGAACTGACGTACAGCAACGTTGATTCGGGTCAGTAGTCGGATGGGTGACTGGTACCATTCACCATTGGGATACAATTAATGGTGCTTTAGAATGACGGGGGCGATCCTTTAAAGTAACAAGCTCATTTACACACACACAAATGACACATGGCGGAAGGACCACGTGGTCGATAGCCTAACACTACTACTACTACTACTACTACTATTCAATATTACAAACCGAACAATTGGCAAAATCTTGGATGTATCGAGATGATGACATAAACTAATTAATTCAGTTTTCATCTGAAGTGCGCGACGCTTCGTAAGTTATCTAGGATAATCCAGCTCCTAATCCTTAACTATAATAACTAATAGACACATCTAATAAGGCTCCGCCGCTCGTTTTAATTAATCTAGAGGACGGAGGACGACGGCGGAGAAGGCTAAATCCACTAGGATGAGCCTTGGGATCGATGATGTGTTCGTGTGTTAAATATTTATATCCCAAACTTAATAATATTTATAAAAGCAATAACCGCATTTTAATTGATTTATTTTAAATGCATAAGCTTGATATTGATGGAGTTTTTATATTGCATAATTTTAAATTAAATGAAGTTATAAAATCACATACAAGTAAAACGACTAATTGGACTGGAAACTGCTATTCCTGCTCATCAATCACTTGATGAAACTTAAACTTAACTTCACTGTAAGATAAATTAGTATAATTACTTTAAATAACAAAAGGATTTTAATTATGTAGATATACTGACTATTATAGGAAACTATAATTACCTACAGTAAAGAATTCTATTATTATAAAAATTAAGTATAGTCTTAATATTAACGTGCTTGATACAGGGTGACTGACGAAAAACCTTTGGTGCTGTATCTCGCTTATTTTTGATCCGATTTGAATAAATAAAACATCAAATTAAATTATTTTTAAAAGACTTTAATATGAACTGTACTGATATTTTTTCTTGCATCCAGTTTTTGACAAAAAACGATCAACTTTTTTTATCAAATTGCACTGTATATATATTTTGTACTGATCCGCAAGGAGATTTTTTTCTGAATCTAAATTTGTAAACGATTTTATCCATTCATCAAACCACAGTCGAGAAATTGAGGTTTAAAAAAAATTAAAAATCGAATACCCATACTAAACAATATACAGAACCTATTCCAAATGTCAAAAGTGACATTGTCAGTCATTGGTACAATACTGCAATGATTTTTAATAATTTCATAATAAAAATGTTGCAAGATTTCAAAAACTGAAAAACGATTTCTGTAGAAGCACAAAATTCTAGTACAGTGTTTGAAATATTGCAACATTTTAATTATGAAATAATTAAAAATCGTTGCAGTATTGTATCAATGGCTGTCACTGTCACTTTTGACATTTAAAATAGGGTCTGTATATTGTTTACATACTTGACTTTTTATTTATTTTTTTAATCCTCAATTTCTCGACTTAAGTTTGATGGATAAATTTGTCTACAATTTTATATTCAGAAAAAAAATCTCCTTGCGAATCAATAAAAATATATATACAGTGCAATTTAAAAAAAAAATGTTGATCGTATTTTGTCAAAAACTGGGTGCGAGAAAAAATAACAGTTCAGATCCTATTAAAGTCTTTTAAAAATGGTTTAATTTGATGTTTTATTTATTAAAATCGGATAAAAAATAAGCGAGATACAGCACCAAAGGTTTTTCGTCAGTCACCCTGTATAAAGCAAAGCAAACTAATTCGACACATTTATTAAATACATCTAAATTAATTTAACTAACTCAACTGTTTTACTGTTGAAATTAATAATTGGCGAAATTAATCAATAGTAAAAACATAAATCACTAATATGTACAGATAAATTCATTCTAAATTTGATTAATTAGGTATTTTATAGACTAAGTAATAATTTTACCTTATACATGTGTAAAGTTATTATTCTCATATTCAATTAAAATAAACGCAGAAGACAAATCCGGTTTAAAACTCGCTTAAGCTTACACAACAATTCTGCGTTGGAAAATTACGACCGCTGATAACGTGTGTATTAGCAACAGGCGATCAGTTTTGTTATTCGATTCGATTTATCAAAGGCGATACCTTATCCTTTTCGGTGGGGTCAGAGGTGTCCTTTGATAATCATGCGTATAAAAGGTATGCATCTGGATGCAATAGGCACACTCACGGTGTCCAAGTCATAGGATCATCATGAGGACGGCATTTGTGCTCTTGTTAGCTGGCGTTTGCGCTTTGGCTTTGGCCACCCCCATCACCAAGCAATTCAAAGTTGGTAAGTGATCTGAATTTTATTAGTTTTTTTTATTACTTTAAACTTGACATAATTTCACAAATTATATAATTTTTACAGCTGATAAAGTAGTTTTGGAGAAGCAGAAGGACATCCTCCGCTTGTTCAACTATGTAAACCAACCCAGCTACTACAAGGAGTTCGTTCAGCTTGCTAAGGAATTCCAATTCGAAGGACACTTTGATTTGTGGACCAAGCCCGAATACGCTAAAGAGTTCTACCATTATTACCAGCATGATATCCTTCCACAAGGAGAGGTCTTCTCTGTGTTCTACCCAGAACACTTGAAGCAAGCCATTGCTCTCTTCAGGACCTTCTATTATGCCAAGGACTACGAAACCTTCTACAAGGTCGCCGTTTGGGCTCGCCAACACGTTAACGAGGCTATGTTCGTATATGCTCTTTCTGTCGCCACCCTTCACAGCAAGCACACCCAGGGAGTCATCTTACCACCAATTTACGAAATCTTCCCACACTACTTCTTCAACGATGAAGTTATATACAAGGCTCAACAATACAAGCAACACTTCTGGGGAACATACGAACATGAACATGAAATCAAGGATGCTTCCTACAAGGGCTACACAATCCATGCTAACTACTCCGGTTGGTACATGAACGTCCATCCAGAACAATCCATGACCTATTTCACCGAAGATGTAGGAATCAATGCCAACTACTACTACTATCATCTTTCTGCTCCATTCTGGATGCACCAAGAAGAGATGTCATACGACAGTAACCACCGCGGTGAGTACTTCTACTACATGCATCAACAACGTTTGGCCCGTTATTACTTGGAACGTCTCTCCAATGACATGGGTGAAATCCCACATTTCGAATACGAATACCCAATCGAAACTGGATACTACCCATCCCTCCACTACCCCAACGGACTCCACTTCCCAACCAGGCCAAACCACGCTCATCTTTACTACCACGGAGTTCACGGAGAACAAGACTACGGATTCTATGGTAACTACACTTACACATACACCTACGTCAAGGATTACGAAAGGCGTCTCCGTGATGCTCTCGATATGGGATTCTTCTACACTCCTAAGGGTGAAAGGGTAAACCTCTTCGATGAACATGGTTTTGAAACTCTTGGTAACTTGGTTCAAAGCAACGCTGACTCTTACAACGGCCGCTACTACGGTGATCTCCTCATCTTCGCCCGCCATCTCCTCGGCTATTCTTACTACCCACTCGACCAATACAAGGTAGTCCCATCTGCATTGGAACACTTCGAAACCTCTATGCGCGACCCAATGTTCTACCAAATGTTCAAGAGGATTATGTACTACTTCTACCAATACCAGAACTACGAAGGACCTTATGAAAAGAAGGACCTTTATTGGGACTCTGTTGAGGTTAAGGATATCGAAGTTGACCGTCTTATGACCTTCTTCGATTACCATTATTCTGACTTGAGCAACGCTGTTACTGTCGACGAGAAAGAATTCCAAGCTGACTCCTTCGAAATCCGCGCCCGCCAATACCGTCTTAACCACAAGCCTTTCAACTACAAGATCAATGTTGACGCAAAGACTCCATGCGAAGCTTTCGTGAAGGTCTTCATTGGTCCAAAATATGACGAATATGGCCGCGTTATCGACATCGAAGACAACCGCATGAACTTCTTCCTTTTGGACAGATTCCACTACACCCTCACAGCCGGAAAGAACGTCATCGAGCGCAACTCCCGCGAGAGCGTATACTTCGGTTACGATCGCACCACTTACAAGCAATTGTACCAGCAAGTACTCACCGCCATCAACGGAGGAGAAGAGTTCAAGACCTACCATAACTACCACTATTACGGTTTCCCACAAAGGTACATGCTTCCAAAGGGTGACTTCGGCGGCAAGACTTACCAATTCTACGTCATCGTGAGCCCATACCATGCTCCAGCCAAGCAAACCTTCCAAACCGAATATTTGGTCGACACTGAATACACCATTGGCTATCCATTCGACCGTCCAATTGAGTTCGACCACGAATTCTTCGTGCAAAACTCCCACTTCAAGGATGTAGTCGTCTACCACAAGAACACCGAGGAAGACATCAACACCACCTGGAGCAACTACTAAACGCTTCGTCCACGGTACTATGAGATAACAGTCAAAAATTCCGAATATACTATACGTAACAGCTAACGTAATAAAGACAAATCTCAACTATTTATACTTTTGATACAAAAAATTGTTTAAATAAATAGCAACACATTATAAATACTTGGCTATTTTTTAATATAACCCAAAAATGATTTTCCCCATGCACAATAATAATAGTAATAATAACTATATTTAATCGATAAAAAGCATGTTGTTTTTGTATATATGGCAAAATTAAAAATTGGAGAAACATATTGTTTCTAATTAATATACTATTGGTCATTTTAATTTTGAACAAAAAAATGAAACTCTCGGTTATAAATGGCCAAACTGAATGAGACCATCAATAAATCAAAGTCATCAAATTACTGCGAACAAATAGCACTACTCAAATCTATTACATTTTACTCTACTGTTACAAATAAGACAAATGTAAATCACATTCACTTCTACATATTTCGTTGCTTGAAAAAATAGTAATGTAGTAATGTGATCATAATAGTAATTTCCAGGTATTCTTCAATAATATTGGAATAATTATATTAAAACCAACAAAAATATAATTCAAAATTGTTGATAATATCAAAAATATAAATATTGTTTCAAATAATTGAAAAAATCGTGGATACATTTCAAAGTATTAAAATTTTTCCCATGATTCAACATGAAATAATACAAAATTTATTTGTAATTTAA
Source organism: Ontholestes murinus (assembly GCA_963969525.1). Lineage (NCBI taxonomy): Eukaryota > Metazoa > Arthropoda > Insecta > Coleoptera > Staphylinidae > Ontholestes > Ontholestes murinus. The sequence goes on from OZ018396.1 coordinate 22,860,554, forward strand.
AAAAGTATGTCAGATATACGATAGGCGATTATTGTGGTAGGTCAAAACTACGCTAGAATAAATAATAATTAAGAGTTATTACGGCTATATTAATTTAATATTCTGTTTGTTGTAAATTAAAATATCGATTAATACAATATGTGACGAAAGTATCGAAGAGTAGTTAAAATTGACCAAGTGCCAAAACAATTAAATGTCTCAGTAGGAAGCAATTGAAATAACTTAAATTTAAAAACAAATTCGATACAAGCTTAATGTTAAGAAGCAGTCGTCCAAGAGGTCGTAAAAGAAAGAGCCTTCTCATGTTTAAACTTTAATTTTGAATTGTATTACAAAAGGCGCCTGCGAAAAAGAAGGACAAAATAAACACTTGTGAAAAATAAACGGATTAAGGTTCACACATAACCTCCATGTGTCGCGTCGTTGCAATCGCATTGAATTCGCGAATGATAACATACCTTTTGTGAATTTCGGCAGACATATGACGATGCGCGGCTAATAAACAGTCGATGCGCGACTTTACAATTGGACTGAAGCTGATATGGACAGATTGCAATTTAGCACTTTCAACACAGCACATTTCATGCATGATAGCGATCAAGGAAAGGTTGGGTTGCTGCCAACCTCGGCATGACAAAGGAGCTTTCAGGAGAAAAGTGAACAACTCTAACAATTAACGAATGAATATAGTTAAAAATTATATTTTGGAATATTTAAAAACCCTAAAATACTGTCACTCACTCTAGAAATCACGTGAAATTATTAGATATTTGTCAAATAAAAACAATAGAAACATATACATTAAAATCGATGAAAACTGTTATAGAGACGCGGACTTGATATCTTCGTGACCATCATTGAGAGGGAAGTAGCACCGCGGTACTTTCTGGAAACAACACGCGCTGGAGGCTGTTAATCCCTGGCGAGCCGCGCCATCGATTAACAGCCGCAGGCTTTGATTAAACAATTTCACGCACGTGCTACTTACTTGAGCCTACACCCCATATCAAGTTATGTGTGATTGGCTAACTGAGGGTATGAAAAATAAAAGAAACAATATAAATATGTAAATTGGACATGGGGGTTAGCAGAATACATATATTATACAAAAAAATACAAGTAACAAGTTATTCACAAATGAATTAAAAGAGTAAGAGCCGAGCAGGCTGACCGTCGTTGCTAAAGGCAGACAACTGGTGAAAAGCGTCAGTCTTTTGGTCTGGCTTCATACCGTACTCTTCGGTACCGCGGCATTGTCCCGGTCATGTAGGTACCGAAATTCCCGGGACAGGTAATAATCTTCCATCTCCAAAAAGGGCTTGTCCTGTTATTCTGCACTGGCAGCTGCATAATTTGGAAAATTATCTCGTTTGGAATGTTTCAATAATGTGGAATTTATGCAAATTTAGCTTCTAAAATGGATTAAAATATAATTAGGCATCAGGTAAACTGATCACCGGTAACAAAACCATTAGCAAATAAGAACAATTGAAAATTTATTATAGAAAGAGTTGAAACAGTTCAATGTAATAGCTCCAGAAAACAATAAAAATATTATAAAGAATGGACAATTAATAAAAGCATTGATAATATATTTACTAATGAACACAATTAAAAATTAATTAACGAATATAGTTAAAATTGAGTATTAAAACGCTTATTAAAATCAATTGATAATTCCTGATTTCCAGCCTTGCTTTTAGGTCTATAATTTTTAACCAGGCCGTATAATATTGCCAAAACCCGATTTAAACGGTTTACAAACAATAACTTCCTTCGTTAATAACTGACACTTCTAATTAAATTACATGTAGGCGCATGCTTTATTAAAAATTATCTATATTACTTTTGCCGAACTTATTTCTGAAATCCCACGCAAAATGTGTACACATTTATGCTCATTTAAATGACGTTGTTGGTTGTACATTTACCAGATGCAAGAAGGTGCTATTATGCAGTTAATCAGTTTCAATTCGAATAAATGTTACCCATTTGTTAGTAATCCATGTCAAAAAGATTAACTCCTAAATTAGTAAAAAATTGAACTTTCTTAATCACTTTTGTTTTTCGATTCGGTTTATCAAAGGAGATACCTTATCCTTTTCGGTGGGGTCAAAGGTGTCCTTTGATAATCATGTGTATAAAAGGTATGTGTCTGCATGCAATAGGCACACTCACGGTGTCTAAGTCTTAGGATCATCATGAGGACGGCATTTGTGCTCTTGTTAGCTGGCGTCTGCGCTTTGGCTTTGGCCACCCCCGTGACCAAGCAATACAAAGCTGGTAAGTGATCTGAATATTAACAATTTTATTTCATACATTAAACATGACTTAATTTAAAATTATATAATTTTTACAGCCGATAAAGTAGTTTTGGAGAAGCAAAAGGACATCCTCCGCTTGTTCAACTATGTAAACCAACCCAGCTACTACAAGGAGTTCGTTCAGCTTGCTAAGGAATTCCAATTCGAAGGACACTTTGATTTGTGGACCAAGCCCGAATACGCTAAAGAGTTCTACCATTATTACCAACATGATATCCTTCCACAAGGAGAGGTCTTCTCTGTGTTCTACCCAGAACACTTGAAGCAAGCCATTGCTCTCTTCAGGACCTTCTATTATGCTAAGGACTACGAAACCTTCTACAAGGTCGCCGTTTGGGCTCGCCAACACGTTAACGAGGCTATGTTCGTATATGCTCTTTCTGTCGCCACCATTCACAGCAAGCACACCCAGGGAGTCATCTTACCACCAATTTACGAAATCTTCCCACACTATTTCTTCAACGATGAAGTTATATACAAGGCTCAACAATACAAGCAACACTTCTGGGGAACATACGAACATGAACATGAAATCAAGGATGCTTCCTACAAGGGCTACACAATCCATGCTAACTACTCCGGTTGGTATATGAACGTCCATCCAGAACAATCCATGACCTACTTCACCGAAGATGTAGGAATCAATGCCAACTACTACTATTATCATCTTTCTGCTCCATTCTGGATGCACCAAGAAGAGATGGGATACGATACTGAACACCGCGGTGAGTACTTCTACTACATGCACCAACAACGTTTGGCCCGTTATTACTTGGAACGTCTTTCAAACGGATTCGGTGAAATCCCACATTTCGAATACGAATACCCAATTGAAACTGGATACTACCCATCCCTCCACTACCCCAACGGACTGCACTTCCCAACCAGGCCAAACCACGCTCATCTTTACTACCACGGAGTTCACGGAGAACAAGACTACGGATTCTATGGTAACTACACTTACACATACACCTACGTCAAGGATTACGAAAGGCGTCTCCGTGATGCCCTCGATATGGGATTCTTCTACACTCCTAAGGGTGAAAAGGTGAGCCTCTTCGATGAACATGGTTTTGAAACTCTTGGTAACTTGGTTCAAAGCAACGCTGACTCTTACAACGGCCGCTACTACGGTGATCTCCTCATCTTCGCCCGCCATCTCCTCGGCTATTCTTACTACCCACTCGACCAATACAAGGTAGTCCCATCTGCATTGGAACACTTTGAAACCTCTATGCGCGACCCAATGTTCTACCAAATGTTCAAGAGGATTATGTACTACTTCTACCAACACCAGAACTACGAAGGACCTTATGAAAAGAAGGACCTTTATTGGGACTCTGTTGAGGTTAAGGATATAGAAGTTGACCGTCTTATGACCTTCTTCGATTACTATTATTCTGACTTGAGCAACGCTGTTGCTGTCGACGAGAAAGAATTCCAAGCTGACTCCTTCGAAATCCGCGCCCGCCAATACCGTCTTAACCACAAGCCTTTCAACTACAAGATCAATGTTGACGCAAAGACTCCATGCGAAGCTTTCGTGAAGGTCTTCATTGGTCCAAAATATGACGAATATGGCCGCGTTATCGACATCGAAGACAATCGCATGAACTTCTTCCTTTTGGACAGATTCCACTACACCCTCACAGCCGGAAATAACGTCATCGAGCGCAACTCCCGCGAGAGCGTATACTTCGGTTACGATCGCACCACTTACAAGCAATTGTACCAGCAAGTACTCACCGCCATCAACGGAGGAGAAGAGTTCAAGACCTACAACAACTACCACTATTACGGTTTCCCACAAAGGTACATGCTTCCAAAGGGTGACTTCGGCGGCAAGACTTACCAATTTTACGTCATCGTGAGCCCATACCATGCTCCAGCCAAGCAAACCTTTGAAACCAAATATTTGGTCGACACTGAGTACACCATTGCCTATCCATTCGACCGTCCAATTGAGTTCGACCATGAATTCTTCGTGCAGAACTCCCACTTCAAGGATGTAGTCATCTACCACAAGAACACCGAGGAAGACATCAACACCACCTGGAGCAACTACTAAATGCTTCGTCCACGGTACTACGAGAAAACAGTCAAAACATTCGAATATACCCTACATAACAGCTAACGTAATAAGGACAAATCTCTACTATTTATACTTTTGATACAGAAAAAAATGTTTAAATAAATAGCAACGCATTGTAAATAATTGACTATTGTTATATCCAACCTAAAAATGATTTCCCACATAGACAAAAAATAATAATAAACAGCATATTTATTCAGTCAAAAACGTATTAATGTTTTTATATATGAAAAAATTAAAAACTGGAGAAGAAACATTTTATTTCTAATTAAGATATTAGTTACTCTAATCTTATACAAAAACAATAAGTCGCGGTTTAGAATGGCCCAACCCAAATAATGCATTAATATATCAGAATCATTATATACTGGCCACCATAAGTAAAAGTACACCAATAATTCGTCGCTCAATTTTTATGAAAATTTCAGATAATACGTAAATAATCCACACTAAGAAATGATTAATATTTTTACAAAGAACTTTTTCTTTAATTTTAATAATTAATTGCCCCTCCATGATTTAGGGAGCACTCAGCAACTCGCCTAAGCATACTAGAAATCAAATTGTAACGTCAGCCTGAGGGATAGCTCATAAGCCTGGAGAACGAGAAGGCCATAAAAGGCCATAACCCTAGAAGTATGCGGCTTTGCATTATCCTGTTGGAAAATGGGGTTTTCTAACCTTCTCAGATAGGGCATTAATGTTGGTACCATAATTGTGTTAATGTAGCGATTTGCGTTTAATGTTTCTGGAATGAACACAAGAGGAGACTTACTTCTATAGCCGATCCCCTCTCATACCATTTCTCCGCGTGTAAAAGCTGTATGGCGTTCCATTGCAAACTGTAAATTTCCTAGTTTTCCTCGGCAACGTCTAACCATTTTACGACCATCGTGAGCAAACAAACAAAATCTCGATTCATCGCTAAATATACCTACCTCCATTGGACTGACCCATTGTAGTCACTCATTGCACCATTCCAGACGGCACCTCTTATGGCGAGGAGTTAAGAGCAAACAAAGAAAAGAGCGGTACGACTTGAGACCAAATGATAGATTTTTTCGGTAAACTGATCTAACGAAGATTCCTTGGTAAGTTGAACCTCTCCAGATGTCTCCAATGGCTCTTGTTGTTGAAAATCGATCTCGGACAGCGACGAGCCGAAGAGCTCGATCTTCACGTTCTGTAGTGCTTTTAGGGAACCCAGGTCGTAATTTCCGCCATTGTTGCTGTGTCTCGGTCCATCTTCGCCAATATCGACATATTGTACTGACACTTCTGCCAATTCATTGAGCAATATCACAAATTGACAAACCCGCTTCTCTGAGCCCGATTACTCTACCGCGTTCAAAATCGCTTAATTGTTGAAATACGCCACACTGAAAAAATCGAGGTATATTTTGATTTAAATGGGGAACCAATTAATTGATTTGCACGATAAAATTGTAATGTCACTGTTCAGTTAATTTAACAAAATAACAATAAAGTTTCTTTCATTTTTTATACTCCAAGGTAAAATGATCAAAAATTTACCATGATTTTTTATTGAAATTTTAATCATTTCTTAGTGTGGATTATTTACGTATTATCTGAAATTTTAATAAAAAATTAGAGAATTCTTGGTGTTCCTTTACTTATGGCGGCCAGTATATTACTGCGAACAAATCACATTGCTTGAAACTATTAGATAGATGTTATATGGGTGGCACCAGCGCCCTTTTCCGATCTATTGTGGATCCCTGTTTATCTCAGATGGCCAGCTCTAGCTTTGCCTCTTTGATTAGTCCTATCAGCCCTGCCAGAGGGGCTTGGATATAGGTATCCGCGCTTGGGTTTGTAGTGCCGAGCTTTTGATATCTAATAGACCCTCACAGTGGCACAGAATGTGGAACGAGTCCTCTTCTTCCTCCAGGCAGAATCTGCATGGTGCTTCTTCCACCAGGCCTATTTTGTTTATATGTTTGTTGAGCTTGCAGTGTCCTGTCATCAGACCTACTATTGTTTTGACCTTTTTCCTGTCTTGGTTCAGAAGTTCGGTCGTGAATTTTGGCGACTGTTTCTTAAGGAACTGTTTCGCCTGTCTCTGCCCTGGTGAGTTTGTCCACCAGCTATGGGCCTGTGTCTCCACCCACTTTTTATGAATCGTTTGACTGCGGTTTTGGAGAATTCGCAGGAGGGTTCCGGGTTCCGATAATTGCTTTTGACGAGCCTTGTTTGGCCAGTTCGTCTGCTTTGTCATTCCCCGGATGTCCTTCGTGTCCTGGAACCCATGTGATTGTTACTTTTTTGTGACAGCCAATTTCATTAAGAGCACGTATACAATCCCACACTAGCTTGGATTCGACCTGTGTGAAGCTTAGTGCTCTTATCAACGCCTGGCTATCGGAGAATATAGCAATTGACCTACGTTTGGTATCTTGTGTTGCTATTTCACTTGTGTAGTGGTGAGGAGCTATCGCCTCTGCTTGGAACACGATGTTGTCCTTGCTGAGACTGGCAGAAATCATTGTCTCGGTTGAAACTATTACCTTGTACTCTACTGTTACGAAAGAGATAAATGTAAATCACATTGACTTCTAAATGTATACAATGACAATTCAATGCTTAAAATAATATAATAGTAACTGAACCTCATAGTACTTTTGTTGTATTTTAAAGTATAATTGGAATAAATAACATGAGAACTGCCTAAAATATAGTTCAAAATTGTTGATTAAAAAAATGTAAATATTGCTTCAAATAGTTGAAAATTCTTGAAACATTTTAAACTACGATATAAAAAAAAAAAATTACTAATGAATCAACATATAATAATAATAAATTAATGCATAATTTGATAAGGTAAGTCAGGAATACGATAGGCTATTAGTCAAAAATACGCTAATATACATAATGATCAAGAGTTAATAAGGCTAAACTAAAAAAGAGTCCTGTTTATTGTAAATTAAAATAACGAATCATACAATACCAAAGGAAATTAACAAAAAAGTAGTTAATTGATTAATGGTTGAGGCGTTAACTTCGTGATACATTTTGGAAAATTAAACAAAAACGTTTACTTTGTTAATATCACACTTTATTTTTAAGTGACTCGAGTTTCGATCATTAACTGATCATTATCAAACTTAAAGTAAATGAATCTACGACAAAACTGTATAAATAAGTGTTTTGTCGTAGATTCATTTACTTTAAGTTTGATAATGATCAGTTAATGATCGAAACTCGAGTCACTTAAAAATAAAGTGTGATATTAACAAAGTAAACGTTTTTGTTTAAAAAAGTAGTTAAAATTGACAAAGCGCCAAAATCATTGAAAATTTACAATAAGAGTTTAACGAATGAAAATAATTGAGAATTATTTATACAAAAGCAAAAATAATGTCACTCACTTTAGAAATCAATTGAAATGACTAGATTTTGTAAAATGGTAACAATTAAAACAGATAGGCAGAAAGACCATGGGTCGATAGCCTTATTAAAAATCAATTACAATTATATTGTTCATAACGATTGTATTTAATAATAAATAAAGATATTTGTCTCTCTCTCTAAAACAGCTATTAAAATGGCAAATAAAAAGTATTGAAAACTAATTATAGAAATAGTTGAAACAGATCCAGAAAACAATTAAAAATATTATAAATTAAGAGAACAAATAATGACTAAAAGGAGTAACAAAATATTTACTAATGAACACAATTGAAAATTAATAAACAAAGACAGTTAAAATTGGGCGTTAAATCACTAATGTTATGGTCGTAGGATATTGCCAAAAAATGATTCAAACGATTTACAAACAATAACTTCCTTTGCTAACAACTGATAGTTGCAACTCAATTATAGGTAGATGCACGTTTTATTAAAAATTATGTAGCCATCATATTATTTTAACTAAACTTATTTCGGTAATACTACTAAAATGTATACATTTTTTGTGCCCATCTACCAGAAGCAAAACGGTTGCAGTATGCAGTAAATAAATGTCAACACGAAAATATGTTACACATTTATTAAGAACCAATATGAAATAAATTCATGCAAAATTAGAACTCTTTAAATCAGTTTTGTTTTTCGATTCTGCTTATCAAAGAAGATACCTTATCCTTTTCGGTGGGGTCAGAGTTGTCCTTTGATAATTATGCGTATAAAAGGTATGCCTTTGCATGCAATAGGCACACTCACGGTGTCTAAGTCTTAGGATCATCATGAGGACGGCATTTGTGCTCTTGTTAGCTGGCGTTTGCGCTTTGGCTTTGGCCACCCCTGTGACCAAGCAATACAAAGTTGGTAAGTGATCTGAATTTTAATAGTTTTTTTTTAACATTTAAACATGACATAATTTTACAAAATTATATAATTTTTACAGCTGATAAAGTAGTTTTGGAGAAGCAGAAGGACATCCTCCGCTTATTCAACTATGTAAACCAACCCAGCTACTACAAGGAGTTCGTTCAGCTTGCTAAGGAATTCCAATTCGAAGGACACTTTGATTTTTGGACCAAGCCCGAATACGCTAAAGAGTTCTACCACTATTACCAGCATGATATCCTTTCACAAGGAGAGGTCTTCTCCGTGTTCTACCCAGAACACTTGAAGCAAGCCATTGCTCTCTTCAGAACCTTCTATTATGCTAAGGACTACGAAACCTTCTACAAGGTCGCCGTTTGGGCTCGCCAACACGTTAACGAGGCTATGTTCGTATATGCTCTTTCTGTCGCCACCCTTCACAGCAAGCACACCCAAGGAGTCATCTTGCCACCAATTTATGAAATCTTCCCACACTACTTCTTCAACGATGAAGTTATATACAAGGCTCAACAATACAAGCAACACTTCTGGGGAACATACGAACATGAACATGAAATCAAGGATGCTTCCTACAAGGGCTACACAATCCATGCTAACTACTCCGGTTGGTACATGAACGTCCATCCAGAACAATCCATGACCTACTTCACCGAAGATGTAGGAATCAATGCCAACTACTACTACTATCATCTTTCTGCTCCATTCTGGATGCACCAAGAAGAGATGTCATACGACAGTAACCACCGCGGTGAGTACTTCTACTACATGCATCAACAACGTTTGGCCCGTTACTACTTGGAACGTCTCTCCAACGACATGGGTGAAATCCCACACTTCGAATACGAATACCCAATCGAAACTGGATACTACCCATCCCTCCACTACCCCAACGGACTCCACTTCCCAACCAGGCCAAACCACGCTCATCTTTACTACCACGGAGTTCACGGAGAACAAGACTACGGATTCTATGGTAACTACACTTACACATACACCTACGTCAAGGATTACGAAAGGCGTCTCCGTGATGCTCTCGATATGGGTTTCTTCTACACTCCTAAGGGTGAAAAGGTGAACCTCTTCGATGAACATGGTTTTGAAACTCTTGGTAACTTGGTTCAAAGCAACGCTGACTCTTACAACGGCCGCTACTACGGTGATCTCCTCATCTTCGCCCGCCATCTCCTCGGGTATTCTTACTACCCACTCGACCAATACAAGGTAGTCCCATCTGCATTGGAACACTTCGAGACCTCTATGCGCGACCCAATGTTCTACCAAATGTTCAAGAGAATTATGTACTACTTCTACCAATACCAAAACTACGAAGGACCTTATGAAAAGAAGGACCTTTATTGGGACTCCGTTGAGGTTAAGAATGTAGAAGTTGACCGTCTTATGACCTTCTTCGATTACTATTATTCTGACTTGAGCAACGCTGTTGCCGTCGACGAGAAAGAATTCCAAGCTGACTCCTTCGAAATCCGCGCCCGCCAATACCGTCTTAATCACAAGCCTTTCAACTACAAGATCAATGTTGACGCAAAGACTCCATGCGAAGCTTTCGTGAAGGTCTTCATTGGTCCAAAATACGACGAATATGGCCGCGTTATCGACATCGAAGACAACCGCATGAACTTCTTCCTGTTGGACAGATTCCACTACACCCTCACAGCCGGAAATAACGTCATCGAGCGTAACTCCCGCGAAAGCGTTTACTTCGGTTACGATCGCACCACTTACAAGCAATTGTACCAGCAAGTACTCACTGCTATCAACGGTGGAGAAGGGTTCAAGACCTACAACAACTACTACTACTACGGCTTCCCACAAAGGTACATGCTTCCAAAGGGTGACTTCGGCGGCAAGACTTACCAATTCTACGTCATCGTGAGTCCATACCATGCTCCAGCCAAGCAGACCTTCGAAACCGAATATTTAGTCGACACTGAATACACCATTGCCTATCCATTCGACCGTCCAGTTGAGTTCGAGCACGAATTCTTCGTACAGAACTCCTACTTCAAGGATGTAGTCGTCTACCACAAGAACACCGAGGAAGACATCAACACCACCTGGAGCAACTACTAAACGCTTCGTCCACGATACTACGAGATAACAGTCAAAAATTTCGAATTTACTATACATAACAGCTAAAGTAATTAGAACAAATCTCTACTATTTATATTTTTGCTACAAAAAAATTATTTAAATAAATAACAACTTATTGTAAATACTTACATAACTATTTTTATATACAACCTAAAAATGATTTCCCACATATACAAAAATAAATAAAAGTCTTATTTAAGAAGTCAAAAACAATTTAATAGTTTTTTATATGTGAAAACATTATAAAATGGGGAAATATTTTGTTTCTAATTAATTATTTAAGATAACTGTAATAAGACTCATTGTTGTAAATTCACGAAATGTTTTCGTATTTTTTAAATTATTAAGACAACTGTTTTCAGCCAAATGGATAGCGATTGTTAGAAGATTTATAGAGACGAAATCAAACTTTATATTTAAAAAGAGATATTACTTCTTTTAATATAAACATTTAGATCATATATTAAAAGTTACCATTTCCAGGTTATAACAAACCACTATCTTATCAATAAAATAAAATATGGTATTAAAATAACTATTATTGTTATCAAAGATCCACTATTACACCTACTAAAAATAATGACAATACCACCTAATTAGCTGAGAGTGAAACATGATATTCAAAAAAGTATCATACTTAGTGAAGCATGAATATAAGAAGAAAGTGTTGTAAAAATTAACTAATAACTAAGTAGAAACTGACACTCCATAACCATATACGTATAGGAATATTAAAATAACCAAGCTGCCACTCCTCGATGTTATGACATCCGAATCTGTATATAATTTAAATTAAGAATTTCTGAATGATTACGAGAGAAATTGTAAGTTCCAATGATTACTAATATTTTACCACCCTAGCTGTGCTAATTATTCACATATTCTTAAATCCTTAATAAATATACAACAAGATTTACAAATAGTATATTTTATCCGTAGTTATTTTCTAATCCTATCAATAAATATAAGGCAAAAACAATAAAATATAAAAAGTATTAAGTCTAGACAAATATTTGTCATCTAAATGATGAAGCCACGGTGTGGCAAAACAATTATTATAGAACAATTAGAACCATTTTTTTAAACCTCAAACTCTATCAATTAATCCCTTTTCCGTAATACTTGTCAATAAAAACGAAAGCTGAATTGCATCAGAAAAAATCATTATAAAGGTATATTTTATTTTGAGCAGTTTCCAAAGAATTAAATGATCAACTCCGATGTGAACTGCTAACAACTCACAAAACTGGACTAAGCAATCAAAGAAAAACGGCAAGAATTGGTAAATTAAAGGAATAGTGTTCCACCGTGACAACATTGGTTGGGAAGTGATGTTTTTTTTTTAATCCTCACGAGGTGGTGTCGCTTAGCGTCCCTGCACTGCGGTCTCCGTAGTCCTTTTGTGCGCCTCTGGCTTTTTTACTCCTTTTGAACTCCTGTATCTTCTAAGAAGTCCAGGAGTTTCTGCTAGGGGATATTTCTTAGCTGTTCTACAGGAAGCATAGGCTTCCCGAGTTTCGCCTTGCGTTCTTGTTTGTATGCTTCGCAAGTGTACAGTAGGTGTTGGGGAGTTTCCTCTTCTTCCAGACACCCACGGCATAGGGGGCTTTTCTCAATGGCCATGCTATGTTTGTGCTTGTTCAGGTCACAGTGCCCAGTGACTAGTCCTGTGATGTTACCACCCCTATATAGCCCTGATCGGATTAGCATTTATTCCGCACTTTGTTATATAGATATTTTTTTAATTGTAAAACTTTTAGAAATGAAGAAAACTTAAAAACTCATTAGGCTCATTTTCTTACTGAAAAGGACCAGAAATTCTACGCGCGCAAAACTATGAAATTTCAAGGTAAATAGCGAAAGGTCATTGAACCAAATGAAAAATATTTGCTTGATTAAACATTATTTTTTGTATTAAAAAAGAGTTTTATTTCATATCCCAAAACCGAAATTACTATTTACAAATACCTAAGCAAAATTATACAGGGTGTCCCGTTAATGCGGGGAAATGGCTCGACCATAGATTCCTGGGGTCAAAATATGACGATTTAACGCAACTTATCTATATCCAAAAATTTACGGTTAAGCCGGAATTTGGCTTCAAAGTTTCAAAATGTTTTATTTCTTTTGTTTATAACAATTGAAAGCTTTATTTGATTTGAATGAAATTTATTAGTAATAAGTACCATAATATCATACATCATTTTAGTTATTTTGGCTATTAGTGATTGTCAGGAAGTATAAAAAACAGTAGTACCACCACTTAAAAACGAAAATATTTTTTTATTGGTACATCCAATAAAATCCAAAAAAATCAACTTGAAAGGGCATAAGATTTAAAAACTTTTTTGACTCTTACTTGTTTTTGATATCTTGTACGGTTTTTGCACAAAAAAATAAAATATGAATATAGTATACACATTATGCACTCATTAATAAGTAAATAAACTTACTCAATTGAATAAAAATTAAATAATATCAATTAATAAAATAAATCAAAACAGCATCTAACACTTTTCAAACAATTTTCTTTGCAAAATCCTAATACAAACAAGATATCGATTTGTTCCAAATATGAATATTTAAGAACTATAATAAAGTTAAAAATTAATTGTCAAAAGACACTAAATAATTATTATTATACATAATTTACATTTTTTAAAGAAAGATGGCCACGAAAAACATTTATTTTCGATTCGATGAAAAACTAGATTTTGTTTTTACTAGATAAAAAATATATATTTTATTTTTTTGTGGGAAAACCGTAAAAGATATCAAATATTATTAAGAGATGAAAAAGTTTTTAAATTAAATGGTCTTTCAAGTAGTATTTTTTTAGTTTTTATTAGATCCACCAATAAAAAAATATTTTAGTTTTTAAGTGGTGGTACTACTGTTTCTTATAATTCTTGTTAACGAATAATAGTCATAATAACTGAAATTATGTATTATATTATGGTAGTTATTAAAAATAAATTTTATTCAAATAAAATAAAGCGTTTAATTGTTATAAACAAAAGAAATAAAAAAAATTGAAACTTTGAAGCCAAATTACGGCTTAACCGTAAATTTTTGGATATAGATAAGTTGCGTTAAATCGTCATATTTTGACCTCAGGAATCTATGGTCCGGCCATTTCCCCGCATTAACGGGACACCCTGTAGTTGCAAATTTTAAAAAACTATACTCATTTATTTATTTAAACTAAAGCGACCTCTTCGAAATGTTCTCCATTATTGTGCACTCAACGAATTCTCCAATTATAAAATACATTTTATTTGTGTTAGTTGTTGAGTTACTGTTAATCATTGTTATTGCACATTACTTTATTAAAGTGTGTTAATTATAGAAATATTAATTATTGCCATTAAAAGTAATAATAAATAAAATAAAAATTTGTTTACGTTAAAAATTTCCATAATTAATAATTATTGATAAAACTACTATTGACGTAAATTTATAAAGAAGCAATTTTAAAATCCTTTTATAAAATAAACGAAAACTTATTTAATACGCTGTAAGTTCCGTCGATATTTCCGGATATGGAACAAATTTTCCGTAGTCAATTTTCTACTTTAAGTTTAAACCGATTATAATGGCTTGCCTTACAAGTTTCTTTCGTGCGTTAAAAGGATTCTAGTGAAAAGAAAAGAACAACATCACGATTTTATATTAATTATAATTTATTACGTTATATCTCTCAGGTGTTCACATGAAATAATTTAATAGTTACTCCATGAGGTGTTGATTTCCTTCTCGGTGTTCTTGTGATAGATGACGACATCCTTGAAGTAAGCGTTGTCAACGAAGAATTCGTGTTCGAATTCAATTGGACGATCGAATGGATAGCCCAAAGAGTATTCAGTATCCACAACGTATTCAGTTGTTGGGGTATGTTTGCTTGGAGCATGGTATGGGGTTACGATGACGTAGAATTGGTAAGTCTTGCCGCCAAAATCACCCTTTGGAAGCATGTACCTGTGTGGGAAGGTGAAGTAGTGGTCTGGAGTATAGTATTTGAATTCCTCTCCTCCATTGATTGCGGTGAGGACTTGTTGATACAATTGCTTGTAGGTAGTGCGGTCATGGGAGAAGTAGGCGGTTTCATGAGAGTTCCTCTCAATAACGTTCTTTCCGGCTGTAAGAGTGTAGTGGAAACGATCAAGTTCAAAGAAGTTCATACGGTTATCTTCAATATCAAATTCACGTCCGTATTCATCGTATTTTGGACCAATGAATACCTTTACGAAAGCTTCGCATGCGGTCTTAGAATCAACTTGAACCTTATAGTTGAATGGTTTGTGATTCAGACGGTATTGACGGGCGCGGATTTCGAATGCGTCAGCTTGGAATTCCTTCTCATCGACAACAACAGCATTGCTCAAGTCAGAGTAGTGATAGTCGAAGAATGTCATAAGACGGTCAACTTCAATATCGGTGATCTTAACACCATCCCAATAAAGATCTTCCTTTTCATATGGACCTTCGTAGTTTTGATATTGGTAGAAGTAATACATGATCCTCTTGTACATTTGGTAGAACATTGGGTCACGGAGAGAGGTTTCGAAATGCTCTAATGCAGATGGGACTACCTTATATTGGTCAAGTGGGTAGTAAGAGTAGCCTAAAAGATGGCGAGCGAAGATGAGAAGATCTCCATAGAATCGGCCATTAGGAGAGTCAGCGTTGCTTTCAACCAAAAGTCCAAGAGTATTGAAACCGTTCTTTTCGAAAAGATTTACTACTTTGCCTTCAGGTGTGTAGAAGAATCCCATATCAAGAGCATCGCGAAGGCGTCTTTCGTAATCCTTTACGTAGGTGTATGTGTACGTGTAATTGCCATAGAATCCGTAATCTTGCTCACCATGAACTCCGTGGTAATAGAGATGGGCATGGTTTGGCCTGGTTGGGAAGTGCAATCCATTAGGGTAGTGGAGAGATGGATAGTATCCTGTTTCCACAGGGTATTCATACTCATAGTGTGGGATCTCACCGAATCCGTTAGAGAGACGTTCCAAATAGTAACGAGCCAAAAGTTGTTGATGGTAGTAGAAGAAATATTCACCACGGTATTCAGAATCAAAGATTAATTCATGCTTTGGCATCCAGAATGGAGCGAAGATGTGTTGGTAGTAGTAGTTAGAGTTGATTCCAATATCTTCAGTGAAATATGTCATGGATTGTTCTGGGTGAACATTCACGTACCAACCGGAGTAATTAGCATGGATTGTGTAACCCTTGTAGCTAGCGTCTTTGATTTCATATTCGTGCTCGTAAGTTCCCCAATAGTGTTGCTTGTATTGTTGTGCCTTGTAAATAACTTCGTCGTTGAAGAAGTAGTGTGGGAAGATTTCGTGGATTGGAGGCAAAACAATTCCTTCGGTGTGCTTGCTATGGACGATGGCAACAGAGAGTGCATAAACGAACATACCCTCGTTAACATGTTGGCGAGCCCAAACAGCGGCCTTGTAGAAAGTCTCATAATCCTTAGCATAATAGAAAGTCCTGAAGAGGGCAACGGCTTGTTTCAAGTGTTCTGGGTAGAACACGGAGAAGACCTCTCCTTGTGGAAGGATATCATGCTGGTAGTAATAATAGAACTCCTTGGCATATTCGGGTTTGGTCCATTGGTCAAAATGACCTTCGAATTGGAATTCCTTTGCAGCATCGACGAATTCCTTGTAGTAGCTGGGCTGGTTCACATAGTTGAAGAGACGAAGAACATCCTTTTGTTTCTCAAGGAAGACCTTGTCCGCTAGGGTAAAAAATATTTAAAAAACACATAAAAAACAAAATTTATTATAACTTACCAACTTTGTATTGTGGCTTATGGACGGGGGTGGCCAACGCCAAGGCGCAGATTCCAGCTAACAAGAGCACGGTCCTCATGGTGATCAATGTGTAGACACCTCGAGTCTGACTATTTCTGGACTGTCTTACCTTTTATATAGAAAAATGTTACTTATCGTTGACCTTTACATCGTATTCTTGAGATAAAAATAATCGTAATCGCTTTTATAATACAGAATATTATTATCATATAAAAGAGTTACAACATATTCGGATGTAATATAATTTTTAGCACAATATGGACGGATTATAATTATTTATAACAATTACTTAAAAATATATAATAAAAATTTTAATTTTATATTATTTCTATATTAAATTAACTACCTATTTTATATCATAAGACCTAATCTGAATAGGGTTTATCTCAGTTTAGTCATTTAAAACACAACTTTTATTTTGTAAAAGTTTAAACGTTAAATAAATAAATTAAATTAATTAAAACAGCCGTACTAATAGACTGAGATTAATTCTCGGATTGTAGAATCCTAGATTAATTGTCGTATTTTTTTAGTTACATTTAAATATCACTGGTTTTATGTTGGTATCACGGAACAGCTGATGGTATTGTCAATATAACCCGTGATTTTCAGTTGAGGAGCACGTGCAAACTTTGTTTGCAAAAACATTAAATGAAAATAATTCTACAATTTTCATTGAAAATAATTATCGACTGTACTTACTTTAATCATGATTAAATAAAAAAATGTTTATTCCTTGTTCCTTATCACACAAACTAACTTTGCAAACAAAAATTTCACGTTCTTCTTTACTGGCAATCACGGAATATATTGACAATACCGTCAGCTGTTCCGTGACACCAATGTAAAACCAGTGATATTCAAATGTTACTAAAAAAGTTACTAAATCTGACAATGAATCTAGGATTCTACAATCCGAGAATTAATCTCTGATATTAGTATGGTTGAAAGTGTAACATTTGCGTTAACCATGGAAAATGTGATTTTTGTAAAATTTTACCTTTTACTTTAATTCTTCATTTTCGTTCCTCAAAGAAGATTTTAGGTTAAAAAAATGTCAATTTCTGTAGTATTTTTAATTCTAAATAAGTTTGGTCTCTTATGTTTTTATTCTAAAACAATTAGGGGTACAGGAAATTGCATAAGTGTAATTTTACACGTTAAATTCCTATTACCGAGAGGACAGATCAACATCCGGTATATAAAATTAAATTATTTAGCATATTCTGTAATTAATAGTAATCATTTATCATTTTGTCGTGAATTAATTAAATAATTAATTTTCTGAGTTGCGGCCGGCCCTTATAATTAACTGCACATCAAAAACAACCACATAATAAAACCGTTTAAGTTGCCTTCTTTGTGGAAATGTTTAATCTGCTACACCTTTGCGGGAATCTCTTTAGAGTCTCGTTAACAAATTAAAAGCCTTTTCTCCTAATTACCATTCCGTCGCTCCTAATTGCTGATTTTCCATCTGCAGAGAGAGGTGGTATGCGTTTTAGAGTGGGTGGATAAAAAATCTAGGAAACGGTTGGTGGGGGAGATAATCCGTCGCGCCGTTTGTTATGATGGAAATTTCGAGCGATGGCATTAGATTAAGTTTCGGGAACTAATTAATTGCCAGATATCTAATTACGCGGATTGAATTATGCCGGCAGACATGTTTGCCGTTACATTAATCATGCGAACGTGCCGGGATTACGCCGATTTTTGCCGGGGATTAATCAAACTTTACCCCCGATCCAATTATAAATTCTAGCGGCGACACAAGAATATTAAAAATACAAAAAATATCGATGCGATTTGCAATTACTCCCTTACGGTTTATTCATTAGATTTTTTAAAGATCGGGTATAATTTGTTTTTTTTTTGTCTTTAGTTCTAATTTAATTAAATTTCTAGATTAGGTCGAAGCCAATAAGGGCGAAGGGCTAATAACTTCAGCGGTGGAGTCAATTTTGCGTAATTTGGCAATAACGGAAACTAGCGCCATCTACCTAGATTAAAGGGGGGATTCGGCTGAAAGTGGAACTTATTATTAGAAAAACCTACATCTCGTGGTATCGCTGGGTAATTGTCCTTCGGACAGTAACAAGACCAGAAGACCACACGCTCCTGAAACTCAACGTCGAAATTCGTTAAGGGCTAATTAAGGGAGCGCCGTGCAGACGCTAATGATTTAACAGCGGCTTCGCTGCACTTAGCTAAAGTAAACACATACACACACGTACACCCACTGTTAATATAAACAGCGATAACATCCCACTCCAACACCAACATACACACACCGCATTATGTTAATTCCGGGGGCGACGGCGACGCTGCGCTTATTCGAAAGTTTTTAATGAAAATTCTTGGAGCACTTACCCGTGTATTATGCAAATGTCAGAGGCACCCCGCCGAGACTAAGGGACGGCCCCAGAAAAGCCACCCTAGGTCTACTTACGGCCCCCCTTCATAATTTCAAGGATTCAAGTCGCCAAAGTAAACTGCATCTAAAGTATTTCAGGAATAGAATATATAAAATATCTTATGGTATTAAAGTCATTAAATAAATTTTTAGAAGATTAGATCGAGTTACATTATAGTGGAAAAATTATTAATAATTACAATTGATAATCATGAAAATTTTGTTTTACAATACATTTACTAATGTGGCCTTTAAATCGTAGGTCACTATCAATGGTTAAACCCAGGTTTATCAACAAAGGGTACGTCATTGACTTTTATTTTAAGCGAATTCTTAATGTGTTGTATATTTCTTCTGTGACCAAAAAGGATTGAAATTGATTTATTAGCATTTATTTTTAGGGAGTGATCGTTAGATATTTTTATTAATTGTGCTAAGTCAGATTTAATGTTATTTTCGGCGGCTGTAATGTCACTAGGTTAAAATGAATAAAGCAATTGTGTATTGACACTGCAATGTTTGAGACATTTTGATAAGGAAGACGTGTAAATACAGAAGAGAGGGGGCCCCAGAATTGACCCTTGCGGAACCCCGATCGTTAAATTACTAATCCTAGATAAATTATCGTCAATCTTTACTTGTTGCCTGCGATTATCAAGGAAACTGGAGATTAAAGTTTTTGCTTTTTCTGAAAACCGACTTTAAAATACCATGGTTTATAGTATCAAAGGCTTTACTGTAGTCCAGTAAAACCAATGATCTAACAAGACCCTTATTAGAAGCAGAAATTATATCCTCAGTTACATTCAGCAATGCGGTCGTACAGCTATGATGAGCCCTGAATCCTGACTGCGTTATGGGCAGGAGGTTGTGTGCGGTGATATATTCTTCAATTTGTTTGTTTAAGACTTGTTCTAAAACTTTAGATAGTAAAGGTAAAATGCTGATCGGCCTTAGGTATTTATGACTAGTTGGAATATCAACTTTCAGAATAGGGATAATAGTTGCTAGTTTACATAAGTCGGGGAAAACAAGTTGTTCTAAACAGCAGTTAATTATACGGGTAATAAAAAAGGATAAATAGGGACAGCACATTTTAATCATTGAGATTTTAATTCCATTCCAGCCAGTTGCATTAGTATGAATTTTTCCGATTATGTTATTGACCTCATCGATGCTGACTAAATTAAAATCGAAAAGACTATTGATATTTGCATGAATTTTGTTATTGTAAAAATATGCTGCTTCATAATTGAGTTGGCTGTTGATCGAGGCAGTTAGGTATTTGTTAATTGTTTCTACGTCATTTAGGCTGTCTGGTATGTTACGAGTCTTTTTATTAATAATTCCATTGTTTTTTAGACATTTCCACATATCGGAGTTATTTAAAGACATACTCTCAAAATACGCTTGCTTTTCCTTTGAACTTGCAGAGTTGGCAGTATTCCGCCATCGCTTATATAAATTCAAATCTGTTTTTTTTCTACTTTTTTTTTAAATGTAGAGTATACCCGATCTCTAGAAGCCACCATCTCTTTGATAGTAGTAGCCGGTTTCTTAGTGACTCTTGAGGTGATTTCAGGAGCGTGAATGTCAAAATTTTATCATCAATATTGTTTAGATAAATTAGTTGGTCAATTTGGAGAATTGTAAATCCGAGTTAAAATGTGACATGTTGATACTGTTCAATTTGCGGAATTTAATAAAACGAGGTTGAGGTATTGTTTCAAGTCCTAGTTTGCAATAGATGAGATCGTGGTCAGCTATGTCATGAATCTTAATGACTCCCGATTCTAAGCAATCATTATTCTGTGGCATGACAATTATGTCAATGAGAGATACTGACGTTGCGGTGCAGCGCGTAGGGTCTCGAATGGTTTGGGTCAAACCATATGAGTTTAAAAAATCTGTAAACAAGATCCTGTTTCTGTTATCTACACTTTAAATATTAATGTTTAAATCTCCCAAAAATAGTATGTTGTCGGCTCGGTGCAACAGGTAGCTAAGAGTGGATTCTAATGAGTTGAGAAAGTTATTAGTATTAGTATTAGGAGGTCGATAAATTACACCTACACAAAATATTTCATTTTGGAATTTACATTTTAACCATATTTGCTCAAGATCATACAAAGGCACATTTATATATACAATAATCTTTATTTGGACAAAACATAATACAAAGAAACAATAAATATGGATACAATACAATGGTGTTAGTCCGTCTGGACTATAGACCTGAGGTCTTTCTGCCCTGTCTGAATTTAAGGTGAGAAAAAGAAAGTAACTTTGCTAGCTAGCTTAACTGTCCTGCTGATTCGCACAAATGAATTTATTAATTGTGAGAATGTTGATATTTAGAAGGGATATTTGGATTTCGGGGATACAGAATTTGGTTAACAAGGGATGGTTGTGGGGATTATTGGCAAATTTAACGCTAAGGCTTAATATACGTTGGGATATGGGTGGGATTTGGGTGGTTTCATTCAGAAGATCATTTGAGGTATTGTACAGTGGGTTGGCAGGGTGTCGGAGTTTCGTTAAGGTTCTTAGGGCGGATCTATCGGCAACTTGGAAGTGGTGAAGGATTGATGGGCAGATTTGGATGAAGAGGATTGCACCATAATCTAACCAGGGGCGGCATATCGATTTGTATATATGGGTTGATGTTTTTATCGATATTCCCTGTTGTCTATAAGTTAACGATCTGAAATGCCGAGCCCTGGTTTTGATTTTGTTTTTTATTGATAATCCATGGGATTTAAAGGAAACTTTTGAATCGAATAGGATGCCAAGGTATTTGCAAGTGTAGGTGGGATAGATAATAGTATTGTTAATTAGGATCGTAGGGGATTGTAGTGTGATTTTGTGGTAGGGGATGAATAGTTGGGATTTGGAAGGAAGGCACATGTATTAGTTCAGAAATGAAGGATGTCCGTATATAAATTTATTTATTTACAGATGCTGTCTCCAGTGCCATAACACATTCATCTTTACTGTCTGTGTGGATGGAGCTGTTTTCTCTTTTCATCTCGAGTTCAGTTATTTAGAGTAAATATAAAATGAATAAAATCAGTGTACTGATGAAATGAAATTTGGATAAAATTAATAAAATCAGTGTAAATATTAAACAAATAAAATCAGCACAGAAATTATAAATAAGCTTGTTTGTACATAGATAAACACAATAGCATAAAAAACTTATAATAAATAGATCTGCATATACGGCATATAAATTGAAACGCAATTTAAATATTCATCGATGTTATAAAAAGCGTGAAGCAGTAAACATTTCTTAAAGGACCAAAATTCTACCATTTTTTATTTCATTTCATCATTTCATGCATCTACTCATTAAAGACTGACGCCATATGACTGGACAAATCAAGGCAGAAAGACCTCTGGTCGATAGACTATCGAACAGATTGTGTTATAATTATGAAGGGTGTGATTATTTTTTAATAAAGCAAAGACATTCTAAAATATACAGTCATGGAAAAGGTTATATATTTATTGTCACTTATCTGTATAGCTACACCCAGCAACCATATCGCACAGTAAGCTGTGCGAAGCACTTCCAACGATAATGTTCTTGCCAAATTCCTCAAGCAAAAATATTTTTGGACAAGATTTTGGCAGCTCATGACCATGGTTCTAAAAATTGACAGATGAACTACTGACAGAAAATTTCATACTCTTCGTCTTATTTTCATTAAGAGACAGTTTATTTGTAGCGCACCAAATAAAGTATTAATTTGCTGAACCTCATCCTTTGTAGTACCTACGCTTACCACTGAAAGAGGACAGGTCCCAAAATTGACTCTTGAGGAAGCCCCATGTAGTATGGGTAGATGATCTTTTACCATTCACTTCTACAATTTGTGCTCTGTTGGATAGATAATATGATATCAAATCCAGACTCTTTGAGTTAAAAC
This sequence comes from Ontholestes murinus, assembly GCA_963969525.1. Lineage (NCBI taxonomy): Eukaryota > Metazoa > Arthropoda > Insecta > Coleoptera > Staphylinidae > Ontholestes > Ontholestes murinus. Next base: position 22,883,566 of record OZ018396.1, read on the forward strand.
CATATTTGTCCAGTTTTTTAAGCAACAAATTATGCGAGACACAATCAAATGCATTACTTGAATCCAAAAATGACCCTATACAATTAAACCAGTTCTCAAAGCATAAATGTTGGAGGACATCTACAGTATTTTTTTCTGGTTCTAAATCCAAAATGTTTTAGATAAAATAAGTTTTTTTTTAATAATTGACAATTTGTGTTTTCAAAATATACTCAATGACCTTTGAGATGATGGGTAATATAGATATTAATCTATATTTGCCAGCATCATTACGACCACCTTCCTTAAAAATAGGTAATACTTTTGCCAATTTCAATACCTCTGGAAATACATAGGTAGAAATTGATATATTTATAAGTTTAGTTAATGGCTCTATCGAGACATCTTTTATATATTTAATTATGTCGGCGTTAAACCTATTTATATATATATATAAAGGGCAGAACTATTTTTAAATTTATCAATAGCTGGTCTTACTATAATTTGTGAAATTGGTGAAAATTCAAATTGCATATTTGCATTAGTCTTAATCTGAACATCAAAGCCAACTGTTACTTGTGGCAGTGAACTGTATCATTTTTCAGCTACATTTGTAAAAAATAAGTTAAGTTATTCACAAGACACATCGCACTCACATTTGGATCACGTTCATTATTTATAATATAATAAAGAAGGCTCATAGTATCTCTCATTTTCCTAAGTTCCTCATCAAACCACATGGAAAAATATGAATTGTTACATGTCTAAGTTCGAATAGGAAACGAAGTCTCTACAGTGTTGAATTTCATTCATAAATTTTGACCATTTCTCGTGAGGATTTAGCATATGTGATTGTATAAAACTATAATTCATTCCTTCCGCTTCATGATAGAAATGAAATTTTCCTAATTGAGTTAACGGCCGACAACTACATGTTTTCACTAACTGAACTTGTTTTAAAGTGCAATCAATGCGTAATATTAGCCCTAAGTGATCAGATAAAGCTATATTGAAACAACCAACCTAAAGTGATTGATCATCTATGTTTGTAAAAATATTTTCAATCCAACTTTGTTGGCGTGTATTAAATATAACTAATTTTCTTAAATTATAACTATACATACAATCACTTACATCATAATTTTGTTAAAATTGGCATTGAAATCTCCTCTTAAAACTACATGATTTTGTTGATGCCTGATTCTGTCCAAAAATGACGATAATATGTTTAAAAGTACATTAAATTTACATGAAGGAGACCGAAATACACTAATAATATACATATTGAAACGCAGAATAAAAATACATGATAATTCACAATCCCTTTCAATGCAAACAGTGCCAGTACTATTATTATAATCTGCTGCCTCCAGATTACTATCTACAAATACCATAGATCCTCCATGATTGCTTGTGTTTCGGAAAAAATGAGCATTTGCTTTTAAATTGTTAAGTCTACTAACTCGGCACTCTTCTTTGGACAACCAATGTTTGGACACTGCCAACAGTTGAAATGGCGTGTCTATTGATGCTGTTTCAAGTTCGCCGAATTTATTACGTAAAGAACGGGTATTTAAAAACATTAAATAAGAAATATTATTGTTGTCCCATGGTTTGCAATTATTATTTTACTTTCTCAGTCGTAATTGGTGGAAAATTCTTCTTTGGGTTTCCATTCCGTTGAAAAATAAATCTTCGCACCCTAATTCTAGTGGGCCAGGTATTTTCATCTATCAGTAGGTCTAGGTCACTAAAATCTGCTCCAAGATTGTAGGCTCTGTTGTTTCCTTTGGTTTCCAGTTTTTCTATTACATTAGCGTTGGTTTTAGGATAGTTTTCACTTAGATAATGCTTAATCATCGTTGGATCCACTGATCGCTCACAATTACCGATATAAAACCAGGCTAATTTCTTTGGGGCCCGTAAAAGATGTTCAGAGCCGCTTTTTCCAGTAATAGTAATTTATTTTCTTCTTTTGTACGTTTTAACCGTGCAGTCATTTTCTTCCGTTTTCTGGGATATATTTTCAGAGACTAGTCCCTTACTACCGTTGACAATCTTCCCCGGCGCCGCATTTGAAATTGAAACAGCCGATTGTTGCGCGCACGGTGTAGATGGATTTTTGACTTCGCCTTTCTTATCCCCGAAAACAATCGCGAGTTTTGGGTTTCTAGGAACACAGAATTGGGATACTATATGGTTGAAAGGATTTTTGGAGAAATTTTCTGATCGAAAAATCAAATCGAAGGGGAATAATCAAGGTGGTATCATAGAGGAGCTGGTTAGAAGGATTGTGTAAAGAAGTTTTCTTAAGGTACGAATGCTTTACTGTGATTTGTGTGGATTAATTTTAATGCGCCATTTTGCAATAAGCTATTGAATGAATTGGAGGGCTTTTGGTGATGTGAGAGTATGTGAAATCAGGGCTGATTAAAGTAAAGAGGATCAGGGTTACAGATATCAACGCCAAAGGTGTTGTACAGTAGAGGTGAAAAAAGAGAGCATTGGGGGAGTTCTCGATTAGGAGTAAAACACGTTTTTATTAACACAATATCGCAAAAATATACAAATTTTGATTAGACTTGACTTTCAAAGGCCTTCTAAATCTTAAAATGGTATAAATTATTATGAGCCAAAACTCTATAATAGTTTACCAAAAAATGAAAATTAAAAGTTCAAATATATACTTACAAAGTATTTTCTAATAAACAGATTTTTCTCAATTGAGGAATGCCTATGTATTACCATGATTCAGCAATGAAGAGTACACGTATTGAAAAATTAAACAAAATCCACATTTGTAATAAATTCAAAAATTATATGTAAAATGTACCAAAATTAAATCTCAAATAAAACCTCTGAACAAAAATAACGACGATATGATCACTAATTTAAAATCAACAAACTATAGTGTCAAGTCAAAACAATGTTAAAGTAAACAAAATGTTCCGGACATTTTTGTTAAATAGGTTGCTACAATATTTCTGCTAGTTTAGGAACGCAAAAAAAGACCTTTTTATATTACTAGGTTGACCATTAAATTATCATTCAATGACAAGCATAGATCAGCTTTAGATGACCAAATAAAAACGTCCTCTAACTTGCTTTTAACACTTTAATTTTTAAAACACTTTGTTGGGGCAACTTAAATTCTAATTTATTGTTTTCTCTTGACAATGAGTTTTAATCTAAAAGCTCGTTCGTGTTCTTTAAGACGTGATTTAAAATTTCTACCACACCTACCGATGTAAATTCCTTTACATGATTCACACGTTCATGTGTAAATTCCTGATTTTTTCATTTTATCAAGTTTTGTTTTTGGGTTGTAAAATTAAGTTTGAAATTTTATTGTTACTTCTAAAGGCCACTTTAACGTTACATTTTTCGATAATATTTTTTTTATTTTAAGGCTAATTATCCCGAAACCGCTTATTGCCTTCTGATGTTGGATTTGTAAATATATTTTTTTGTACTTAATTTTGTTTTTTTTTTTAATAATTGGCCAATTAACATGATTGAGTAGCAAATGTTTTGGCCCATTTATTTTATTATTGTTTATTATTGTTTGTTAAATGATACGGGCTGGACGGTAACTTGAAAGCTGTATTTATTAAGAAAAGAAAATTATGAAATTATATGTCTAGAAGGATGTCGGAAATTGTTAGGAATAATAGTGTCTGTAAAGGTAGGTTTGCTAAAGATGTCAAATGTTAATAGTATTTAGAGATGGATAGATCTAAGGAATCTGAGAAATCAATTATGTTGTTAGTTCCTATTTCTACACTGAAATTAATTGAACGATGAAGATAAAATGTATTATTAAAGGGAACATAGTTGGCTGTAAGTAGGACTTCTAAAATATTTAAAAATTCTATTTTGACTGTGGGTTTAACATGATGAGGAGTTGAATTAATAAATTGATACAATCTTTAAGAGGGATGTTATCAAACATATTAGATACATCGAAGGATACTAGTTTACAATTAGGGTCTACTGTGTTCTTATTAAGGTTAGTAATTAGCTTAGAAGTGTTATTAATTAGTAAGTGATTTGAAGATTGAAACTAATTCGAAAGGTAGATTTTTTGCGGGTGTGTTCGAATAGGGGACTACAGGGTGAATTGGTTGTTTCTCTTTTTTTATGAAGCCATATAATCTAGGAGCTGTGGTGTTCATAGGTTCATGGGTGGTTTTTACTTGTTGGCAAAATAACGAATTTTCTTTAATTAGTGACTTTAATTTTGTTTGTCGGTGGGATCATTTTTAATTTCAATTATATGTGAGGAGTTAATATAATCTGGAATTTTCTGTTGATAATCTGTTCTATTTAATATTACTGTCGAGTATCTAGAGCTGGCCATATGGACTCGCAACACAGGCAAAAAAAAACTGTCGAATTACCTTTATCCGCATTTGAAACTGCAATATTATTATTTTTAATTTTTTGCTGTAAGGATTTAATAGTTTTATTATCAAAATTTGACACTGAAGTTTTTAAAAAATAGTAGCGCTTTAATGTTTAAGAGCCATTTATTATTTAAGAATTTGCATTAACAGTTAACATTAAAAACGTTGTTGTCAATCATTTGAACATTTTGGCGTTCAAGAAATCTTCAATCAGAAATGAATGATCAAACTTTATTAAAGTTTCTGGCATACAGATATAATTCTGCTAATTATGACAATTACATTATTGTCGTCACGAACTATTTATTAAATTATTTTCATTATTTTAACAGGTTTTCCTTTAGCTAGGATCAAAGTATTGTCCTAGTCAAGAGTACGCTAAGATAAGTTAAGAGTACGCTGGAAATAATTTAACATTTAAAAATTACATTTTAAATAACATAGGTCAAGAGTACACTAAGAAAATTATTAATTTATTTGGAGAGATAAAACGCGGCATGCGTTGTTCCACAGGGCTGGGTCATTAGGCCGTTGCTGTGGAACATAACCTACGACAGATTTCTGAGGATACCATTTCCTGAAGGGACAGACATCGTGGGATTCGCTGACGATATCCTCATAGTCGTCAGAAGACGCGAGATGGCCGAGGTCGAAACGGTAGCCTAAGAGGCTACCTCGGCCGTTCAACAATGGATGGCCACCAAGGGGCTGTCGATCGCCGCTTAAAAGACGGCTGCAACATGGCCAGCCAGGCAGAGGGCAGGTAGACACGCCGGGCACAGGATCAACATCCTAGGACAAGAGATCGAGGTGGCGTCTAGCATCAAATACCTGGGCGTGTACCTTCAAGCAAACCCGCTCTTCAGCCTGCACATCAACGAAGCAGTAACTGGAGCAGCCGCTGCAGTCAGGTCCATCAGCAGACTCCTGGCCAACATAGTTGGCCCGTCGGAATGCAAGAGAAGGCTCCTGATAGGTGTAGCACGGTCCAAGTTACACTACGCAACAAGCGTCAAGCCCAGCGTAACATCAACCGATTGCGCAGCGCACTGAGGCCTGGAGCCTTTAGGATCATCCGAGGATACCGGACAATATCCACGGACGGAGCCGAGGTACTAGCGTCCACTCCTCCCCCGGACCTTAAACTTCTCGCGAGGCAGGAGACCTACGCAGCAATGAGAAGTGGGACACCCAAGCGCGAGGCCAAACACGACGTTGAAGAACGGCGCACCACACGCTGGCAGCTAAGGTGGGAGAATGGCTCAAGTGGCACCTGGACAAGACGACTCATCCCAGTCCTGGATCCCTAATTACTTCGACCCCATGGCGACATGAGCTACAACCTCACCCAGAGCATGACAGGCCATGGCTGCTTCATGGCATACTTCAACCGCATAGATAAGGCAGAAAACGAGAACTGCGTTTTGTGTGAGGAGGGCACGGACGACGCCGAACACACCTTCTTCAACTTCTCCACGTGACAGTCGACACTATCGTCGAGGCCATACTGGTTTGTGACGAGAACTGGAGAGCGGTCGACCTTTCCGAACCGCGATATTGGACAGAAAGGAGGCACTCTTGGTGAGCGCGAAATCCAGGCATAATTGCACTTCAGCACAATGTTTTTGTAACGTTTTACGTTTTCTTTCATTGTTATCCTACCATATTTTCATCTGTTTTGTTATCTCATCACTCGTTAACTGTTACTCCTATTACTTATTATCACCAGTTTCACTATATTCGTTATTTGTTAGTTCTTACTTGGTGTTACTTCTTACTTGTTACCTGTTATTGATATTGTTGTACGATGTTTAAATAAAAACGAAAATATTATTACAGATGGCAGGGAGACACCAGGCGAAGAAGTGTATAGGTTATAGGTTAAGTAGGGTCTTAGTGAGGTGTGTTAGACTCTCGTGAACTGCGACCTAACAGATCTATTGTTCTACCCTTAACCAATCACTTCCCAAGCAATCCAACGTCCACCATGAACCTGGTAACTATCTTGGGGGTGATAATGCTCACTTCTTCGGGGAATAATCGGTCCCTGCCGAAGTGTGAAAGACGCTTGTGAGCAATCGCGATACAAGTGCATAGTATGTGCTCGGTAGTTTCATCTGCCGAATCACACAATCTGCAGTTTCCACTTTCCTCTTTTCCATTTTCCCCAAATGGTATCGGAGGGCACAATGCCCTGTCATGAGTCCGGTGGAAGTTCTTTGCTCGTTCCTTGTGAGTTCAAGCACCTTGTGGCTGTGATTGAGTTTCAGGAGTCGTTTTGATTGACGTAGACCTGGTACATTGTTCCAATACTTGCGTCTTCTGTCCTCTTCCCATTTTTGCACCACCTCTCTTCTATGCGCCATAGGGAGTCCACAAAACGTCTCTGGTCCTATAGGAGTGGCATTTGCACCTCTTTTTGCGAGTTCATCGGCCACTTCGTTGCCTTTAATATCCCCGTGCCCTGGGACCCACATGAGGGTCAACAAGTTGTTCTTCGCCAGTTGCGAGAGGGATCTTCGACATTCCCAGACAGTCCGTGAGCCGTGACTATAGGCTCGAACGGCCTTTAATGCGGCTTGGCTGTCTGAGCAGATGTATATATGTGCACCATTTAGGTGCCTATCCAAGCATTCTCTGGCGCACATATCAATTGCAATCGTTTCCGCTTGCAAAATCGTGGGCGTCGTGCCCAGAGCTATGAAGCTTCTGTGGTTTTGGTTAGGCCCATAAATGCCTATTCCAGTACCTCTGGTATTCTTGGCACCATCCGTGTACCAGGCTGATATCCCTCGTCCAAACTCCTTGACTCTCATCAAAGCCGTTTTGGGGTCCTCGATCGACACCTTAAACGGTAATTCGAATTCGAGCTTCCTGGACATAATGTCCGTCGGTTTGGACAGAAGGGCCGGGTCGATTTGCTGCAGTGTAGTGAAGTGTATTGGTTCCACTGGTGTTTCCGCACTGTTGGGCGTACGCGGTCATGACGCCCCTCAGAAAAAAAAGTCAATAGTACGCTAGGGCAACGATTGGTAACTTATTTGTTGGGATAAATTATTAATGGGAATAAGTGAATGATGTTAAATTTATTAAGATGTACCGCACAATATGTACCAATAATGAAGATGCGGAGTTTAAAAAAAATATTTATCATCATTGTACCATACGAAATATATAATATAGCATTTGCCGTTATTTGGCAAAATGATGTTTAAACGAAAAAAATAGTGCTTCCGTCACTCTAAGGCGCCATTAATTAATAATAACAGTGGCGAATGGTACCGCTCAACCATCCAATTACTGACCTGAACTAACGATTCTCGCTGTTGCTAATTCGGATGTAACCGTATGCGCCGACCAACAGCGTTAATAATATTAAATATTAGTCCCTGATGTACGAAAAAATAAATTGAATTGGAATTAAAATATTTCTTGTGCAATAGCTACAAAGTAGGTGTGCCATTTGAAAATACAATAAAAACAATTAAATCCATCATCATTAACATCGACTTGAAAATTACGTTTTTTTAGATATTGGTAACATGTGTAGGAAATTATTTTCAAGAAGCAATCATTTTAGCTCACTTTATAACCAAACTCAATTAGAACTTAAATTTTCCAGTTGCTTAAACGACGGGGCCTATTTGTGGGGAACCTGGAGGAAAGTCAAATGAGGGGTCCGATTCAGGCCCGTAAATGCGCGACGTTCACTTGTTTCGAGGATTGAATGAACACATTGCGATCCGCCTAATCGCATCCCCGAGTCGTTACACGGGAGATTACATCCCCAGGCCTAATCCGGTTACGCCATGGCCAACGTGCGAATGGACACCGTCTCTACCTAGACGCGACTGCCAACACTTGGTAGGGGTGGGGGATGCAGGTAAATATTAAATTAATATTCGAAATAATTAATTATTCAACGCATTCTTCATTTACTTATATCATTCTATTTTTATATTTTCTCTAAATTCTTCATTTCCTCAGTACACAATTATAAATGTAATTTGCTCTTTTTAATTACGTATTTAAGTAATAGTTACTGATAATTTAAAATAAATAGTTTTTGTTATTAATTTTTAAATTTACATAGGCTAAAATAAAGTCACCCATTTAAACTATAGTATAAAAAATATGTTCATATGAATCCCCGTCTGATAGTTGTGTGTTTTTTCTACCAGAAGTTGTCAACCAACAACCATGACAGAATCTTGATTTTCCCCTTTACTTAAATCCACGCGCAATATTTATTTTTCAACGCCAAATATAATTTAATTTTAAAAATTAAAGTAAAAACTCTGTCAATCATTAATTTATTATCCATGATATAATGGTAATCACCTTGAGCAAAAAAACACCACAGCTAACGTGCGAACGGACGCCACTGACCCTTAATAGCGTGACGGTAATGCAGCGTCACGTTTCATAAACACGTAGTCCGGGGGTCCACAGGTAAATATCGTGATGCGGATGAAAGGAGCAGGGGTAGTTTGTGACTAGGGTAGGGACATCACGTGCCTAAGATCCGGAGGGGGGTCTCTGTTACCGCTCAACTTTTCCAGGACGAACTTGAAAACTCTAGAAAGGAATTTGTTTTTCTTGATAAAAGAAAATATCGAAGAATATATCAACAGTAAGGGTTGTGAAATTTTAAAATAATATATCGATATATAAAATGTGTTCATTCGTATTATAGAAATGATGCCCTTAATCAATAATTTCTCGTTTATGCTTTAACTTTAAAAGAAAACATATTTATTTTCCACAACTTAAATAAAATCTATAATATATTATTTAGTATAAAACTTAATATAAAACTTTGTGAGAATAATGGCCGTTAAAATTATTTAATTGGAATTGATTAGAAATTTTATTCTTAAATTAGCAAATTGACAACATCCAACTTTTGTCCTAACAAATTGCCAAAGTAGCTTTCTCAGTCAGAATGTAATATAATGCAACATTCTCCGGTTAAGAAACTTTCCATTGAAGTGACCTAATCTCAAACACTCTATGTCGGTTTTTGAAGATTTGGTAAGAGTTCTAAAAGATTTATACCTTCGGTTTTCTAATAATTAGAAAAAACACGAAAATATTTTCGTAAAATCTACAACAAATGAGTCTTATTAAGACTACAAGAACAAATCACTTTTGAAACAACTACTTCTCTAGCTAATACTTCGAAAGACATTGAATGATATAAAAGTAATTTGCGTGTTACAAAATAGCAAGGCTATCAAAGCAACACTAGTTTGAACCTATTTCTATCTGTAAAATGAACTGAAAATGATTGAATGTATTGAATACTATGGTTTTTGGAACAAGAAATGAATTTAGGTTTATGTAATTAAAAATAAATTATCAAAAGCAATTAAATAATTCAATACTCAATTTTATAACCATCTGCACACGTCTTTCGATCTTTCAATCTCTTCGATACAGCTTTATTATAAAATTGATTTCAAACAAGGCAACAGCCCTTAAACTGGAACAAGCAGAAGTGCAATCAAAGCGACTAACATTGTTAACAAATACACAACTGAGTCCTAATACGAATCGCGTACAAAAACAGAACAAACATTATCAACAGCAACAGTTTTCACAGAAAAGCATTTCCCAAAATCGTACAAAATGTATGTTTTGCGGCAACGAACGACATTCAAACAAAAAAGATTGTCCTGCGAATGGAAAGAAGTGCAACTCAATTCGGACATTCAAACGTACAAAAACGTACAAAACAAAAACACTAAACAAAGACAGTTCAAATCAAATAATACAAGGTATGTGCATGAAAATAATACAGACGTGAACGATACGGATTCATCAACAAACACAACATGCATTAGGTGTATAGATACTCCAAAAAGGTACTACTTTCAGTAATTAAATGGAAAGAATATCGACATGCTATACGATCCAGGTGCAGCATATTCAGTGATTGGCAGAAGACTATGGACACACATTGGTTCACCAAAATTAAAACTTACACGTAACTTGATTGCATACACAGATCTTGAAATAAAAACCCTTGGTAGAACTGAAGTTAATATTGAAGCATTTAACAAAAATCAAGTTCTAAAGGTGTATGTAGTTGATGGGAACGATTTTCCATTGTTTGGTTTAGAAAAATTAAAATTAAAATTGCCAATACGGTAAAAACGGAACAAGTAGACGATGTAGAGAACAAACAAATTCTCAAAAAACATCAAGTACTTTTTAATAAAAAGCTAGGTTCAATAAACGGACACAGCGTAAAGATTCATATTGACTCACTGGTAACACCTAAGACTTTTTGGCCCCGACCGGTACCGCATTACAGAAAAAAGTAGAGGCAGAACTCAAACGTTTACAAATAGAGGGTATTCTCGAACCAGTAGACATGATAACACAGAGTGTAGAATGGGCAACACCCATTGTAATAGCGGTTAAGTCAAATGGAAATGTACGAGTTAGTGGCGATTTTCGTGTAACTATCAATCCACATGTAAAACGATACGATTTTTCGATTCCTCGTTTTGAAGACATAATGTCTAAGTTAGCAAGTTGTCAAAAATAGATCTAGGGGATGCTTACTTACAACTCAATGTGCATCCAGAATCGAGAAAGTACTTGGTCATATCAACACATAAGGGATATTTCAGTTACAAAAGGTTACCTTTTGGAATATCTTTCACACCATCATTCTTTCAACGAACAACGGATATTATACTATCGGGAATTGATGGAACAATTAGTTATCTTGATGATATTCTCATAGCAGCTTTAAATATAACAGAACACATACAACGAGTACAACAATTATTAAAACGATTAACGAATGCAGGAATTAAAACACATCAATCAAAATGTGCTTGGTTACAAGACAGCGTAGTTTTCTTAGTACATCGAATAGACAAGAAAAGACTCCATCCAAAGAATGAACACATTAAAGCAATAAATGAAATGCCAACTCCAACAAACGTAACTGAATTACGATCATTTTAAGGATCTATTACTTATTATAGCAAAATTCATTCCGAATCTTCACGTAAAGTGCGTTCCTTTACATCGATTACTTAAGAAAGAAGTACAGTGGAATTGTACTAAGCAAGATAACGAAATTTTCACAACACTCAAGAAACAACTAACATCTACAGATACATCAGTACATTATGACCCATCAATGGAAATATACCTCACAACAGATGCTTCAGAAAAAGGCTTAGGAACAGTATTATTTCACAAGGATGGCAATAATGTGTTTAGGCTAATATCCTATAAATGCAGAACTCTGACTAATTCAGAATTCTGATATGTCACAATTGATAAGGAAGCACTTGATATCATATTTGCGGTAACAAAATTTCATCAATATCTTTATGGTAGACTTTATTAACAGATCACAAACCATTAGAAAGAATTTTTAGTAAACATCGGAATACATCCAAAATAGCAAGTAACAGACTTCTTAGATGGGCTATGATTTTAAACAATTACGATTATACAATTTCATATCATCCAGGCAAAGATAACGCTTCAGCAGACGTATTATCAAGATTACCACTTAATGGTATCGAGTTAACAGAGAACGAAAAAGTAGGTTTACCAAGAAGAGCACCCTACTCAAATTAAGATTAAATAAATTCCCAATATCAAAACGAAGTATGCGTGATCAAACAGCAAGTGATCAAACATTAATACAAGTAAAAAAATTATTACATCATATTGGCCAGATAAAAGGTATTTTAGGCCCGAATTTTTACCAGAAAACAATAAAAGCACTACGTGATACATTCGCTAGAGTTGGATTTCTGAAATTTATTGTATCAGACAAACAATTTTGAAAACTTTTGTAAAACGAAAGGCATAAAACATATAAAGTAAGGACATTCAAAGAATGAATGAACGCAAGTAGTAAAGAAGATGGCTTTAATCTAAGAATAAATCAATTCTTACTAATTCATCGAAAAACAATACAGTGATCGACAGGCAGATCTCCCAGTAAACTTATTTATGGTCGATCGTTACGAACAGTATTCGATAATATCAAACCTGATGTGTCAAGAAACCAAGAATATGAAACAGCTAAACAAAAACTTTATGATGACAAGAAATCCAAAGAAGCAACATTTGAAATCGGACAGACAGTATGGGTAAATAATCCAATAGGTAGAACACCTGGGATAATAAATTCACAAAATGGAATCTATTTTCGTACTTGGTAGAGATAAATAATCAAATAAAACGGAAACATGCAGATCAACTGAGACCAATTAATCATGATAACTCATTCCAACCGGAGATCTCGAATCCAGTGTTATATTTACCAACTTCATCAACCAACAAGTTACCCGACGACATATTCGACGAGGAACCGATTCAGAAAAATAAGATGTCTGAGCAGTCCAAATCAAAAACAACCAGTCTGTATCTTGAAGACGAAAATCTAATAAAAGCCAGCCAGCCCCAGAAGAAATCCCCCACGAAATAGGAAACCACCGACCCATTTTGAAGCCTGAATTGCTATGAGAGAAATGTTGTATGTTGGGCTGTCGTAGGCAGCATTGAAAATAGCGTTTTCAAACAGAATAATAAGAGTGACGTTTTGTAATTTAGAAGTTCACTAATAAAGTTCCCAGTTCTCCAGATGTATACATCCGTTATTACTTTAATCAGAACTCACACACTTAACCATACTACAATGACTGTCTGAGATCAATAATAAAGACAAAGCCCCAAAGTTGAAGTAAACTCTTAAAGCAATAAAATTAATTAATTAGTTATTTGGTTACAGTTTCTCCACATTTGAGCTTCCTGGATGACCTAATAAATATAAACAATATCTTACCAATTATATACTTCTCATTCTTGAATTATAAATTTAAGGTTAGAATAAATAACTCTATGTGGTAAGAATTTTTGCTCATCTCTATAAACTGTGATGTTAATTTATTTTAAATTATGTTGGCCTTTTTCTCTAATTTGGTTGAGTGTAAGCTTCCTGTGAGACCGAATTTCGTATTCTGAAAAAAAAACCTATTTTCGAAAATATCTTTTTAAATGAATATGTCTTTTAAACTAACTAAAGCCTTAGATGTTATACTAGAATATAACCGGATTTTTTTTATTTAGCAGTGGCTAAGTGAAGTTTTAAGCGCGGTACCGTTAAATGTGTTGGAGGTGATTGTCAAGAGAAGGAAAATACGTCGATTTGGTTCACCATGACTGAGCACGTACATAAGTCTGTTGAGCAATTCTTTATCATTAAATTTTTTGTGCGATATTTTTCGTCATCTGACAGCACAGTTCAATGATAATACACTTTCGAAACTCAAGTCTACGAATCGCATAAAAAATTGTGAGAGGCCTCACAACTCTAGTAAATGTGATTCATTCGCCGATCGTGAACAAACATTATTAAGGCAAACATTCGGGCTATCCGTAAACCTATTGAAACTGACCGGCGACTTGCAGTATACGAAATTGCTGCAGAGGTAGGAATATCGTACGGGAGTACCAAATCAGTCATTTTCAATGACCGAAAATTGTCGGCAAGGTGGGTTCTTCGCCTACTGACGAAAGCGAACTAAGCAAACCGTCTTGCTGTCCACTTTTGGCGTCATACCAAGCAGGGAGTGATGATTTTTTAAGTCACATTGTAACTTGGGATGAGACCTGGGTGCATCCTTACACCACAAAATTTAAACAGGCAAGCATGAAGTTGAGACAACCCCAAAGGAGAAAACCCGTCTGTCTGCAGAAAAAGTTTTTGCAACTGTTTTTTGGGATAGAAAACGCATATTGCTTGTTGATTTTCTTGATGAAGCCAAACTGGCTCATCGTCAGAATAGACGAGGCGTGCCCATTCGAAGTGTGAGTCTCCTTCATGACAACATTCGACTACAAACAGCTGCTTTGACCCTCCAAGTAACTTCTATATGACTGATCCACTCAAAGGGAGGACGCCGTTTTCACAGTGACCAAGATGTCTATTGGCTAAAGACACAACCTACTTCCACGTAATTAACAACCTGCACAAAAAATATGAGTTCTAGTAATAATCAGTAATAGTACTTCGTAAAAAATTGAAAAAAAACATACAATGGAACAGTAGAGATGCAAAAAATAAATATTATGAAATTAGTACCTTATAAATACATACAAACCTGCTGTAATATGCCTCCAAGAAACTCACCTGAAACACAATGAAACATTCAATATAAAAAATTTCAATATATACCAAAAGAACACTACACCTAGTGCAAACGGACGGAACATGGTGGAGTCTTAATTGTAGTAAAAAATGATTTCCCGGGAAAGCATGTACCAAGCTTATAACCAAAGTGTATCTTAGAAATATATACTTGCTGGACCAAAGATGGGAGAATGGATAATTTTGAAAACACCAAAATTGATCTATAATTATGGAAGACTTTAACTCTCATAGCTCGAGGTGGAACCCAACCCGAATCTCACCAAAAGGCGCACAACTTGATCAGATCATCTTTAATTAACCTTATTTTAACAATGATGATCCTACTCACCTGATCGTGGCCACTGGTACCCTTTTTTAGTGGGGAGGTTCCAAATCTTTTATAGACAGAATGTGGGACTTCCCGGAAAAGGTATACCAACTAAAAACCACCTCCCCGTGTCGCCCTACCACCCCACGGAACCGCCGTCAGGCATTACTTCACAATGGCTGTGTGTGGCATATGTATTTGCACAAATGTGCGTATGCATATGCAGTGTACGGCTCGGGTACGTGGGGTCGCTACACCCAAATGGCTGTGCACGTCAGCCACCCCTGCGGGAAAAACCACTGGTGCTCTAAGTGGAATCGACCTTACACTAGCATCTGCAAGTATAGCCACAGAATGGACAGTACTAGATGACCTGAGACACAGCAACAACTTCCCAATCAGCGTCGACCTTGGTATCTTAAAATAGAACACTAAACAGGAAAATTTGACGAAATTCAAAGAAATTCTTTAAACCACAGAACAAGCCTCATCAATACGTGTATCAATAAAGATATTTGAAAGAGATATATTAACTGCAGCTGAAAAAACCGTACACAAACTAACACGTCCACAACTCCCTCGGTGGAAATAAGAAATCGAAAATATTAATAAGGAAAAAAGAAAATGCTCAACCAATTAAAAAAGAAAAACTCCCCACAACACCTCATAGAATTTAAAAAAAATAAGAGCAAAAGAAAGAAAAATGAAAGTCGAAACATAGAAGTTATCATGGCATAAATATATCTCAAACATGAACCACAAAAACACCCCATCAGAAATGTGGAATAAAATGAAAACTATGAGAAAAGTTCTACACCAAAGCTCCCAATACTGGAGGTAGATGGCGTACTCCACCGAGAACCGAAAAACACGGCAAATATATTTGGTCGCCATTTACAAAATATTTACGGTGGATGTACTTACTCCGACGAATTCAAAACTAAGAAACTAAAAGAGGAATCAGAAGAATTTGATATGTCCAACACTACAATAAATCGTTTAGTATGGACCTGGAAGAAGCTCTTTACCGGGCAAGAGAATCAGCCCCAAGTAAAGACGATATGTTAAAAAATCTAACATACAAAGCCAAATCCCACCTCTTACAAATATATAATAAAATCTGGAATTCGGGTTTATTTCTTGTAAAATAAAAGAGGCAATAGTTATTCAAATCCCCAAAAGAGGTAAAGACCTATCAAAACTACCGCTCGATCTTCCTAACTAGTTGCCTCAGAAAAATACTATAATCAATGATAAGTATCCGAATAGCATGGTTCCTGGAGTAAAATAACGCGCAAAGCGCATACGAATCAGGATTTCAAAGAGGCTTCTCAACTGTAGAGTACCTTTGTAAAACACTTAACCGCTGTATTATTCGACAGGATGAAAGCCTATAACACCATATGATGAAGGGCAATAATAATGAATGGGGAATGCGAAAGTAAGACAGTCGAAGATTTTCCAAAATATAGAAGGTATAATGTTAGGGTAGTAACGAGCCTCTCCGAACCATTTAACAATAAAATTGGATCCCTCAAGGTTCAGTACTTAGCGCAACCCTTTTTTCTGTAGAAATCTGTGGCATAGCAGAACCCCTGGACAACAAGATTCAAAAAACACTTTGATGTCGACGACCTTACCATATATATTAGGCAAACACAACGAAAACACCGACGAAATCTTACAAAGAAACATAAAAATACACTTCTGTCGACTCCGATCTGAACACGCCTTACCTACACTAACAATAAACGTTATAGATATTCCAGTCAGCACAAAACAACAATTCTTAAGAATAGGCTTCGACCAAAAACTCAAATACTGTGATCATATTAGGGAAATGGAACAAATGATAAAGAAGACTATAAATTTCTTAAAATTTCTAAGCACACAGTAATACGCTAATAAGCTTAATTAACTCCCATATAGATCTTGTATTGAGTACGGTGCTCCAGCATATGCACAAATGATTCCCAAATCAAGCCTCGGGCCCATTCAAACACTGTGGAATACTTTCCTGCGAATCGCTACAAAAGCCTATCGCATCACCTACCTTATGCCTTTACCGAGAGGCTAATGCGATCCTATTAGAACTGTTGCGACTCTGCAGTCGTAATTCAAAAAAAATGAACTTAGTAGAGAGATATTGGCCAGGTATAATAAACTTGCTAACGCTGGTAAACGACTAGAAACTATATGGATCCCATCCCACCAAGGAATCAATGGAAATGAAACTGCCGACGAACTAGCAGAAAAATAAGCTGCAAATAATCCTACGGAACCTGAAATAATTCCCCACCAGCTAAGAGATTGACCAATGTAAAACGAAAATTAGGAGCCCAACAAACCAACGGAACCCAGTGTTTCCGTCCGTTTTGGGTGCTACCGAAGACTATCCCAAACGCCATTTTTCAACAAGACAAGTCATGGACTTTATAAAAAATCTATCGTAGAGCTTTTAGATTGACTTGCAAGATCCCTTGATTTATCGCCATTAGAACATGTGTAGGATAGCATTGGAACAACACTTCAGCGCTTACCACAGCCACCAAGGACTTCGGATCAATTGCGCATCTGTGTTCAACAGGCCTAGGACCGCTTGCCACAGAAGACATCGACTACTTGATTCGGTCTATGCCTCGCCGAGTTAGATAGTGCCACAACAACCGCGACGGGCCTACACATAATTGCATTTTTGTCAGTATTTTTGTTCAACCTGTACCAAATTGTAATCGTTTATTCTGATACAAAAACTGAACATAGATTTAATACAAAACATTTAAAACATTTTTCTTTCTGGGTGTTGCATTACTTTTAAGCTCCAGTCTAAATATATATTTTTGAATGCGCCCTCATTGTTCTGTTCGGGCACAAAACAAATTACTGCATGCTCTAGTTTTCAGCGCAATAAGTTGATTTATTTACCTTACGGTGGTTTCCATTCTGTAATTTAGTATGGTCTACTCAATGACAAAAGCAATAAGTTAAATGACCTCGTTATGAATTGAATAACTATACAACATTTTATTTTATCCGCTTTTGCATTGAAATTTGTATTCATTCGATGACAATTGAATTTAGAAGCATACTTAGCTATGGATCCGTCTATTTTTCAAATGACTTGCATTATCTTCCGATTTAATTCTTCTTTAGATTGAGCACTAAACTCTGATTGGTAGACAAACGTATATGCTGCTTTTCGACTATAGCTTGCCTCAGAATTTTTTGCAGCATTCCTTTAATATTTATCTAGTAGAAACTGTGTCATAACCAGTTCATTTTCATTGACATACCCAAAGGCCCACCGAAATATCCGTTGTGAATCTTTCCTATCACTGGACTCCTGGTCAATTTGTCTTCTTTAAATTTTAATCAGTTTCTACACTAGTTCGTCGTATTCAGTTGTCTTGTTTTTTTTACAAAGTTCAAACTTTTCTGGACTAATATTATACATAAAGCATCTTCTTACTGTGAATCATCCCAGTTAGGTGTGCGGAAATCCTATATTTTATGCTCCTGGATTCTTGAACGATATAAGTTAAGCAGCTTGTTAGGTAGTAGAAATACTACATAAACATTTAACAAAAACTATAACTTCAAGTGATAATTTTTAGGTTAGCAGTAATTTATCTCTGATTTTGATCAAATACGCATTACTTTCTCTAGTCCATTCTAAATTTTTAAAAAGACTTCTTTAATTATTTCTCTTTTTGGCTCAATTGAATTTTAATGTTTTCGATGAAGCGGATAACGATTTTGCCCTTTTTAAAGTATGTGCATAATTTAACAAAATCCTAGAGTTGATGTAAATCCTTTAGAACCAACAATTTTATAATCAATGATATCTTTACATATTGACGTGTGCACTCAATAAAATATATCTTAGTTATTGAACAAATTTAGGTTTTAAAATCTTTAAACATTAGAACGCCTATTCTAAGTTCTTTAGGTACACCAGACTGGTCTTTTAGAGTAGACCTTTTGGTATTACCCGCATTCTTTACTTGACTATCAGAAGTACATTACATTAAAATAATGATAATGCTGTAACAAGCGAAACTAGTCGAGTAAATATAAAAAAAATCAGTGAAACAAAGCAAATCATCAATTCTTTATCTATTATAAAAGTCCAAATTGTTAAGGGATACTTTATTCGCCAGTACTCGATTTTACGCGTCAAGAAAACGAATGCATCTACATTGTCGTGAATTTAAGATAGCAGAAAATTATCTTTATTTCAATTTATTACTTTCCTTGCCAACACGGCTGGTAAAATCCGTGATCTACTCTATTTTTTCTATATTGCCTTCATGCTCAACTGCATAGGACGGTCATCACCCAATTACTGCAGTGGCGATCCTTTTGCTTTCTGTTGAACAATTCATCTCTTTGCCCAATATTAAATATACCAAACCATTTTATTATCAACTGCTTTGATGTATTACTTTAAGATAGACTTAGGTTATAGGTTAAGTTTTTCTAGTTACAGGTAACTAATTTTTCGAAAAATTTTCCAAAAATAAATCTAAATTTATTCGGAATTTTTTCCATTTTTAATATTTCACTATTTCTTGCATTACCTCATCAGAAATTTTTCAGAATTCTTTTTAATTCCATGTTCTAGGAGAGAGACAAATATCTTTATTTATTATTTGTTACATTGGGTATTAACAATAATAATCGTAATTGATTTATTGATTTATTTTACGGCTATTGACCCATGGCCTTTCTTCCAGTCTTTGTTAGTTGTTATTGTTGCCCGTTGAAAGTTTTAAGAATATTCCATAAAATCCACAATAATAAAATAGGTATTAAAATTATATACTAACTTACATAAGAATCAATTTAATTTTGTAAATTTTATAAATATTTTATAGGTATAAAATGAGGAGGGAACCAATTGTTTTGCGTGGGAAAAGGTTACGAATATTATTATGACATTATACTCTCGAGATCGAATGCCAATAGGACATAACATTACGTAATAATTTTACACTAAACTCCCCGTGTGAAACCGCCGGAATGGAAATGAAGAGGAGAGAGGTGAAAAGGGAGAAACTCGTGGTTAGCTTACATGCGTACGTAATAAAATTCCTTCCAAATATAAACAGCATTTTTTGCAAATAATATTCATAGTGTGTTTATGTAAGCAGAAATGTTTGTTGTGTTATGATAAAAAATAAAATCGCGCCATCAATGTCAAGTACAAGGCGACAAGCATCGGTCAATGGCTTATCTGGCTCTTGGCATAACAAAGGTCATCAAAATCCGGATGATTATTAAAAAAAACATCGTACGATTGTAATAAACGCATGTAATGAACTTTTAATTATATTATCAATTGTTAAGAGATTATAAATTTCTTCGTAATACGATTTTTCTATTTTTAATTATGACGTATCTAACAATAAATAATTTTATTTTCACATGTACAAAACTCAATTTATTATTAACGTTATAAGATACAAATACCGCTAAAAATAAAAATAAGGTTCCTGTAAAATCTGCAAACTGTGAAATTTAATTGTCGAGAACATAATCATATATTACTTAGGGTGCGGATACTATAGAACGTTCCGAAGTCCAAAATTCACTTCCTTAAACAGAAAAACAACCTAATTTAGATGCTTCTCTAGTTAAAAACAAAACTATTTTCACAGACAACGGAAGGAAAATCAAAATAATCTAGATATATTGAGAAAGAGGCTTTAAAAGTAACAACAGTAATAAGCTTAAGAAATATCTCAACTCTGAAAGCAGTTTGAAATAACTCAAGCACTATTGAGAAAGCCGATGAATAATTCGCAGCCACTTCAAATTGTTTTTGAAGTCAACTTTCACGCAAATCCCGAAGCAGCACAATACTTCAATCTAAATACACAATTCCCTTAAGCGGCAATCCCTTCATACAACACTATATGATAATGCAAAAATATTTCAGAGGCTTATATTTCACGAGAGAGCAGAATGGACAAAGAGAATAAACAGAAATAGAAGAGAAGTAAGGTAAGTCACTTTTCATTAAATTAATAAACCTCGCACTACGAACTTATAACACTGACAAAGCTCCAAAGAGATATTATGTCTTACATCCTTAGAAAGCAGAATTTATCGACATACGGCATCATCATCAACATTACTTTGGCGGTTAGATTCATCCACATTTCGACAAGACTTCTTTTTAAACAATTATTTTGTAAAATTCGTCACGTTGAGAAGAATTTTAATTTGTCGCATTTCCAATATTTTTTTCTAAACCAAAGAAGCATCACAAGAAATTAAACCACTGATACTCGGATTGCCCTATTTCTCAGGACAACGACAAGCGATGATAGGAGGAGAACTTAACAACTTGAACAGCTTACCTGCCACTGACGAATCCATTGTGTGTTTTACTTGGACAAATTGTGAATTTAGATCTTTGCTATAATCAATTGGATAGAGTAAACCAATCTTAAATTTAAAATGTGGTCAACTGTTGTCAAGAGAAAAGGCATTAATCTGCAACACAATACAAGACTGCACTGCCCAATACAAACCATAGAAAAAAAAAATAATTGGGTTGGGAAGTATTGCCTCACCAACCATACTCGCCCATAATTGAACTAGCGGATTTCCATTTTTACAAATAAAACATCATGAGTCATTTTAACTAGATACAACACGTTTCTGCTTAATTTGTAATTATTAATCTAATGTATACCTATAAAAAGAAAATTATTATTTTAAGGATATTTCAAAAAACCGTTTGTTCAAATGTTTTTAGATGTTTTAATAATAATCAATTTATTTCATAAAATAGTGTCAATACAAACATAATAAATATATACATATAACACTAAACTGAAAACGTCAAATAAGGGCATGTTCGGTAAAACTAAAATTCGGCGAGTAAATAAAGTTCTCTTTCAATTAAATACTCTTTGAGAATTTTCTTAAATTTATTTATATTAACTTCTAAGTACTCTTGAAAGTTGATTAAACAATTTCAATGAACTGTAGTATGGAGATTTTTCACATATTGCTAATTTATGTATAGGAAAATCGTATAAATGTATATTTCTGGTATGATGATTATGGTTTTTCGTGCAATAATTGAATTCATGGCGGTTTTTAAAGTGATAAACAAGTACTTCATATATATATAGACTATAAAATGTTAGGATTCTAGCCGATTTGAAATGTCCTCTGCAGGACTCCATATATTTTAAATCTAGGAGAATCCTCACAGCTTTTGTTGTATAATAAAAATTCGAGCACTAAATAACTTCTACCGTAAAATATTATTCCATGTCTTAATATGTATTCAAAGTTAGAAAAATATATTGAAATTAATGCTTTAGTATCAAAAATTTTAGCCAAAATTCTTACTGAATAACAAGTCGAATTTAGCTTATAAGAAAGATTAATACAGTGCTCTTTCCAATCCAGGTATTAATCAATCGTTAATCCTAATATTTTTCAATTATGTTTGAGTTCAATGTTCATATCTCCTAAAATAATTTCATTAGTTTCCAAATTCTCGATTTTAGCACTGAATATAATTAAATTTGTTTTATCTTTATTTAAAATTAATTTATTTTGGTTCATCCACGATTCTACTACATTAAATAGTGATTGAGATTTAATTAATAAATTATTTAATGACTTGTCATTCACTGGAATGCTGGTATGATCTGCATAATTTATGATTAAATTTTCTCTTGTTATGTTAGGAAGATCATTAATATAAATTAGGAATAATAAGGGCCCTAAAATACTTCCTTGTGGGACCCCAAAATTTGTAGCGACTTCATTGGATACATTGTCTCTTATTTTTACTATTTGTTTTCTTCCAGATAGATATGATGTTATTAGATCTAGTGAGACACCGCGGATTCCATACAACTCTAGCTTAGTAAATAGTATTTGGTGATCCATCGTGTCGAAAGCCTTAGAAAATTAAAAAAATATTCCCATCGATTTTTCTCCATTTCTCAACACTATCTCCGTTACATAACTAAATAGTTTAGTAATGGGCGATTTAGATTTCATGAATCCATGCTGTGATTTATTAAATAAATTGTTTCTTATAAAAAATCGATTAATCTTTTCGCTATCACATGAAAAAACACTTAATAATGTTAAGGGTCTATAATTATTTAAATCATTGGGGTCGCCTTTTTTGAATATAGGTTTTATTATTCCTATTTTTAGACAAGAAGGAAATACTCCATTTTCCATAATTTGATTGACTAAATATTTGATTGGAAGCACTAATTTCGATGTTAAACATTTTAATGTTATAGAAGAAACTTCGTCAAAACCGGTAGAATGTTTATTTTGTAGCTCATTTATTGCGTTATAAATCACTGTAATTGATGCAGCATTTAAAAATATTGATTTATGAGATTTATAACGCAATAAATGAGCTAAAAAATAAACATTCTACCGGTTTTGACGAAGTTTCTTCTATAACATTAAAATGTTTAAATCGGAATTAGTGCTTCCAATCAAATATTTAGTCGATCTAATTATGGAAAAGGGAGTATTTCCTTCTTGTCTAAAGGCAGGCACGGCGAAGCGCCGAGAAGCCCCCTCTCCAAGTAGTAAGTGCTAAATCGGTCAGCCTGATGGTCAGCACAGATAATTATAGCGAAACGTTGAGGGCCGTTAAGAAAGGAAAGGAAAGGAATAACAAAAGAGTACAGAGGATTCTAGAGAGTATTGGCCGCCGAATAAAAATTCAATAACAATGATCTTTTTTACCATGAATGAATAGATCGACCTTGACAGAAAAACAGCACTATTAAATAGTAAAATGAATTGTAAATTTCCATGCAGAAATATTTACGATTCAATATCTGCTCTGTTTATTACCTTATCACGTTTAAATTTCGCATGCACGTTCAGAACAAATTAATAAGACGACTCGCCGAAAATTAAAAATTTTCGATATTTTTATCCTACTAAAAACTTGAATTATTTGGAGCACAACTGGAACACAGCGCTGAGCGAACACGCTGAACTAGTCTCCTAGCCTAGCCGGATATCTCGTGATAGAATTAAAGAAAGGAGCGAGCGGGGTTGGCCTCCTTAAGGACATCGTCGGGATCGAGGGGGAGGCAAAAGTGAAAATCACGAACGGCAGCAAGGCGGTAGCGGAGATCAAAGGACTGGAGGAGATTATCGCTGCAAGGAATCCTTTAAGGTGGTCTGGATCCGCAGGTACGGCCCAGACCTGCATATCAGGCTGGTGGAATACACGCCAGAGGTCATTCGCCGCCTCATCGATAAAAGAAGCATGCACGTACGATGGTTTCGCTGCGTGGCGCAGGAAAGGCCTTTAAAGGCCCGCTGGAGGTGTAGGGGGTTCGGACATCGGGCCTCGACCTGCAGCGGGGTCGATCGTTCCAGTCTTTGCAGAAGAGGGGGGGCTAATTGCGGAAATAAGCATAAATACCTGTCATTTGCTGCGATAGGGGCTGAAGTGGTGAAGCGGGCCACTTAATGGGTAGCAGGAGATGCCAGACTCTCAAGGTGGCGACGACAGAACCCAGCGCGGCTCTAATTAGGCTGGAGAGAACGGGCCAAAGAGCAGAGGTGGAGAGAGCTCTGCAAAGAGGCTGAGACATATGTTTGGGGCAAACGTCGAACTAGGATCTCGGGTGGCATGGCATCCGTCGTCAAGGAGTTCTTTCCCCACGGGCCCCGTCATGTCAGCTCCCCAACCGGGAGGCTCCCGGACTTTTCGGCACGCATCGAGGCCGTCAAGGTTGTGATGATGGACGGCCCCGTGTGTAAGGTGCCTAAGGATTTGCGGCCAATATGTCTCATTGATGGGGAGGAATAACTTCTAGAGAGACTACTGGCGGACAGATTCCATGCCTGGATAGAGGCGTCTGGGGGCCTCTTAAAGAACCCGTTCGGTTTTCGTAAGGGAAACTCTACGGTTTACGCGCTGATATTGGTAAAGCGTTTGGCCGATGAGTGCAACAGTACTACTGCTCGTGAGAACCAGGTCAATTAAAGACCTAAGGAACAGAGCGCAGGAAGCCACCCAGCAGGTAGCCGACTGGATGCAGTCGGTGGGACTAACTGCCGTGGGCTACAATGGGGCTGCATGGCTCTTGAGAATGAGCGCGGGATGAGTCATAGGGGTGAAGATTGAGACCAAACTTAGGTACTTAGGATTAGTGGTGGAGTCCAACAAAGCGGTCTCAAGACTCATGGCCAACATCGGGGGACCCAGCGCCGCCTCTTGCTAGGCATAGCTAGGGCGATACATCTCTACGCGGCCCCAGTCTGGGCAAGATGCACCGGATCGCGAAAGAACGCAAACCGCCTCCACAGGGCGCTTCGACTGGAAGTGGTAAAGGTGTGCAAGGCTACTGCACGGTATCCACCGATGCCGCGGAGATCCTGACGCCATCCCACTGAATATTGGCATTAGGAAACGCGGACGTGTTCCACAGGGTGCGACTAGAGTGGGACAGAGGGGCCGCCATGCGG
The DNA here is from genome assembly GCA_963969525.1 of Ontholestes murinus. NCBI lineage: Eukaryota > Metazoa > Arthropoda > Insecta > Coleoptera > Staphylinidae > Ontholestes > Ontholestes murinus. The sequence continues at coordinate 22,908,944 of OZ018396.1, forward strand.
AGAATTGAAAATTGGCATGATAAATGGGCTATGGACAACACCGCAGAGTTGACCCGAAGGCTTATCCCGAACCTACGCCCGTGGGTAGCTAGAAGGCTGTTAACTTAGACTTCTTTACCACGCAGCTACTCACGGGGCATGGGAGCTTCCGCGCCTACCTACAACACATCAGGAAGGCCAGCAGTAACACGTGCCTGCACTGCTTGAGACCAAGGGTTGATGTGGAACACACACTAGTGAGGTGCATCAGATGGGCGGGCAAGAGGAAAGAACTCGACAAGGCGCTGGGCACATCTGTAGAACCGGGCAACCTCATCGGCTTCATGATCGACTCGGCATCAAAGTGGGAGGCGGTGGTGAGTCGCCAAGGCGGTATTACTGGCCAAGGACGAGGAGATGAGTGCCGCCATCGAGCCCCTGACCTAACCGGGGTATATCTGTATATAAGTGTACTTGTATTGTACTTGTACTGTATATATGCTGTATTGTCAAAGTTTATAAATAAAGATTGGAAAACCAACTGAGGTGGAAGGGACGCCGAGTGAAGGTACTGCCACCAGTATCCCGATTCTCAGGGGCCACTGCTGTGCCACTAACGAAAAATTTAAATAAAAAAGGGAACCCGGAGATCATTGTTTTGCCTGCTGACAAAGGCAATGCAATCGTCTATTATAATAGACAAATGAAACTAAGGCTATAAAATATAGGACATTCATAATAATAAAGCATACAGAAAAATCTCATAACTAGAAAAAGTAATTAAATCAAAAGTAGAGAAACCTATTGATTTAATTCACATCTTCAAAATATTACTATATAAATATAACACGTTTTTTATGTTTCTCTTCTACCTATTCTTATGATACAAGGGTTGTTCAAATGATGGGATTCAAAACGACAGTATAGGTATAAATGAAGCACTTATTCAACGTATACACCATAGGCCTGAGAACAGCGATTCTAGAACTCTTGTGACCATAACGAGACTTAGCCCTTCACATCATTCTTAAGTTGAAGCGCTCCCTTTCAGATATTTTTTAAAGGAACAGACACATGGAAATCGTAGGGCGACATATCCGGGCTGTAGGGTGGATGTTTAGGCTGAGTCCACTTGAACTTGGCCGATTCCGCGTGTTTTGATTATGCAGCTTTGGTTTTTTTGTTCTTGATGAACCTGCGTAGTCTTCGGGGTATCTTATGGTACAGGTTAATGGTTCTTCTGTACTTGAGGAATTAAACAAGTAGTAGACCATGAAAACTTTAAACTTTTATGGGGGTGGGTGACAACGTATGTTTCTACTGCATGCTGCCCCGCTATATTTGTAGATCGTAGTGATGGCACCAGCTCTCATTGCCTGTGATGATACGCTCCAGAAAAACAGGCTCTTGATAATACCGAAATAAATGTCAAAGTGCGAGTTCCATAAGATGTTTCTTGTGCTAATCGGTGAGCTGCTACAGATCCTATTGCGCGTACACCTTTCGATAACGAACCTATGTTTGGTCCCATGAAAAAACATCTAACGGCAGCGATGAACTCAAAGATGCTGGGCTGAGCCGGTTTTCGTTATGGCCACAGGAGTTCTAGAAACTCTGAATTGTGTGGGTTGTTAATTTGCGTTGCATATTGCCTATGGTGTATTCCTTGAATAAAGATTTCATTTATACCAATAGTGTCGTTTAACATGTTTTTACGTGTATTATTTGATGTATCATCCATTAACTTAGTTAATTGTATGTAACATATCAAAAAAGGAATACAATACGTCCTTGTTATTTAAAACTAATTGGAGAAAACATTGGTAGTTTAATTGACATAAAAAAATTTCACAAACAGAGATTATTTCCATTACATCAAATATTCTCCTTAAATATCAATTTCACTGTGAAAAATACTATTTTAAAATATAGATAGACCCGTCAATTCTATAAACGTCAAGCGTTGATGTATTTCTCCTAACTGTCTGAATAAATTCTGAACTGTCTTTGTGTAGTCAATTGACAGTGCGAGAAAAACGTCTGCGCCTTGTAAATGTCTGTACATATTTTATTTTAGCGATGCACCGACGGAAACTTTTTCGCTTCCTTATTGGAAAGAAGGCGGCATCCCCGCACTTGTTATGTTGTACGCGTCACGTCACCTAACGAAGGGGGGCCGCGGCGCGCGTCCCCCCGAACAAACAAGCTAAGTGGAGCCGCCTTTGATCCGACTCAAATCAATTTCGCCGATTTCGGCCTTCGGCGCGCGCCAGGATCAAAGGGCGCCCCGACACCCCGGCCACCCTCCGGCGACGCGTAAAAAACCCACGGCGCGGCGAAAGGCGCATCCCCCGAACGAAATTAGATAAAACGAACTGTTTCACCCCTCGCGCCTTCAGCACCGGCGGCGGCGTTGGCAGCGTGCGGGGGGCGGCGCGGGGCGAAATTGAAAAGCTATAAACAAGATAAGGTCGCCTTTGTTGCTCAATAAAGTGCGAGCGAGGGGCATCTCAGATGCCCCGAATAACCCGTTCGATTCAATTAAATTATGGCCGGGGTACTGGAAACAAAGGACTCCATAAAAATAAAGTGGACGCCCACCAGCGATCCCTCCCTCGCGTTCTGGTGGGCCGCTTTGATGCACATAGACGCTGACCGTCGCATAAATGCCGGAGAACTTTTATATTGAAAACAGCGGATCCTCGGCGGAAAAAAATATCTGGTATTAAACGGACTGGACAACAACATACAAACAATTTCAAAATTAAAATCCGCGAATTTTTTTTTCACAACTAGTATATAAACTGTCTATTTGTAAATGGCCCAAAATAATACAAGAATATAAAAAATGATATGATGCAAACAGGCAATATTTTTTACCCAGAAAATTCGCTAGAAAAAAAGCAGTATTTATACAATATACAGGTCCTTGTAATTTTAATAAAGTCACACTACTGTATTCACTCCATAATGTATATACAATTCACGAATAAAACTTAAACACTTTAACGGTAAATTAATTGGCGCAGCCGGTAGGATAGTGTCAAGCGATAAGTAAACTCCCAAAAACGTTATAAAATGAAACGCCGATTACTTTTGATATACGTATACAAAATGAACGCAGTATTTTATTAACTGAATTCATTTACGGAAATTTACAAAAATGAGCAGTATTTTATGTTTAGGTCGTCAATAATATGTGGAGTACCAGTCATCAATTATCTTTTTTCTTTTTTATATAAAGTTGCATTTTCATATACGTACTTGATTTTTTTATAAATGTTATTAATGAATGTTTTTTTAATGTTCAGAAAATAATATCGATGATGCAGAAAGCATTTTTCCTCCCACGGACGATCACTTGTTGAGGATGCTCGGTGCAGAGAGTTTCATTAATCTATCCGTCGACTTTAATTACATTCGCCTCGTCGGTTTTTGCGACCACGCATACATACTTTATGGAATACCGGATATCCGTTATTACAGGTTCGGTTTGTTTTCACGCATTGTTTCCCGACACAATGGTGTGACGGTTATTGATCAAAGGGATGCCCCCCCTCAGGGCCCCCCATCCAATCCGCATGCAGACGACAGTCGTTGGAAAGTTAGGGACAGGTACACTTGACAAGACTAATTAGCAAAGTGCGCGCGCTAATAATCGCCTTTGAGACAATGGACGCTTGGGGGGGAAGGGGTGTAGGTGGTGTTGATAGAAGGAGTAGAAGAGGAACGGCAAAAAATCGTCATCTAAGTTTTAACTTTTCCGCTGTGAAAATATAATGAGGACGATCGCCAAAGAAGTTTTAATTAATATTATTAATTTGTATGCAGAAATGTAACAGCCGCGTCTTTGTGAAAAAAAGTTAATTGCAACAACACCGTTCAATAAAATATAAAATACACGTTGATTTAACCAGTTTGACAGATATTGATAAATTGGACAATTGATATAATTTATTTTTCATTCAACAAGAACTAGTAACGTATATTTCCCCATTAGAATTTCCTAGCTAAAAAAATAGCTAATCAATACTTGAATGTTGTCGATATTTATTTTTATATACAACATATTTATTACAGACATTTGAAACATAAGCAATATTTACAATAACATGATATTATTATTATAGTTCACTAGTCCATTAAACGGTTATCTTTCACTTCGGATTTGTTAGTATGTCTCTGATGACGATGTGATGTAATGTGCTCAAATGTTCTTCATTCACAACTGACTACTGCTTTTAAATTTTAAGTTCTTTTTGATTTCTGCGTATGTAGTTTAGATAGAGGATAACTTGATTAATACAAAATCACTTTGGTACCTACTTTCCGGGACAACAAAGCAAACCATCGATGTTTGTTTTTAGGATTTCATGAAGAGTATATTAATATAAATAACAATGTTGTATCCGTTGAATATACTTAATCGGTATTTCTTGCAGCACCATATAGGACTTAAGTCAAGATTGTTTTGGAGTAAAATCTAATCATTTAGACCATTAATATTAGTGAATATTTTTAGGTCATCTGCATACGCTAATACACGACACGAGGTGGAGATGATAAGGTCATTAATGAACATCACAAACAAAAGAGCTCCAAGATTTGATCCTTGCGGTACACCCGACCTAGATACAAATTCAAATGATTTAACCCGATTTTCAAAATAGGAATTCAAAAATCTAATACTACGAGTACATCGTACATCCAAAGAGAGATACTTTTTCAAGCAAAATGTGAAAATCTGTCCAAAGCTCAGGAAAATTCTGTATAGATCACATCCACCTGACCTCTGTTCTCATAGCATCACTAATGCATTATATTATCGTTTCCATATTTGTTACAGTTGACCGATCCGGCACAAACCAATGCTATTGTTTAAAGATTGATGTTTTAACGCAAGCAAATCTATCATTGTGTGTTCAAAGACCTTTGTACATTTTGACAAGATTGTAATTGGTATTGCAATTTCTTATGAATTGAGAATGTACGTGCACGTTTCCAAAAATTTGGAAATGTTCACGTTTTACTTGATAGGTTGAATATTATTAGTAAGGGTTTAAGAAAAAAATATTTAGTACCTCGAATTATAAAGCTTAGAATTTGGTCATCACCACTAGTACCACTATATTTAAGTTTATTAATGCCCCTAATAATGTCAGTCTCGGTTGCCAGAGAAATATCATGAGGGATATTATTTGCAATCGCCTCTAAATTAACTTTAAATAGACTCTAAAAAGATAGTCTGCAATTGCGTTTAGAATAACGACAGGTTGTGATATTCCATATTATTGTTTCTAAGTAGACATGAAATTCTGAAGGAACCAAATAATAGAATAAAATTCTATAGCTGCTTTGGATTGCTTTCGATATTTTATTCAAATTGTGAGAGATAATTATTATAAGCTGCACGTATTTCGTCTTTTATTTATCGGCATAGCCGAGTAAATTGTTATGGTAAAAAGATGAATTACTAGACTTCCACTTTCGACGATAGTAATTTTTAAGATTAAGATCGTGTTTAATGTTTCTTGTAAACCAAGGAAGGAATACAGAATATCATAAAATTTGTTGTAAAATGCTTGTTTACTCCTGTAAGAGAGATTCTAGAATCGTCCAGTTTGTGAATGCTGAAGTATCATATAGAGCAAAATAGTTTTCAAAGTAATAAAATGCATTACTATTAGTTGTAAAAGAAGACATCTCAAAAGGAGTTGATGAAATCGAAGAGGAAAAATCCGATGAGGCTAAATCCTAAACCCAATTAGTCTTATCTTATATCTCCTAAAAGTCATTAGATAATGTAAGGAGCAGTATACGCAGCAATCCACTATGGGTGGACTTCATAACCTCACAACAGGCTTAGAAGCTTCACTACAGCACAAGGATTAGGTATTTTCGTGGATATTAAAGGTGCATTTAACAATATAACCTTCAAAGCCGCGGAAAACTGGTCATCAAGAAGGCTATCGACATACCCATAATAAGATGAACTAAGGCCGTACTCGAAATCTGTAAGATCAACGTAGGTAGTAGGTAGTAGCAAATCAGAAACGTTAACTACAGCCAAAAGGTATCCGCAAAGCGGGGTCCAATCGCCACTGCTATGGTGTATCGTGGTGGATGACCTCCTGATGGCTTTGGTCGACAAAGGTTATTGTACGCAAGTTTATGCCGAAGATAAAGCAATTGTCAGAATGGGTAAATACAACATATACCATACTAAAATGGTGTTTGAGGGAAGGCTTCAATGTCAATCCTGACAAAATTGTAGTGGAATCGTAGGTAGCTCTAAAAGCAAATGGACAAAAAGTTGCGTTGCCCAACCAGGTGAAATATCTAAATTAAGCACTATATAGGAAACTTAAGTGAAACACGCACCTAGAAAACACAATCTTTGGCCTGGTTCCGGACCTACATGCAGGGGATCAATTTCTATCAGACAAGGTCCATCAGTCTTACAGGCTGAAATAGCCTTGGTAAAATATGCCCAGGTTTGTATGAAAAAGAGCTATCCCTTTATAGCTCTTTATCTTTCTGATTTCTGAATTTAAGAATCTCAAAGTGTACAGTTTTAATTTCAAAACCTATTTGGAAATATAGATATATATAAAGGGTCCGCCAATAGGGACGCGCGAAGTTTGCCGGAAGGGTGCGGCCATGTTGTTCGAGGTAGAGCTGTCAAAGTTGCTGTCATTTGTTCAGTATATAACCCCAAATCACCATGGCAAGTTTGAGTGTCAAGCAGCACGTGCAAATTATTAAATTGTTTTACGAAAATGGGTCATCGGTTCGAGCAACGTTCCGCGCACTTTGCCCATTTTACGGTCGCGATGATCGGCCTGTAGAGTCGACTATCCGTCGATTGGTGGGCAAATTCGAGTCGACTGGTTCAGTAAACAACCAGCCAACACTGACACGTCGACGAAACGCCCGATCGAACGAAAATATCGCTGCTGTCCGTGAGAGTGTGCGGCGGCCATAACCGTCAATGGGGAGCGCTACATGTCGATGATAACCAACTTCTTTTGGCCTAAACTGGATGATATAGAGACGGACGACATGTGGTTCCAGCAGGACGGCGCCACGTGCCACACAGCCCATGCCACAATGGACATTCTGCACGAGCGATTTCCGGACATGGTCATCTCGCGCGGAGGCGATATCAACTAGCCACCGAGATCGTGCGATTTAACGCCTTTAGACTTTTTTCTCTGGGGCTATCTCAAGTCGCTGGTCTGCACCAACAAGCCTCTAAACACCGATGACCTCAAAGTCAACATACGCAACGCCATCGCTCAAATTGAGGCCGATATGTGCTCCAGAGTCATCAAAAATTGGACCTCCCGGATCCGGGCTACCAAACGGAGCCGCGGTGGTCATTTGAACGATGTTATCTTCCATACTTAATGGGGTCCAATACCCTTTCGAATGAAAAATAAATTTCGTTTCTACCTCACACACAACTTGTTTTATTCAATTTTAAAGTTCACGCGCCCTTATTGGCTGACCCTATATATATAAGCTCTGAACCAATTGGTCAAGGGAACAAACTCACTCTAATGTAGGTACTAAGCCACGCAAGTATAATAGGCAACGAACATGCCTATGTACTTACCAGGGAAGGAGCTGCGACTACCATAATCGAACCAAAGACTGCATGTAAGCTATTAAAAACACACAGGAAGGGCGTAGTCCAAGAGTGCAAAATAGGGCATTGCGTGCAAACCAGTACTGAAGGGAGTCAATAAACTGCTAAAAGGTTTATAAATCTTTATGAATGCATAAAGAATTAAAGCAGTATTATCTGCATATTCTAGGAGATATTTGGAGAGATTAAAAAGAGAGAAAATGAGAGACCTTGCTCAGAGTTTAGAATATAGCGGACAGAGTTTTTTTTTGCTTAATGATCTGTCTAAAAGAAATTATTTAATGATGAAAATAATATATGTAAAAATTTTAAGGAGGTAACATTTGTACAATAAACCTTGGTACCAGGCGAAGTCGAATGCTTCTTCTATATCGAGCAGCCTATATGGTACATGAAAGCCGATAGCCGTAAGTAACGTCGGACAATTTATGGAGCCATGAAGTAGCTTATGGATGAACAGAATATCACTATTAAAACGTCTGTGCAAAAGAGTATCGAAATTATATTGACGGAAGATATCAAGGTAATAACGCTCAAGAGAAAATTTGAATTTTAAAGAATTTATAAATTTTCGCTGTATCTGCTCGAGCGCCTGAATTCCCTTTGATGTATAAGGGCACCAACTTATTAAAAAATATTACAAATGAGGACGGAGGACTAATGCAACAAATATGTTTATTATTGTGAATACAGTTCGAAATTCATGAGTATTTCTTTTATTAAACCCTAACATTTGAAATGCTTTGGATCCTATTTTAGAAATTTGTTGAGAAAAACTAAAGTTACCAGTCAGTACGTCCTTTATTGAATCTACTAGGGTGAGGAATACATTATCGATAGTGTAGTTACAGTAAATTGGCGATTTTATTTTAACGTAATGTTATTACGTTGCATTTGTCAATATTTAGTTTAATTTTATTCATTACTAATTATTGAATATATCAATATCTTATTAAAGAAGGTGGGAGTTATTTTCTCGAAAAGCTGTAAATATTTTTATAACGTCAACAAACAACAGGCAGCAACTATGCTCAAAAAATCAACCACGTCAATAATGAAAATACTAAATAGAGAGGACCTAGATGTGAACCTTAGGAAACAACGTAGGATCCTTGAACTAATTGGGAACAATAATTACCAATTCGAACACTTTGTAATCCTCCACTTAAATAAGAACGGATCCAATTAAAAAGTGGACCGTGAATACCTATTTTACTTAATTTTGTTAAAAATACACCATGATAGACGGTATCAAAAGCTTTGGCGAAGTCGGTGTACTAGTATATGGAATCAACGTGTTGGGCCATCACCAAAACTTTCGTTATAAAATCAATATATATATATATATATTAATAAATTGGTATCGGTTGAACAACCACGTCTTAAACCGTGTTGCTGCTCCGCTATTAGAAAATAAACTGCCTCGGAGATATAAGTAGTTATACGTTTTTTGAAGATCTTAGGAATGTGAGACAGGATGGAAATGGAGCGATTGTTTTTAATATGATTTCTGTTCTCATTGGGAAATTTACTACATTTGAATTGTGAATTGTTAAAAATAATCCAGAGAGGGCGATAAGGTGAAAACGCACACACTTTAAAAAAAAATCAGGCAATCCATCAGATCCCATAGAATTGTTAGGCTTTAGATGGGAAAGTTGTTCCAAAATAGCTGATATACCTATATCCGGTATAGAAAGTAAGTTTAAGTGATAATCAGATAAATGAGATAAACACGGTTATGTGACTAGAGTTTTTATATACCGACCCAAAGAAAGGTACAAAGGAAATCACGATGTCTTCTTCCTCACTAATTATACTACCACTATGTTCAAAAGAATTAGGAAGCATAGATTGTAAACATTTAGATTTAAAATGCTTCCAGAAGAGACTAGTATCACCTGCGATAGATGCTCAAGTGTTTGTAGATAATTATGATAACATATTTTTGCTAAATGTTTGCAATTAGTTTCAGCTGTTTTGAAGGCATTATAGACTGACTATAAATTATATTGTTTATATATTGAGTGTAATTTCTTTGAACTATTTTTAATATCCACCGTAGGAAGAAAACTATTAATTGAGTCATAGATTACATTATAAAAGATATTTACTTTACTTTGTATTTAAATGTTTGTCAGCAAACAAGGAATCCCAATGTGTGTTAATAAAAGTATTGTTAAGACTTGGAAAATCTAAATTTTTGAAGAAATCACACTTCACTTTAGAATTCCAAGCAGACTCTTGCATAGTGCTCATTTTGAAGTTCATAATTAGCGAAGTGTATGTCACTTTGCACAAGAGGATAATAAGCTAACTTTATTTCAATCTTCTCAACCGAAATTGTCTGTAAAAATATCAAATCAAATAGTACCGAATTGTTGTTAGTAAAAGTAATATTATTAACTTGAAATTAATTAATGAATCCAAATGTCTCTGCAATTGAAATGGCCATCGGGATACCGTAATCTCCAGTAAGCCATGTCACATTGGGAAGATTATAGTCGCCAATAATACAGACTTGATGGTCGGGTAACGTATCAGCAAAGTGCTCCATGGATGAACAATGTTGTTGGTATGTTGAGAGATAAGAATTAGGCGGAATATAAATTGCCCCTAGGAGCACATTTTGCTGACCAACACGAATAGATACAATAAGTTTATCGTGTTATTAAGAAATGGTACTGATTAGATGCGATTCGATATGACGAGCTACCGCTATAATGGAGGAACACTTATAGCGGTAGCTCGTCATTTCAAATGGCATCTAATCAGCTGTTTACCACAGACGGAAGGATTACAGTCACAACGATAAATATTGAAATGATCAAAACCAATATCTGCGTCAAATGGGTCATCGCACAGCCAAGTCTCACTAAGAACGATTATCTCATGATTAAATAAGGATACTGCATCATTAACTGAGGAAAGTTTCGTGCGTAACCCACGAACCTTTTTATAAAAGATTTTTTAACCGTTGGCAGATGATTGTTGATGACGAAATTGGTTGGCGGGGATGTCTGGTTCATCCCTAAAAAAATAGTGTTCACAGTGCTTTGTGATTATTCTGATGCGCCGATTCCTAATATCTTGATATTATCAAATCCGCCTTGAAATGACAAGTTTTTGTGAGCGATTTTTAAACTGGCGGACGATAACACTTTTGGGTCATTTATCAGCATGAAGAAAGACATTGATAATCAACTCTATGATGTCGACCTTAAAAGAGCAATACACGGCGTTAGCTGTCAGAGAAATACTTGTAACAACCTATATGATTCTTAATAAAACTGGATTTTTCTTCTACATTGGTCCACGGGCTACAGTATGGAAATAATATGGAAGAGAATACGTTTTTTAGCTCCAACTAATCCCACGTTGTCCGCTGTACCACAAAGTGGATGCAGTCCAGTGGGCATGGGGTGATTCTTCGGATTATTATTGCTAACAGGGGTTTTGACACTGATTCCATTATTATGTGATAATGTTGACATTATTTTCTCGTAGGTTAAGTTAACTCTTCTTTGAAGCCTAAGAACTAAATAAGTAAAATCACGAAGCACTGTGAAATATAATATACTACTTATTTTTATTATAAAATACATTATTTCAGCTTATAATCCATTTTCGTAAGTACACGTTAGGAAAGTTAAATTTTAACTGTCTTGAAATTATGAGTTATGAACACGTCAGCTATTTTCATTTCCGGAAGTTGTCCGGGAAAGGTCCGTCCGGGACTTTATATAGAGAGAGGATTGGTGTTGTATTTTTTCGGGTCCCAGGTGACGGTGTTGCGGTCTTCTGAGTATGAGTTATGCGGCGTCGGCGTCGCGGATGACGGACGGAAACGTCCCCCGCGTCCATTTCTCATGGCCCGACCGTCGTCACTCAGACGAGAAATTTTCCAAATTTCGGCCAACTCGGTCCTCTCATATTTCAATCGCGAACACCGCCATTACTCGTACGTCGACCGTCATTTGTCACCGCATCGAAATTTTAATAAGAAACATAAATATATTTCAAGTATAGAGCAGAGGAGCAGAGCGAGAACGCCGGATAAAAAGATCTGGAAAGGTCTTGTGATTGATATATAACGTATGTGTGCATTCGATATTTTTATAGAACGCCTTTGCATTGTTATTGGTATTGTAACAAATGTGATTTTATTTTAAACAGGATTAATTATTAAAACGATATTTGAGACACTGTAGAAACAATCAATCAAATTATCGTGTTATTTAATATATCACAATTTTAAATTCAATTATAACCTGCTATAAGTATTTTCGTGTTTCGTAATCAGAAATGTCGATTGGAAAGAAATTATTTCTAAGCTTTAATCTATACTCAGGATAACTAATGAAATAAATCCAATACGTAACGTAATTATCGTGCTTAGTTCTGTCTATATTTTCTTGATTAAGTTTATTCTTTCAAACGTAATGAACAAACATATTTTTATTATTATATCGAGCAACAGGGCCCTTTGGCGAGTGGTCTTTAGATCGTGCCCATCCGTCATCCCGTCCACTTTATTCGCCGCCGTTTATGTCCCTCAAGGGATTCGGCCCTTATTATCTCTCTCAGACCTTTCATCAAGATTACACGGATTAAAGTTCGCGGCCGTGTAAGGGTCGAACTGGGACTTTTTCCCCGGTTATTACTGCCCCACGACAGGAGGAGAATTTCGTAGTATCGATTATGTGGATGTGCGGTTTTTATTTGATATAATAAATATATTTCAACTACTTTCCCAAAATCAAGCAAAAAGTTTATTGTATATTTCGTATAACTTACACCGCTGCTACTTGAATCTAATTAACTTAGTTAATATATATCTAAGGAGTGGTACTTGCGAATAAATTTTACTCAAGTTGGTGAGTTTGAAAATATAGTTACTTAACTTTAAGTACATTTTTAATTTTGTGTTTATTACTCGCAGCAGTCGGTATTCTAGAAAAGTCATGAAAAAAACATATAATGATCATGATTATAGTTTGGGAGCATACCTTTATATTTATAATATACTCAATGAATTTTAAATCGCAACAACAAGAAGGGGTAGCAATTTTTTGACCAAACTTGGCACAAACGTTTAACTATTAAAATATAGCAATTAATGTGGATTTCGTAATAATGACTTGTCTTCAATTCTTTGCTATTTTCGTTTAATCGTTTATTTTAAAAGTGAAATTATGCCTAAAGTATTCGACAGAGGTCGTATTATTGGTTTACGCGAATATGGTTTTCGATTAGAGATATTGCTAATCACTTTAACAAAAACCAATCGCTTGCCATGCATGAACTAGAAAGGAACATGGCAGAAGAGAAACTGGGAGACAAACAATAATAAATGAGGCCATCTTTGACTTATAACAACAAAAGGCTGATTCTCCAGTACCAGATCAATTGCCGATCTATGGTTAGCTAAAGAAAGTCATCGTGTAACCCTTCAAACAACCGTTCTGATAAACCTATCAGAACTTTTGGTTTGCAATCCTATCGGTCATATTTTGTGTTGCCATTAACGGCTCAGCACTGTCAGCAATTTTTGGTGTAGAGTAGGTTGCGGCGGCACTGAAACCTAAAACCTCATATTCATCCGTTTTTTTGGCTGTTGGAAGACTCAATTTTCTAGTAAAACAATTCCACTCTCCATATTGCAGAGTTTCTATAAACCAATTTGTGGAGGATAATATTTTGCATAGCTAATCGAATCCCCCGATCTTTTGCCCACTGAGCAAAAACCTCAAGAGATTATCGACCAGCTGCTAAAGTGGATGCAAGAGTAGAGGACCGTGTAACGATAAACATTATTAATAAACAAAATATGTTTATTTAAGTTATTTTTCTTTAAAATTTCAAACAACTGATATCTTTTAATGATTAAACATTTGTGCCAAGTTTAGTCAATAACATCCTACCCCTACAATACAATATTTGCAAGTAGAATACAAAGTATTCATGATGTGCACACTTAGGGCACAATGTAAACATAGTCCATGTAAAGCAGCTATCGAGTTAAACAATATTTTAGAGATTTTGGTTGTAATTATATTCATATTATATTTTACCCGTAAGGTGTAGAAATACCTCTTATGGAATAAAAAAAACGAAATCAGTCAGTTGCAGCGGTTTCTAATCGAAACAAAGATAAAATAATTATGAATTTTCATTGAATAATCAAATTACAAATTAAATAATTATTAATAATTAGTATTTAATATATATAATTTGAAATGTTCAACAATAAATCTAAATCCCTTTGATCCCTGTTGTTTTTTATTACAATAAAATAGTACAAAACAACCTTATATTATTTGTTTAAAAAACTCTCCAATACTTTAAAACTACTATAATACCTTTTTTGTATGTAAATGCATAATCACAAATATATATTTTTAATAACCAGCTTAATTATTATTTTAGGTTTTATAGAAAATATTTTTTGAGTAAGCTATTTCCTATTTTAATCTTTAGCGTATTAATTAACGCATTAATTTTAAGCCGCTTGCAAATTTTAATCACAAAATGCAAGTTATTAAATAATTATATTTATCATTACTATACGGATAACCTCAGGTTCAGTGATAGTTGATAACAGAGAGTATATAAACCGAGAATTATTGTCGTTAAAGTACACTCAAGGTGTCTATTCAGTGATCACCATGAGGACCACATTTGTGCTCTTGTTAGCTGGCGTTTGCGCTTTGGCTCTGGCCACCCCGGTCCAAAAGACTCACTACAAAGTTGGTAAGTTAGTTAATTTTTATTTAATTCATGCCATAATGCTAATTTATGTTCGTTCTATGCAGCCGATAAGGTATACCTTGAGAAGCAGAAGGACTTGCTCCATCTCTTCAACTATGTGAACCAACCCAGCTACTACAAGGAATTCGTACAGATTGCCAAGGAATTCAAATTCGAGGGACACTTTGACCAATGGACCAAACCCGAATACGCCAAGGAGTTCTATTATTATTATCAACATGATATCCTTCCACAAGGAGAGGTCTTCTCCGTGTTCTACCCAGAGCACTTGAAGCAAGCTATTGCTCTCTTCAGGACCTTCTACTATGCCAAGGATTACGAGACCTTCTTCAAGACCGCTGTTTGGGCCCGTCAACACGTCAATGAGGCTATGTTTGTCTACGCACTCTCCGTCGCCGTTGTCCACAGCCAACATACCCACGGACTTGTCTTGCCACCAATCCACGAAATCTTCCCACACTACTTCTTTAACGATGAAGTTATGTACAAGGCACAACAATACAAGCAGCACTACTGGGGAACTTATGAACATGAATATGAATTTAAGGATGCCGCATACAAGGGCTACACCATCCATGCCAACTACTCCGGCTGGTATATGAACGTTCACCCAGAACAATCTATGACTTACTTCACTGAAGATGTTGGTGTAAACAGCTACTATTACTACCGTCATATTTTCGCACCTTTCTGGATGCCACATGAGGAGTTCTTCTACAAGAGCGAAGACCGTGGTCAATTCTTCTACTGGCACCACCAACAACTTTTGGCCCGTTACTACTTGGAACGTCTTTCTAACGGATTTGGTGAAATCCCACATTTCGAATATGAATATCCAGTCGAAACCGGATATTACCCATCTCTCCACTACCCCAATGGATTGCACTTCCCAACCAGGCCAAACCACGCCAACCTCTACTACCACGGAGTCCATGGCAAGCAAGATTACGGTTTCTATGGTAACTACACCTACACCTACACTTATGTCAAGGATTACGAAAGGCGTCTCCGTGATGCCCTCGACATGGGATTCTTCTACACTCCAGAAGGCAAGATGGTCAATCTCTTCGATAAGAATGGATTCGAAACTCTTGGCCTCTTAGTCGAGAGCAATGCTGATTCTCCAAATGGCCGCTTCTATGGTGATCTCCTCATCTTTGCTCGCCACCTTCTCGGCTACTCTTATTATCCACTTGACGAATACAAACTCGCTCCATCTGCTCTGGAACATTTCGAAACTTCTCTTCGTGATCCAATGTTCTACCAAATGTACAAGAGGATGATGTACTATTTCTTCCAATACCAAAACTACGAAGGTCCATATGAAAAGCAAGAACTCTACTGGGACTCTGTTGATGTTAAGGATGTCGAGGTCGACCGTCTTATCACCTATTTCGATTATCACTACTCTGACTTGAGCAATGGTGTAGTCGTTGACGAGAAGGAATTCCAAGAGGATTCTTACGAAATCCGCGCACGTCAATTCCGTCTTAACCACAAACCATTCAACTACAAGATCAATGTTGATGCCAAGACCCCATGCGAAGCTTTCGTCAAGGTCTTCATCGGTCCAAAATACGATGAATACGGACGTGAAATTACCATCGAGGACAACCGTATGAACTTCTTCGAACTCGACCGTTTCCATTACACCCTTACTGCTGGAAAGAATTTCATCGAGCGCAACTCCCGCGAAAGTGTATACTTCGGTTATGACCGCACCACCTACAAGCAATTGTACAAACAAGTCCTCACCGCCATCAACGGAGGAGAAGAATTCAAATACTACTACCCACTTCACTACTACGGATTCCCACAACGTCACATGCTTCCAAAGGGTGACTTCGGCGGCAAGACTTACCAATTCTACGTTATCTTGACCCCATACCACGCCCAACAAAAGGAAGAAATGATGCAACACTATGTTGTTGATAGTGAATACTCCATGGGCTATCCATTCGATCGCCCAATCAAGTTCGACCACGAATTCTTCGTCCAGAACTCCTTCTTCAAGGACGTCGTCATCTACCACAAGAACACCGAGAAGGATATCAACACCTCCTGGAGCAAATATTAAACGAAGCCACTTTTGTTTAATACATGAAGCAATATAAATAAATAACATCTTATTGCAATTCTGTACTTTTTATTCCATTTATTACTCCTTGAAGCTAAATTATTCATTGAAGTCTCATTTTTTCAATTCCAAATTAGGTAATGTTAAGTGTTTTATATTATGACAAACTAAATCAATTTTTATTAACTAGTAATTGAAATAAAGAATTTTTATTTGGTTGTTCTTAAAATATAGGATTACCCAACTATGCTTAAAAGTAATGCCTTCTTGAGTATTTTCTAATAGTAAAAAGTTAATTAAGTGAAAAATTATTAAAAATAATCTTATTACTAAAATATAAATAATTAATAACATAATTTTCTTGGTAACATTATTGGTACAACTATATCGTAACAGGTTAAAGGCATCATTTAATTAAATTCAAAAGTAAGCAGTGACTAATAAAAAACTATAATTTAATCCTAACTTACAGAAAGTACTACTACGAACCTAAATAAAATATTAATCTTTTTCTTCATTATTAATCGCATAATCTCGTTTGTTATTTCACAAAACAGAACATGATTACATTTTTTTAGAACTTCTACTTACTAGAGTGTTGGAAATAATGTTATTAAAATAAATGACGATTAATGCTGAATTAGAGGCTAGTGGTTTTAATTAATCACCATTTATTATTATTATTATTATTATTCACACATAATTTAGTTTTGCTTTTTGTAGTTAAAATCATTTCATTTGATTCATTATTGTATACTTAGCAATCTTTTGTATTTTTTAATAAAGGCTTCGACTTCCGACCACAATAATTATAGCCTAATAAGTACTTATTTAATAAATAGATTACAATGACATATTTATAATCTTAATTTGTCAGGGAAATTAATGAGGAAGTAATTAGCTATAATATGCCATTGGTGTCAATACTTGGTTAATTTCTCTTTTTATTATTCTTTATTCTTTACAACTTTCTTCTTCTTGCTTATAAAATATTTACAAAATATTAATATAAATTAATAAACAACATACACAAATTTAAAATCATATAGACAACTTATCTGATCTTATGCAGTTTAAATACCACTCTGACAGATGACCATCGATCAAATCCTAACATGGTCTATCCCTAACAAACATTGAATGTAACTAAAAAGAAGCAAATATTTGCACAGGTAGCTTAAAAGAGTTTTATATATCTACTGAATTTTTGATGATTCACTTAAACTCACGATTGAAATGACATATTCATTAAATTGTCGCATCATTTAAACTATACTCTTCACTACTATGCACTGCTTTACACACATATTTATAGAATTTATTTTTGAGGTTGCTTATAAAAACCATTTAATCATTACAAAGGCACGTAGCTTTCATTATAGATAAATTTAGATATCGCAAGTACAGCAAACTGTTTACGAATTTACATACCAAAGTACATTAAATACAAACAATACTTATAAGTCCAATGCTTTATGCTTCTTACTAAGTTAATTTATCAAGATATAGAATTATTTAAATGCTGTAATTTTTTTAAAGTTCAAAATTAACAATAGTCTATGAACTGAAAACATTAGGAGGCTTACATTTATAGATTAGATGTCATATGGGTGGCACCAGCGCCTGTTCCACCGCGACCTTTTCAGATCTTTTGTGGATCCATATTTATCTCAGATGACCAGCTCCAGCTTAGTCCTATTAGCCCTGCCAGAGGGGCTTGGGTATAGGTCTCCACGGTTGGGTTTGTAGTACCCAGCTTTTGATATTATATAATATACTTCTCTCAGTCGATTGGTCTTTCTTGAACACGTATACTGATGTAAATGAAGCAATAACAGCATTCTACCCATTTGTTTATAGTATACTTGATGTCACGGTTCCCCTTCAGGTCAGACCACCGAGGAAAAGAGCCTTTCCTCGGTGGTTTACGCGCGACATTAAGAATGCCATTAAGCTTAAGAATCACTATCGTCGTAAATGGAAACTAATCGATATTTTTATCTGAATGAGTACAAAATCGACTTAGAGCTAATATTAAGATGTTAATAAAGACTGCATATAATTTGTACTTAGCCAAAACTGAGCAGGATATGAAAAGTAATCCCAAGACACTCTGGAATTTTGTAGACACTCAAAATGGTACTACAAGAATTCCCTCCCAAGTGAACAATGGTGGAATAACATTTAGTACGCCCATTGATATCGTTAACTCGTTTGCAGATGAGTTTTCAAATGCTTACACCTCAGCATCGAATACTACCTTTAATGAATCTTCTGAATAATTTTTCTCCTGTCAATGAGTCCGATATCATTATTAGTATTAATAAATTGAAAAATAATAACACTTCAGGTGACGATCAATTACCAAGCTTTTTTTATCAAAGACTGTAAATATGTATTTGTTAAACCTCTGCTACAAATTTTTAACCTAGCCATTTCTACTCGACGTGCACGTTTGATTCCTGTGTAATTATCGGCCTATTGCCATTTTATCATACCAAAATTTTGCTATACACAAAAGTGCTATACACGTCCTTATATGGACATATAAGAACAAAAAATTCACCACATCAACATGGCTTTATGGTGGGTCGTTCTACGATTACCAATCTTTCACTTATCACACAATATATTAGCGAATCTGTGGAGAATCGTACACAATTGGATGTAATCTACACGGACTTCTCTCGTGCATTTAATTTCATTGATCATGCTACATTGCTAAACAAACTCTCATCCTTTGGGCTTAGTGGTCATACTGTTAACTTTTTTAAATCATACCTTTGCTGTCAAATAAACTATGTACACTATAATGGTTTTAAATCTTATAAATTAAATTCAACATCTGGTGTATCACAGGGCTCTAATCTGGGACCACTTTTATTCATAATTTTCATTAATGACCTTATTTCTGCATTATCCTGTTCCGTTTTGGCATATGCTGATTACTTGAAAATTTTCTCTAATGTCTCAGGTCTGACTAACTCTCTTATGTTGCAAGATAATATTGATTTAATTTCTAGACGGTGTGATGTTAATGGATTAAGACCAAATGTGCTACCATCTCTTTTGGTCGTGTGTCGCACGTAAACTACTATTATAATATTCAGGGTTATCCTCTTGTAAAACTTCTTGAATATAAAGACTTAGGTGTACTCTTTGATACTCAAATCACTTTTGTGAAACACATAAATGCATTGTGTACATCAGCATCCAAAATGTTGGGGTTCGTAATGCGGACATTTAAATACTTTAACAACTGTGATTTAGTTAAATTTCTGTTTTCAGCATACGTCCGCAGTCAGCTTGAATACGCTTCTATAATATGGTACCCACACTATGCTTACCTATCACTACTTGTTGAAAGGGTACAACGTCGTTGCCTTAAATTTATGAGCTTTAAAGAGGATGGAGTGTATCCTGAACGGGGTATAGATTATGATCAGCTGCTATTAAGGTTTCTCTCTGAACGTAGAGAATTACATAGTGCATCATTCATGCATAAATTAATTCACAATCACATAGATAGCACAGATCTCTTAGTTAGAGTTAATTTTCATGTTCCAAGAATTGCGTCTCGGTATGCTAATACATTTTTTATTTCTACTGCCAAGTCCGTTACTTTATGTAAGTCACCTATATACCACATTACTAGGAATGCGAATAAATTATACGAAGACATTTTTAGGTAGTTCTATAGAATTTAGTTTTGTATTTGAGACATTTTTATTTTGTTTCCTTATATTCTACATAAATTGATTTTGTATTTAAATTATTTTGTTACATTATAGAATTTTGTAAAATTTTAGCCGTAGTTTTATATTTATTTTGTGTTGCTTTTTATACTTTTTTTGATGTAATTGAATTTGTTCTGTAATTGGTTATTCTGTTGGGCAAATAAAAAATATTATTATTATTATTATTATATCTAATCCTAGCTAGGCCCTCGCAATGGCATAGGATGTGGAACGAGTTCCTCTAAGCAGAATCTGCATGATGCTTCTTCCACCTGGCCTATTTTGCTCATATGTTTGTTGAGCTTGCAGTGTCCTATCATCAGACCTACTATTGTTTTCCTGTCTTGATTCAGAAGTTTGGTCGTGAATTTTGGCGATTGTTTCTTAGGGAACTGTTTCGCCTGTTTCTGCCCTGGTAAGTTCGTCCACAAGATTTGGGCCTATGTCCCCACCCACTTTTTTATGGATAGATTCCGCAGGAGGGTTCCGGGCCAAATACTGCTTTTGACTAGCCTTGTTTGGCCAGTTCGTCTGCTTTGTCATTCCCCGGATGTCCTCCGTGTCCTGGGACCCATGTGATTGTTACTCTTTTGTGACTACCAAGTTAACTAAGAGTATATATACAGTCCCACATTAGCTTAGATTTGATCTGTGTGGAGATTCGTGCTCTTACTTACTACTTTTGACCTACTTTGGTCTTTCTATTTCTCCTGTGCAGTGGTGAAGAGCTATCGCCTCTGCTTGGAACACCGTGGTGTCCTTGGTGAAACTGGCAAAAATCTTTGTCTCGTGTTTTGTACCCTATATACCTGATCCTACCCCTTTGTCGGTCTTTGAGCCGTCCGTGAACCAATTTGATTCTGCTTTGGTGGGTTGACCGTCGTCCCGGTCTTCTCTATGCAGAATCAGTACCTTGTATTTCCTTTCAAAATTGTATATTTTTACCATGGCATCTTTTGGCATCGCTATGAATGCGTTAACCTTCATATTATGAGCGTCTGTCCTTGAATCGGTCTTTATGATACGGACCTAGCCTCTCCTTGAATAAAGATGTGTAATGGTGATATATTCAATATAGATAGGGCTGCTGTTAGAGTGGTACTTAGGGCTCCTGTTGTACCGAGACTTGCTGGTCTTTGTGTACTGCTCAGGAGTCCTATCGCCCCCTTTTGCATTGTCCTAGTCCACCACACCACTGCTCCATAGGCCATCATGGGCCTTATCACCTTAGTGTAAAGCTATAGTCATTTTAGGGTTAAGCCCAAAATTTTTCCCCACATTCTACGACACCTGTCCAATGTTATTGATGCTTTTTTGGTGGCTTTTGTGATGT
Source organism: Ontholestes murinus (assembly GCA_963969525.1). Classification (NCBI taxonomy): domain Eukaryota; kingdom Metazoa; phylum Arthropoda; class Insecta; order Coleoptera; family Staphylinidae; genus Ontholestes; species Ontholestes murinus. The sequence continues at coordinate 22,930,492 of OZ018396.1, forward strand.
GATCCTCATGTCGCATCTGCATCAAGGGGTCTTCCAGACATCGAAAAACTTCAAGGGTAGCAGCATCGAGAGGACAACGTCACCAGTTCCACATCATCCCTAAAGGCATGTCAGGCAGATGGACAGAGTGATCATCCCTTGGTAAGACACATTTTTTAGAGGCTTTTGTTTCGCGATAATTTATGTACAAAAGTGATTCGGATTCAGACTCAAGTTTTTCCTCTTTAATACTTTCCCTAGCTCGCGTACATTCTCCCGTAAATTTTGTGAAAGAACTGTACAATCAACTCACGTTACTTTTCTGTATAATCGGAAATGTCTTACAATGATTTTTGAATTAATTAACTTCCTGTCAATTAAAGGTTCTAAACCCGAATATAATAAGGTCTCAAGATTTATTTGAAGAATTACGTAAAATTTCTATTCATTAAAACGAAAAGTTACCTTTTGAATTAAAACCGGAAAATATATTAGACTTTAAATCCATAATAACTATTAATTGTAAAATCGAAGAAGCAAATAATTATTACTTCCTGTCCTTGCCAATCAATTACGAACAATCATTTGACCTCTATACCCATTCCGTTAAAACATGAGTCCGAATATTTCACCATCATTCCGAATGTTAAAACGTTCCTCAATTTGAAAATAGACTCTAAAGTTTGGCCTCTAAATGATATGTGTGTGGGCGTTAATAAGCAATACCAGTTATCAACTATAAAGCAGACTGCGAAACAGAACTACTTAAAAATTGATCCAGCAAAAATTGTAAATTCACAAAATTAGAAATTCAAACGAACCACCTAGAGAAAGTGCCCAACACCAACCAATTCCTTGCTGTATTCACAACAAGTGAAGATTAAGATCACCTGTCCTGACGGAGAGGAGACACGGAAACTGAAAGGAATTTTCCTGATCCAACCCGTCAAGTGTGACCCGGCCTTTGGGAACTACATAATAATAATAATCTAATAATAATCTTTATTTAACGGGTAACCCCTTTTATCATACAAAATACAATGGAGAAATAAACATTACAAATTAACTAATAACTAATATTACATACATTGCATAATACCGAAAATCGAGGAAACTTTTGGAAGCCCCGTCCTCATCAGAGCAGTGAAGCCCCTCTTGAACGATTTTAATGTGAAACACTTATCTGTTCAGCTGAAAAGACTTAAATTGGACGATATCCCCGTGTTTGCCAAAAACTATATAGTGCCGGAACAAGTGATTCCCCTAAAACTTAGTGCATGGACGCTCTTATTACATTTCCTAATTTTCGCGAGTGCAGTGACCTTAGGGACCAAATATTTTAGGCGAAGATACTACACCTCCGGGAACGCTATCGATTCTTCCCCTACATGTCAAATCTAATGAGGGAGGAGTTACCTGTCGTCCATAATAGACAATTAATTGTTTATAATAAATTAATCTTATTGTTTAATTATGCATATTTCTATATTATGTCTAGTTGCTTATTTACGCTTATCTATGCGCGATGTAATTTCCGCCAGATGTTCTTTTCGCTTAGCTTTTAGTTTAGTATTGTATTGGGTTGAGCATTAAGGCTCCACAGCCATTATTATTAAATAAGTTCTAGTCAGTATTGCTGTCAGATTTTAAAAACTGCAACCACGAAAATATAATTTGCATGTTGACTGTACTGTTGTTGAGAAGATCTTGCCCCAGCATCTCGTCCCGTATGTGCCTATCTATCAATCTTTTCATTGGTAAGAATGAATATAGGCTGATAGGTATGTATGACTTTGGCGTTAGATCAGTTATTCTGCCTACTTTAGGCAGGTAGATTACCCTTACGCTTTGCTTTGATTTTGGTATATATCCCCATGTCAGACAGGCTTTAAAAATGTTTGACAGGTGCGATACCAGTTCCTCTATGCCCATTTGTAACAGAATGGGATAAATCCCATCGGGTCCGGTCGACTTGTACGGTTTTACCCTGCTGATGGCCCATTTAATTTTAATGGATCTTGTGACCTCCGTGGCTAATCTTCAGTCTTTCGGTCAGGACTTTTAAGTCTTTGACTGTCAAAAATGTTGAGGCTGGAAAATGGACTTTTAATAGTCCCTTGAGACTTTCCTCTATTGTTTTTGTGTAAGTTTCTTCCGGTTTCTTAGCACTGCCGTCCTTAGCCAGGACTTTGTGGATTCTTAAACATGCCAGAGTGTCGTTAATCTCCTCGCAGAACTTCCTCTACGAGTCCCTTTTGGCTTTTCTTTATTATATTGTGTGAGTTTTCCTCTGTAGGTGTCCCAGGCCTGGTTGTTTTTTGGCCCTATTGAATAGCCTTCGAACCTAGATCCTACTAAGACCAAATATTTTTATATCGTCAATAAGAATTTGCCTAATGAAGTATTCTGTTCTATAAATGAAGTATTCTGTTCTCAAATAAATTGTATAACATTAATGTTATAGTAAAATAAATTTTAATCTATGATTTTTAAGAATGCATGTTGCTACTATCGCTTTAATGTAATATGGTAATTTTCTTTATTAGAGATGGAGTACTATAATCTGAAATAAGGATAAATAAGCCCCCTAAGAAGCTTGTAAATCTGTTATGGGTATAAGTACGTTTGGCCATATGACTTTGCTATTTAAACAAAAGAAAATAGTTATCTGGACAAAACTAACTTAAAACCATGCCAGAAGTAAGAGCTCCTTAAGGGCTTATTTATTGCCTGCCTTATATCAGATTTAAGTGCTCCACTTATAGATGAGAAAATCGCAACCCAATTGAAAGAGAGAGAAAGAGAGTATAACTTCTTCTTTCTATTTCCTATCGTACCATTTAGCTTGATGTTAAGTTCAACACCATACGAATTCCCAGCAAAAGTCAATAGCGCCTTATAATTCCAGCTTATATTAATGATCTTGTCTTTGTTTTGAATAAATATTATTTTTTCTGCAGTTCTTACGCTATCGCTTTCTAAGGCTTTGTTGCACAGTTAACAATGCGGTTATCCCAAATTGTTACTTGAACCAAAAATCTTCTTTGTGGTGTTCGCTAAATATTTCATATGAAGTGTGGAAATCATCAAAAGTATACTATGATTTTTACTGCCGCATTTTTCGGACTATAAGAAGCACCCTCTTGCACAAAAATGTTGGGTGGTCTTATGATCCGAAGGTAACATTATAATATGTTTAATGCTTGAAGCCATCACTTTGTGATACATCTTGAATCAGGAACTCCAAATGAAAATACACTTCGTTGATATCACACACAGGATTTATTACGTGACTATAGTTTCAAAAGGCCATTATCAAACGTACAGTACGTTTGATAATGGCCTTTTAAAGGTTGAAACTATAGTCACGTAATAAATCGTGTGGGTGATATCAACGAAGTGTATTTTCATTTAAAGTTTCTGTAACATTATAATGTTTTTTTTCAATAAGTCACATCAATAAGGTACATTTTATAATCCGAAAAAATATGGCACGCCTCTAAAGGTAGATATGACACAATTTATCTCAAGGCAAGCGGGGGAATCACCGATTTACCTATAATCGTTGTCTATGATCGTCGATACCTAGTATTATGCTTGGTTGTAATCGTGTGTACTTTTGTTTGATTCATTTAAGTTACTTTTATAAATCTTTTATAAAAATTTTATTGTACAATTAGAAAAACATGAAGGTAAAATAAAAAAGGCTTCCTGTAAAGTTAGGTATAAACTAAATGTGATCAATTATGCAAAACAATATGGAAACAGAGCAGAAAGATATTTGGGTTCACTACCAACAGGGAAAATGGTTCGCTAAAAGAGAAAACAAAACGAACAATTGAAACTGCTAAGTAAAGACACAAAAACATTCAGTTCGCACTTTTTTTGTAAAAAAGAATCGAAGAATTGGAATATCTGTTTCTACGAAAATGAAAATTTTTGATGGGCTACTAATGGAATTTTAGATTTTACCGGATCACCGTCTTGATGATTTAGATTTATAAAAAGAAATGAGTTATGTGTGAGTATAAAAAACACACTAACCCAAAAATGCCGGCTGAATACGAATCTAAATTTATAGAATTGCATAGATTCGTAATATCAGCGAGAAGAAATTATAATTTCGAGATTAATCAAATTGGGAATATGAATCAGGTGCCTCCATAAGAACAGAGTGAAATAAATTGATGACAAAACCAAATAATGATATCACCGTATCAGGACGTACAAAACGACCAATTCTTCCAGAAATTAATTAGCCAATGAAGCAGACTTGAAACGAGTATAAAGTATATTATTCCATGCTTCTAAAATCCATTGTTAAAGGGTTAAAGAACTCTAATGATGGTCGAGGAGTTTAATATTATTTAGTAGCAGCTGACAATCATTAATTCTCCGTTCCAACATATCCTAAAATTGCTCAATTGATGATAATTCTGACGAAAGAGAATACTATTGAAGCAAATCAATGTTAGAATAATTTAGAATCATTTTACGTATTTATTCAGGACGCATTCTAACCAAATTACACAAACCAATAAATAAACTTGGAATTTCTTGCTAAAAATAACTATATTGTGTGTAATATTATGTCCTGGAAGTAAAGCTAAAGAATAAATCAAAAATATTTAATGTGCACATATATCTTATTTGGAGATATGGTTGCCATGTGTTCGTCAAAAAATATAACTCTTTACTTATGCAAGTTCATCTAGACAATAACTAGATGCAGGTTAGTACAAAAGAGGGAGAAATATCATGATGGGATAAAGTTGTAAAAAAATGTATTATATGTGAGTTAAATGGATACTTAAAAACACTTACAGATGAGTGAGAAGAAATGTATAAAAATTGTCGGAAGAAAAAAGATTGAGGTAAAAAATGAATTTATTTTTATTATATAATTTTATGCCAATAAATATCTCTTTACTGCATACGTCTCTTTAAATTCTACAGTAAAATACTCAATTGTAAATAATAAATATACACCATAAACAATTTAAAATAATAATAATAAAAATATTATTTATTACACAAAATATTATCATATTACTAAACATGTTAAACTTATATTGTGATAAAAATTTTGACCCAAAACTAACCCGGAATTTCTAATCTCATAATAGAGATAATTAAAATAATTGTATTAATCATGTCTACGTAGATAACCTTAGGTTCAATGATTTCTAACAGTATAAATACCAAGATTTCTTGTCATTATATCACACTCAAGGTGTTCAGTGATCACCATGAGGACCACATTTGTGCTCTTGTTAGCTGGCGTTTGCGCTTTGGCTCTGGCCACCCCAGTCCAAAAGGCTCACTACAAAGTTGGTAAGTTAGTTAATTTTTATTTAATTCATTCCAGAGTGCTAATTTATGTTCGTTCTATGCAGCCGATAAGGTATACCTTGAGAAGCAGAAGGACTTGCTCCATCTCTTCAACTATGTGAACCAACCCAGCTACTACAAGGAATTCGTACAGATTGCCAAGGAATTCAAATTCGAGGGACACTTTGATCAATGGACCAAACCCGAATACGCCAAGGAGTTCTATTATTATTACCAACATGATATCCTTCCACAAGGAGAGGTCTTCTCCGTGTTCTACCCAGAGCATTTGAAGCAAGCTATTGCTCTCTTCAGGACTTTCTACTATGCCAAGGATTATGAGACCTTCTTCAAGACCGCTGTTTGGGCCCGTCAACACGTCAATGAGGCTATGTTTGTCTACGCACTCTCCGTCGCCGTTGTGCACAGCCAACATACCCATGGACTTGTCTTGCCGCCAATCCATGAAATCTTCCCTCATTACTTCTTCAACGATGAAGTAATTTACAAGGCACAACAATACAAACAGCACTACTGGGGAACTTATGAACACGAATATGAACTTAAAGATGCCGCATACAAGGGCTACACCATCCATGCCAACTACTCCGGCTGGTATATGAACGTTCACCCAGAACAATCCATGACTTACTTCACTGAAGATGTTGGTGTAAACAGCTACTATTACTACCGTCATATTTTCGCACCTTTCTGGATGCCACATGAAGAGTTCTTCTATAAGAGCGAAGACCGTGGTGAATTCTTCTACTGGCACCACCAACAACTTTTGGCTCGTTATTACTTGGAACGCCTTTCTTACGGATTTGGTGAAATCCCACATTTCGAATACGAATATCCAGTCGAAACCGGATATTACCCATCCCTTCACTACCCCAATGGATTGCACTTCCCAACCAGGCCAAACCACGCTAACCTCTACTACCACGGAGTCGATGGCAAGCAAGATTACGGTTTCTATGGTAACTACACCTACACTTACACTTACGTCAAGGATTACGAAAGGCGCCTCCGCGATGCACTTGATATGGGATTCTTCTATACATCAGAAGGCAAGGTAGTCAATTTCTTCGATAAGAAGGGATTCGAAACTCTCGGCCTTTTAGTCGAAAGCAATGCTGATTCTCCCAACGGACGCTTCTATGGTGATCTCCTTGTCTTTGCTCGCCACCTCCTCGGCTACTCTTATTATCCACTTGATGAATACAAAATCGCTCCATCTGCTTTGGAACACTTCGAAACCTCCCTTCGCGACCCAATGTTCTACCAAATGTATAAAAGGGTGATGTACTATTTCTACCAATACCAGAACTACCAAGGTCCATATGAAAAAGAACAGCTTTACTGGGACTCTGTTGATGTTACGGACGTCGAAGTTGATCGTCTTATCACCTTCTTCGATTATTACTATTCCGACTTAAGTAATGCTGTTGCCGTTGATGAGAAAGAATTCCAAGATGACTCCTTTGAGATTCGTGCACGTCAATTCCGTCTTAACCATAAACCATTTAACTACAAGATCAACGTTGATGCTAAGACCCCATGCGAAGCTTTCGTGAAGGTGTTCATCGGTCCAAAATATGACGAATATGGACGTGAAATCGATATCGAAGATAACCGCATGAACTTCTTTGAGCTCGACCGTTTCCATTACACCCTTACTGCTGGAAAGAACGTAATTGAACGCAACTCCCGTGAAAGCGTGTACTTTGGATATGACCGCACCACCTACAAGCAATTGTACCAACAGGTTCTTACTGCTATCAACGGAGGAGAAGAATTTAAATATTACTACCCACTCCATTATTATGGATTTCCACAACGCCACATGCTTCCAGTGGGTGACTTCGGTGGAAAAACCTACCAATTCTATGTTATCGTAACCCCATACCACGCCCAACAAAAGGAAGATATGGTCCACCACTACGTTGTAGATGCCGAGTACTCCATGGGATATCCATTCGACCGTCCTATCGAGTTCGAACATGAATTCTTCGTCCAAAACTCCTACTTCAAGGACGTTGTTATTTATCATAAGAATACCGAAAAGGATATCAACTCTTCTTGGAGCAAATATTAAATGAAGTAACTTATTATAATTAGCAAAATTTAATAAAATGATAACATCTTATTATTTTGTATTTTATTTCATCTATTGTAGTAAATACCTATTTTTTATTACGATTAAAATTATCAAGGAATCATAAGTTTCGAAATTTGAGATATATAGTTTAAAAATTTTCTTTATTCTTTATTATCTTTGCTTCTCCTGTTTAAAAAATTACATCAAATTTTATATGATATTTAATAAAAAATAAACAAATAATTTAGGACACAGGAGTAACGGGCGGAGTCATAAAAACAAATATATATTTTCCAAAATATATGTTTTTCATTACTTAAACAAAACATAACATTTCAGTCTATTAATCTTTTCTCAATAGAATTTTTCAAATATTAAGCTAAGACTATTTTACTCCTAACATATCTCACGTTTCAAGAATCTCTGTGTGTTTTAGGTCGTTAAGAGTGCAATAAAGAAAAAAATGCTACAATATGAATGAATTTAACATGGTAAAATATGTAAGCAAATTAAATACGTGAATGTTGGGACTTTTATTTCGGAATACATTTTTAAAGCATTAAAATAAAATAAAATAATTATTTGTATAGGTATCACACTTTGATTAATTTTTATGAATGTAGTCTCGGCAACTTTAGCTTATCATTGAAAAAAAATTACTGCTTTAATGTATACTTTATTTTTAAAAGAAGTTTTTGAAGTAGAAATGAAAGAAATAACGAAAACATAATAAATAAAATGATTTCTAAAAATCAATTTAGAGCAAAGAAAATAAATATGAAGAAAGAACTGAAATATATATCATCGGGTATGAAAATAAAATTAAAACAAACAGAAAACAAGAGAAATTTTAATTTGTAAATAATTAGTGAATCAAATATTGCTAAACGTAAATACCTATAAACTATATGAAGAATGGAATGTCGACTTTTACAATTAAACATTGAGATTATTAAAAATTGGAAAACCTTAAATATAGTATCAATAAATATCCTGGGGGATACCATAAGATAATCATTAAACTACCAAAATAAATTTTGTGGAACAAATTCGAATAAGAAAATGTAGGAAACAAACAACATGATGAAACGAAAAATAAAAGAAGACGTACATATAATGTGTAAAAATAATTTTAAAAATGGAAAAGGCACTTTATGGTTAATAAAACTTAAAATTAGATTTTATTTTATTATATGAACCTATTAACCATAAATGGAAAAAAAAACAGAATTCATATTTTTTAACGACAAAAAGCAATCAACCAAACTAACCATCAACATCAAAGGAACAACTATAAAACAAATAAAGTCAACTACTTGGGATTAATGGCTAAACTTCGCCAATTTTTTGAACAAATAAAGACGTTTATTATTATTATTATTATTAACAATGTAAGATAACCTCAAATCAACTGAGGAAAAAGAACGCTAAAACGATAGCAACCCTAACAAAAATAAAGAACTGCATTATAAACACATCAAGAAAACAAATATATAACGACCTCTGCACATCACAAAACAATTATTTAATAAATGTCTGGGGTGATACAAACAAAAAAATATAAACTCCAAACGCAATAAAACAAAGTTTTAAAAATATTGTATAAACTGGACAAAAAACTAGAACAACAGATCTATACAATCAAATACAAGAATTAAATATCGAGAACATGGTTACACTGAGTAACTTACTACTGATAAACAAAATGAAAAATAATCTAATAAAAATAAATATTAACAAACAAGTCCATGAATACATAACAAGAACAAAATCTGATATACGAACAGAAAAATTCCAAGCATCTAAATTTTCACAAACTTTAACAACAGAATCCATAAAACAATACAACTTATTATATAAAAACACTCAATTACGCAACTTTCAAACTAAAACTTAAAAATATAATTCTAAACAAAAAAATATAAAAACATCACACTTCCATGAACAAGAAAACACATTATCCCTTAATACCAATAGCCCGAGATGGAAGCAAATATCCGCCAATCTCGAGGTAAAGAAAAAGAGAAGAAGCCAAAGATATTTTTATTAACAATGTATATACATGTATTATATCAATATTATGTTATAGTTGTAAATATTTAAATAAAGATTTGAATTAAGCTTAAAAATTCAAATGCATTCATTCGTGTGGGGGCTTTCACTTGGACAGACCCATGTAATCATTGCATAATTTCAATGAGGAGCTATGATACAGCCAAACATGTGTCTGAAGATTACCATTACGTAATAACTTTGGTGGTGCATTTAGAAAAACGATAACAACACAGAAACGTTACTTTATACTTAATGTGATTGAATTTTATGTGACGGCAGCTTTAACGTACTTTAGTACAACGAGAAATTGTTTTAAATATTAGCTGATAGGTCTTACATAACCGTTACAAGATGAAAATGCAGTAATGCTCGTGTAAATTAATTTAGTTATAAGGATTTTTAAATAGACAGAATTTGTCAATGAAATAAATAAATGAGGTTACCTAAAAATATAGGCTCTAATCATGTTCAAATATCAATTGCATTGGCTTATAAATTTAATGAAATAAGAAGTAATCTTTAATAAGAAAGAACATACCATTAAGATGCCGTTCATTGTCGAAAACGTTACACTAAGATTTTCTTTACGGATATCTGTAGAGTCAAAACTCCAAAATAAAATTCCAAATCATAGCGTTATTTCACTTAAGATCTTATTAGAAAATAACTTTTAGTTCTGGACTAGTCACACCAGTGATTGCGGGGGAGTTATTTTAGTCGGTAGGAATTCGACACTGCCCTACTGTAAGAGTGTCCATGATGGATTTCCTCTTCTCTTATATATAAAAAACGTTTCTTTATCCTTAACTGCGCCACCCTTATCAAATCCAAAATAAATCTAAACCAGTTCGCAGTTATTTTTGACCGGAAAGCAATAATTCAATGTTTCTTTTATTTTGGAATCCTATAGTTGAGGATAAAACTGAAGTATTGCTAAAAACACAATTAGTGAATGTGTACATATGACAATCGAATTAAAAATTACTTCAAAGAAAAAACTACAAATTTTCATAGAAGATATTTTAATGTAAATGAACATTTGCAACTTCTAAAATAAACTGCAGATGTTTTATTATTGATAATGGAAATATTAAACAATTTTCTTATTTGGAAAAAATCTACTATTTTCTGAAAAAGAACAAAACAGTGAAGTGGTGTTAGTGTCATTAGAATATTATAAATGTTTTATAAGTTTTATCTTGAGTGAAGTATTCTATAATGATGAATGAGGCCTACGATTACATTGATCACAACATCTTGCAAACAAAATTGGAAAAACTCAGTATTCTTGAGAACGCCTTGAAATTATTTGAATATTATTTAAGTAACCAAACTCAGCGTTTGGTTGTGAACACTGAAAATGCCAATGGTAAATCCGACACAGCAATAATATCCACTGGACTACCCCAAGGGATTCTCACCGCATCAACACTCTTTTCATTATTCATTAATGATGTAATAAGCTCAATTATTGATAACAAACACAATACTGTAAATTATGCGGATGATAGAAAAGGCCTCTATAACATTCGATTCAATTAACCCTTTGCACTCGTATATCCCTCTACGAGGGACATCACTCATTTTACCGTTGCGCTCGTGTGTCCCTCTTCAGGGGACATTGAATTTCTACGCTCTTATGTCGCCCCATCGGCACTAAATAGTTCATATTTTATCTTTTGTAGGTATATATTTGTCATCAAGTGGATACATTGAACCAATTTGTTGACTTGATAATGACCGTCAAAAGTCGAAACTAAAGTCGTGTATATTGTAATATATTTATATATTATAATAAATTATAGTGGTTAAAAACATAGTACGTGTTTTATTCAGTGTCCATTATGAATTACCACGTAATAGCAGTCGCAACCATCATTATGGTTTACTTTTGGTTTACAAATTTAGTTTAGTATCCTAACCAATACCACCCGAGACAGTATTGTGTTATAGTTATATAGTACCATTGCTTTATAATTTTTTTTTTATGTTCGCAATGCCTTAGCGACATTAAAGAGTTTGAGAGCAGTGAAGACGAATTTTATATGGACCATTATGATCGAGTGTAATGAAAGTAGTAACAAAGGCTGCAGTGAAAAAGCTGCAGAAAATGATACTACTAGTAGTGACATTATAGTTACCAAAAGAAATCGGGCATTACCTTTGCCTAGTACAAGCAGCACAACATAGATTTTACTTTTGTTGATGAAGCTGAAAGACCACAGATTCCTGACTACTCTGGATCTCTCGATCTAGATTTGTACGATGAGAGGGCGGAGAGATCCACAGCACGTAGGCCCTATTGGGCCCTTGGTACGTCATTCCATGTGACTTCACATTCCTTGCTATGGTCAAGCGAACCCAAGCATTGGCAAACGCCAGGATCGCAGCAAGAGGGACTCTTAGAATGTCTGATAACTGTAGATATCACTTTTCCATTGTGGATTCACGTAAGTTGAATAGAACCGGGCAGTCCATAAGAACATGCTTGGCGGTTTCCTCTTCCTCTTCGCACGCTCTGCAAGTGGAACTAGAATATAGTCTCAATCTATTCTGGTGCGGTCTTGGATTGCTGTGTCCTGTTAGGAGCCCTACAACCCTCCGTAGGTTTTCTCTGGACAGTTGCATACAGTATCTGGCTCTAAGATTTTGAGATGTTCGCCTCCTCCGTTTCTTACAAGCTATCTTTTTGTTGCTCGTAGCCTTATAACGATCTAGTTTTGGTGTTGTTTTCATGGCTCCTGTCGCACTCAGGAAAGCGCTGCGTTAGCGTTAGCGCTGCGTTAGACGTGATCTAGAAGCCTTACGGCTGTTTTTATAGTCGTTCTTGGCCACCATATTACTGATGCATCTGCCATTGGCCACACGATGGCCGTCCGATAGTCCCCATGTTTTTCCCACAGCTCATTTGCATTGCCAGAGTGCTATGCATACTTTCTTGAATCACTTCCGAGTTGCTGGAAAGTAGGCCGTTCTCCAATGCACCATATTGGAGATCCACTAGCTCCCTGTCAACAGTACAAAAGCCATTGACTTTTACAGTACAAAACCCAATGAAACTTTTTTTGTGGATGAATTGATGGAAAAAAATGTAGAAGAGACGAATAATTATTTTATTGCTCGCAATAAAATTAAACAAAAAAGCTTATCAAAGCGATCCACGTGGAATACTAGGATGGATCTTACCGTGGCAGAATTTGAAGTATTTTTAGTAAATATTCTAAATTTGGATATAATAACAGTTAGCCATCTGCAGGAATATTGGTCCCAAAACTTCAATGACAAAATTCCTTTCTATAGTGCCATATTTAGAAGGGACTACAAATACAAATCTTTTATATGCTTCATTTGCATGAAACAGATCCGAACGATCAAAGTCTTTAGAGTCGAATGCAAAAAGTCATTATTTAGATTTTTTGGAGAAAAAATTCAAGGAACCTTTTGTTCCGTCAAGGGAAATTTCAGTAGATGGGTCTGTAGTTGTATTCTAAGACAGAATACGTTTCTTGACTTATAACCCTAATAAACCAACAAAGTGTGGAATCGGGATATATGTGTTGGCAGATGCTAATACTGGATACATATATATTCCATTTTGCCTTAATACCTGTCCTGACCTTCCTATAAATCCACGAGTTGTACTGCATTTGTGCCAAAATTTACTAGAAAATAATCCTGACAGTAAAAGATACTATATATTTACTGACAGGTATTATACAAGACTACCACTTGCATGATAATTTCTGAATATAAACGTGTACTTTACCGGAACTATACAAATTAACCTGAAATTCGTACCCAACTCTATAAAAAGACCGCCGTTTTCCGAGGATAATACATTTGCCTGCAAAACGGGAAACTTACTATTATTGGTTAGGATGTTTCGAGTACTCAGCCAATAAACAGAAACGTACGTGGAGGAAATTTTAGTTAGTTTTGTTACAGGTACTTACTTCTTACTAGTTATAGTAAACAGATATTCTTTGGCTAACCAAAACATTTCTGTTCAGAGTATTTCTAAGTTTATTTGCTATGGTGTAGGTGCAGATGTTACGTTCCGCCCCTAAATATAGTTTATATAATCATATTCCCTAGATTCTTAATGTTATAGTTAAGTATTCTTAGTAGTTTCAATAAATTATTTTGACACGTTAAAAAATGAAATATTATGTGAACACATCCCCATCCTAGATCAAGGGATATATTCAAGGGTTATATTTTAAAATTTCTTATTTAAGGATGGTGAACCTTCTCGTTAAATTTGAACACATTTCCATCAAAAAATTTCATCTTGATCGAAAATGAAAAAAAAATTCCGAGCTATTAGCTAACTTTCTAAAGATTAATTACGAGTGCAAAGGGCTAAATCTTAGTTTGTAAAAAAAATTAATAATTAACGAAGAAAAAACAAACATAATGTTATTCATTAAAAAAAGCACTAAGCCCGGAAAATAAAATTGAATCAATGGATCTAGGTAGAAAACCCATAAATGTCAGTCAAAATGTTAAATACCTTAGTGTGTATATCGATAATAAAATTACTTGAAATGAACATATTAACTCAATCAGTAATAAATTAAACAGGGCCATATTTACATTAAAGGAACTATCGAAATATCTACAGAAAACGGTTGTAAAGACCACATATACAGCAAATTTCGATATCGTCATGCGCTATGGAATAATCTTTTGGGGAAATAAATCGAATGCCCAAAAAATATTTATTCTTCAAAAAAGCTTTAGTGGTTATTTTAAATCTTAACTACAATCATTTCGAGGGGTTTTTAAAAGCAATAATATGTTAACGATGTATGGAATATACAAAATGGAGACAATCTTATCATAAACACCTTACAGGAATTGATAATAAAAGTAGAAGTTATAATACAAAAACAAATGACTACATCTATCCTCAACACCAACTCAATGCAACAAAATATTCAATTCAATACTCATCAATTAAATTATTTAATTTACTTCCCATTAATATTAAAATCCACAAATATGACTTGAACATTTAAAAAGAGAATTATTAATAACTGAGTTCCTAGTTGAATGTGAGCCATACTCAATTGAAGAATATATTAATAAATGTTGATATAAGTAGACTTAAGCCAATACTTTTATCACCTTTATGTATATTATGTATATTTCTTCTTTAGGATTAAATTAAGTAATATTAGATCTAAGCTAGTTCATAAGTTTTGACGCAAATTTCATTTTGTACATATACATAGCACTTTACAATAAAGAGATATTATTAATATTATTATTAATTCTTTGTGTATTATTAAGACCAACATACCTTCAACATTGCATAATCATTTGGCTATTAAAAGTATTCGATTTCACATAATTTAACAAGCTCTCAAAAAAAGCTCGTATCGATTAGTCAAAAGAGATGCTCAAGAAAATTGATTGTGACGTATAAAAACATGATTAAGCACATGATAGCATAAACATTTGTTTATAAGAGTTGCCTAAACCGTTTATTTCTTGATCTAAAAAACATAAATTGAAAATTTCACTATGTTTTAACCACAAATAATATTTTCAATTTATTGTAAGTATAGATTACTACCTAGTAAAGGTCTCAATTAATCTCTTCAAATAAAAATAATTAGTTGCCGCCAAAAATATATGTTTTTTAAATTTAGCGAATTCACCTCGGTATTGATATGGAAGTATTATGTATGGCTTTGTACAGCTACACAAGTTAATTTTCTACAAGCATCCAAAAGACTTTTAATGTGTTTTCTATTTAAATATTTAATTTTTAAATATATTTTAAATAACAGTTCTGAGCGACTTTATATTTGTTATAACAATGAAATAGTCTTAGTTCAGGTTAATATTTAACCAAACATTACGTTTAAGTAAAACATGATCAACTAACATGCAATGATTAAATTATATTCATCAAATATTATGTAATTACTAGTTTTTCAATATAACGTTTACGTTTCATGAATAATTTTAAGTGTAAAATAAAAGTAGCATATATAAAATAAAATGTAAAATAATAAAATTCTATGTATAGGATGTAATTATTTTATTAAATTTTGCTAACTATAATAAGTTACTACATTTAATATTTGCTCCAAGAGGTGTTGATATCCTTTTCGGTATTTTTGTGATAAATGACAACGTCCTTGAAGTAGGAGTTCTGGACAAAGAATTCGTGCTCGAACTCAATAGGACGGTCGAATGGATATCCCATGGAGTACTCGGCATCTACGACGTAGTGATGGACCATATCTTCCTTTTGTTGGGCGTGGTATGGGGTTACGATAACATAGAATTGGTAGGTCTTTCCACCGAAATCACCCTTTGGAAGCATATGACGTTGTGGGAATCCGTAATAATGGAGTGGGTAGTAATATTTAAATTCTTCTCCTCCGTTGATGGCAGTGAGAACTTGTTGGTACAATTGTTTGTAGGTGGTGCGATCATATCCAAAGTATACGCTTTCGCGGGAGTTGCGTTCAATTACGTTCTTTCCAGCAGTAAGGGTGTAATGGAAACGATCGAGTTCAAAGAAGTTCATGCGGTTGTCTTCGATATCGATTTCACGTCCATATTCGTCATATTTTGGACCAATGAACACTTTCACGAAAGCTTCGCATGGGGTCTTAGCATCAACGTTGATCTTGTAGTTAAATGGTTTATGGTTAAGACGGAATTGACGTGCACGAATCTCAAAGGAGTCATCTTGGAATTCCTTCTCATCAACAGTGACACCATTACTTAAATCAGAATAGTAATCATCGAAGAAGGTAATAAGACGATCAACTTCGACGCCCGTAACATCAACAGAGTCCCAGTAAAGCTCTTCTTTTTCATATGGACCTTCATAGTTCTGGTATTGGTAGAAATAGTACATCACCCTCTTATACATCTGGTAGAACATTGGATCACGAAGGGAGGTTTCGAAATGTTCCAGAGCAGATGGAGCGAGTTTGTATTCGTCATGTGGATAATAAGAGTAGCCGAGGAGGTGGCGGGCAAAGATGAGGAGATCACCATAGAAGCGGCCATTGGGAGAATCAGCATTGCTCTCGACTAAGAGGCCAAGAGTTTCGAATCCATTTTTATCGAAAAGATTAACCACATTGCCTTCTTGAGTGTAGAAGAATCCCATGTCTAGGGCATCGCGGAGACGCCTTTCGTAATCCTTGACGTAAGTGTAGGTGTAGGTGTAGTTACCATAGAAACCGTAATCTTGCTTGCCATGGACTCCGTGGAAGTAGAGGTTGGCGTGATTTGGCCTGGTTGGGAAGTGCAATCCATTGGGGTAGTGGAGGGATGGGTAATATCCGGTTTCAACTGGATATTCGTATTCAAAATGGGGGATTTCACCGAATCCGTTAGAAAGACGTTCCAAGTAGTAACGGGCCAAAAGTTGTTGGTGGTGCCAGTAGAAGAATTCACCACGGTCTTCGCTCTTGTAGAAGAACTCCTCATGGGGCATCCAGAAAGGTGCGAAAATATGACGATAGTAATAGTAGCTGTTTACACCAACATCTTCAGTGAAATAGGTCATAGATTGTTCGGGATGAACATTCATATACCAGCCTGAATAGTTAGCTTGAATAGTGTAGCCTTTGTACGCGGCATCCTTAAATTCATATTCGTGTTCATAAGTTCCCCAATAATGCTGCTTGTATTGTTGTGCCTTGTAAATAACTTCATCATTAAAGAAGTAGTGTGGGAAGATCTCGTGAATTGGTGGCAAGACAAGTCCGTGGGTGTGTTGGCTGTGCACAACGGCGACGGAGAGTGCGTAGACAAACATAGCCTCATTGACGTGTTGACGGGCCCAAACAGCTGTCTTGAAGAAGGTCTCGTAATCCTTTGCATAGTAGAAGGTCCTGAAGAGAGCAATAGCTTGCTTCAAGTGCTCTGGGTAGAACACGGAGAAAACCTCTCCTTGTGGAAGGATATCATGTTGGTAATAATAATAGAACTCCTTGGCGTATTCGGGTTTAGTCCACTGGTCAAAGTGTCCCTCGAATTTAAATTCCTTGGCAATCTGTACGAACTCCTTGTAGTAGCTGGGTTGATTCACATAGTTGAAGAGATGGAGCAAGTCCTTCTGCTTCTCTAGGTATACCTTATCGGCTATATAGAACGAAAATAAATCAGCACGGTCGAATAATTTTTTAAAAAAATTCTAACTTACCAACTTTGTAGTGAGTCTTTTGAACTGGGGTGGCTAAAGCCAAAGCGCAAACGCCAGCCAGCAAGAGCACAATTGTGATCCTCATGGTGACTAATGAATAGACACTGTGAGTGTGCTGTGACAAAAATAATTTTGGCTATATATACATTTTACAATCAACGAACTTAAGGTTATCTACAGAGTTACGATTAATGTATTTATTAAATCATCGTAATTAAGAGATTACGGAAACGGAGCTAGTTTTAGGTCAATAATTTTACACAGACGACCACAAATGTTTATATTTATAATTAAAGTCCATAAATATTTGGATAATTTAATTATTTGCAATGAAGCATCTGTTATTATTTAATAAAATATATAAGTAATAAGTAGTTGATTATAAATTCACTTCCTTTGATTCACTTCAGTTTTTTATCGTTGATTGTTGAGGCACTTATATTTTGAAAATCCCTTATCACTAAAAATAATAATAATAGTAAACTATTGATGATTTTCATTTTTTTTATTTTACTCACTACAATTGTTTCGTTACACTGTAGCTTCTTCAGGTGAAGAGCGAGACAATTGTAGTGAGTAAAATAAAAAGTTGAAAGTCATCAATAGTTTACTATTATCTAATAATTAGAAAATTTCTAATTATTAGTTAATTTTCTACAACGTTAAGGACTTATATATTTTGTTTACTATTATCATTATATTAAGTGACTTCAGTTTTTATTTTATTATCCGACTAGTATTAACATAATACTTCACTAAGTGATAAATGAGATAACAAAATAAAATATATAAGACTATTAGGCAATGTAATGTGATTTCTATAAAGCCAGGGGTTGATTCATTCAGGACAACATCTAATCAATTATCTTATTTTGCTATAGCAATTTATAATAAAATCATTAACTTAAATAAATCATTATAAACATAGTGGAATATTATAATTTAATTCTAATTCTGTTGTTGTGTAATTTTTATTACACGCTAATCTGAGACAAATGTAACTAATTTAATTTAAAATGACATAACGGACTACAATACATTTTTATTATTAATTTAATACTATTATCTACTTTAATTGTGTTAGGGATATTATAGTTTTATAAATATTTATTAACTTTCTTAAGGTTTAAGTAGATAAAATAAGTTTCATTGTTGTACTATTTTATGGCTTAAAAATATCTTTTTCTTTTTTGGGAAATTTATTTTACCTCTCATGCAAATTATACATAATTCCTCTAAACCATAGGAATTAATTTACATGTGTATATTTAAATACGCTACTAATTATGTAGTCTCGCTAAACGGTTTAGTGTAAAGTGAACTTTATATTATACAAAAATTCTTTACAGGCTAATGTTAACTCAACTAAATTTCCTTTATAAGATTACATTGTTTCTGTATTTATACATGTTTGTATAGTGTGGCCAAAGTTGGAAGTTACATTAACGCATAGCGATTATTAGAAATCTATTTTAAACTTTAGAGGAATATTATATATTTTGCATGAGAGGTAAAATAAATTTCCCAAAAAGGAGAAATATTCTTCTAAGCTATAAAATACTTCAACAATGAAATTTATTTCATCCACTTAAACCTTAAAAAAATAAAGAATATTCATTAAAATATGTTAAAAATATCAATAAACAAAACTACAATATTGATCTAAAACAATGGATTCAAGAATCCGTATTATTAAAAAAATATTGTTAATAATTTTAAGCAAAGCAAATATTAAATTATTAATTTTGTTATTTTTATCTCACATTAGCATGCAATAAAAATTACACATCAACAGAATTAGAATTAAATTTCAACATGCATTACATTAATAATTTATTTAATTTTTTATATAACATTATAAATATAATTTCAATGAGCGGAGTAATTTAATAATTTTATTATAATTTGCTTTAGCAAAATTGGACGATCGAATAGATTTTGTCTTGAATGAATCACCCCCTGACTTTATAGAAATCATACTACAATGTTTAATATTCTTATCTATTTTATTAAATAATAAAGGATAATGACCCAAAACTAGCTCCGTTTGCCTAATCTCTTAATAACGGTGATTTATTTATTTAATAAATCATAATTGTGTAGATAACCTCAAGTTCATTGATTGTAAAATGTATATATAGCCAAAATTATTCTTACTACAGCACACTCACAGTGTCTATTCATTAGTCACCATGAGGACCACAGTCGTGCTCTTGTTAGCTGGCGTTTGCGCTTTGGCTCTGGCCACCCCAGTCCAAAAAACTCACTACAAAGTTGGTAAGTGAAATATATTTATTAAACTTATTCGATCGTGATGATTTATTTTCTTTATTTATAGCCGATAAGGTATACCTTGAGAAGCAGAAGGACTTGCTCCATCTCTTCAACTATGTGAATCAACCCAGCTACTACAAGGAGTTCGTACAGATTGCCAAGGAATTTAAATTCGAGGGACACTTTGACCAATGGACCAAACCCGAATACGCCAAGGAATTCCATTATTATTACCAACATGATATCCTTCCACAAGGAGAGGTCTTCTCCGTGTTCTATCCAGAACACTTGAAGCAAGCTATTGCTCTCTTCAGGACTTTCTACTATGCTAAGGATTATGAGACCTTCTTCAAGGCCGCTGTTTGGGCCCGTCAACACGTCAATGAGGCTATGTTTGTCTACGCACTCTCCGTCGCCGTTGTTCACAGCCAACATACCCACGGACTTGTCTTGCCACCAATCCACGAAATCTTCCCACATTATTTCTTCAACGATGAAGTAATGTACAAGGCACAACAATACAAGCAGCACTACTGGGGAACTTATGAACACGAATATGAATTTAAGGATGCCGCATACAAGGGATACACCATCAATGCCAACTATTCAGGCTGGTATATAAATGTTCACCCAGAACAATCCATGACCTACTTTACTGAAGATGTTGGAGTAAACAGTTACTACTATTACCGTCACATTTTTGCACCCTTCTGGATGCCAAATGAGGAGTTCTTCTATAGGAGCGAACACCGTGGTGAATTCTTCTATTGGCGCCACCAACAACTCTTGGCCCGTTATTACTTGGAACGTCTTTCCAACGGATTCGGTGAAATCCCACATTTCGAGTACGAATATCCAGTTGAAACCGGATATTATCCATCCCTCCACTATCCCAATGGATTGCACTTCCCAACCAGGCCAAACCACGCCAACCTCTACTACCACGGAGTTCATGGTAAGCAAGATTACGGATTCTATGGTAACTACACCTACACCTACACTTACGTCAAGGATTACGAAAGGCGTCTCCGCGATGCTCTCGACATGGGATTCTTCTACACTCCAGAAGGCAATAAGGTCAATCTCTTCGAAAAGAATGGGTTCGAAACTCTTGGCCTCTTAGTCGAGAGCAATGCTGATTCTCCCAATGGTCGCTTCTATGGTGATCTCCTCATCTTTGCTCGCCACCTGCTCGGCTACTCTTATTATCCACTTGATGAATACAAATTCGCCCCATCAGCTCTGGAACATTTCGAAACCTCCCTTCGTGATCCAATGTTCTACCAAATGTACAAGAGAGTGATGTACTATTTCTACCAATACCAGAACTACCAAGGTCCATATGAGAAAGAACAGCTTTACTGGGACTCTGTTGATGTTACGGACGTCGAGGTTGATCGTCTTATTACCTTCTTTGATTATTACTATTCCGACTTGAGTAATGGTGTTACCGTTGATGAGAAAGAATTCCAAGATGACTCATTTGAAATTCGTGCACGTCAATTCCGTCTTAACCATAAACCATTTAACTACAAGATCAACGTTGATGCTAAGACCCCATGCGAAGCTTTCGTTAAAGTGTTCATTGGTCCAAAATATGACGAATATGGACGTGAAATCAATATCGAGGATAATCGCATGAACTTCTATGAACTCGACCGTTTCCATTACACCCTTACTTCTGGAAAGAACGTAATTGAACGCAACTCTCGTGAAAGCGCGTACTTTGGATATGATCGCACCACCTACAAGCAATTGTACCAACAAGTTCTTACTGCTATCAATGGAGGAGAAGAATTCAAATATTACAACCCACTCCATTATTATGGATTCCCACAACGTCACATGCTTCCAAAGGGTGACTTTGGTGGAAAAACCTACCAATTCTATGTTATCGTAGCCCCTTATCATGCCCAGCAAAAGGATGATATTATCCAACACGTCATTGTAGATGCCGAGTACTCCATTGGCTATCCATTCGACCGCCCCGTCGAATTCGAGCATGAATTCTTTGTCCAGAATTCATACTTCAAGGACGTTGTTATTTATCATAAAAATACCGAAAAGGATATCAACACTTCTTGGAGCAAATATTAAATGAAGTAACTTATTATAATTACCAAAATTTAATAAAATAATTACATCCTATGTAAAGAATTGTATTATTTCACATTTCATTTTATTTAAGCTACGTTTGTATTACGCTTAAAATTATTGATAAAACGTAAACATTTTATGGAAAAAAAATTAAAATAAACTAGTAATTATATAATATTTCGTAAATATAATTTAAACACTACATTTTAGTTTATCAAGTTTTACTTAAATATAATTTTTGGTTCATTCATCATCATTAACTTAAACTAAGAGTATTTCAATGTCCTAACATATCTCAAGCCGTTCGGAACTGTTATTCAAAATATATTTTTAAATGAAATATTTGAATAAGGAATACTTTAAAGTCCTTTGGGTGGTAATAGAAATTTAACTAATAATTTGAAAATAGAAAATATTCCGCAAATTTACAATTTACGGTTATTATGTTGTCTTAATAAGACGACTTCATTTACGAAATGTTTCGGTTCATGTAATAAAATTTTAAAATGGTGTTATTTATATTTCAAAGTATATGAGTAAATCATCTGAAAAAATCAATAATTTTTTAACATTATTTTCATCATATCTCAACTATGAGTGATTTAGCTCTTAACCTAGGCTAATACTTTGTTAATCACCTTAGAATACTCGTAACATATCGTAATTAAATTCATTTAAAGTACTCTTGACCTAGGATAATAATTTAATTAATATAAAATATCGCATCAACTAGGTTTATACATGATGTTAATCAATCCATTTCAATTAGATATTTAATATCCTAGCATCATGGGGACTGAAACCTAAAATGATACATTGGTTGTATATTATATTAGTAAGACCCATTATTACATAATATGGCTCACTAGTATGTATAAGTCAAGACTAAGCATGTAACGGCATGAAAGAAGCTTTAAAGCCTTCAAAAAATGGCCTGTCTTGGCATCACGAGGGCTATGCACGCTCTCTAGCAATGGAAGCTTTACTAGACATGCTTGCCCCGCACGAATAAATCAAAAAAGAAGGTATAATAAGTGCCACGAGAACTGAATATAGTTTCGGGCACTCAGAAATTTCAAAAATGATTAAACCAAAGTTCCTACAAACACCGTAATGCCGACCAAATTTGATTTCGTATCGCAGTGATAATTGATAGTCGCCAAATCAATCTGAATCGGAATAAAAAACTAAAACTTAACTATGAAATCTGATATACAGATACAATAAAAACGGACGCGGAATTTGGCATAGACTTATACGATCCTAAATACAGAGAATCAATTTCTTTTGAAAGTCTTACAGATTCAAACAATACCCTCGGATTGATGCGATTACGAAAAAAGGCTACAAATGAGCAAACATCTGTCTGATCTTAGAGAGCTAGGCTGTTCTTATGAACCTCAAAGCGTACAACTTAAATTCCAAAACTATCCTAGCATACTTTTAGCCTAGTCTATAAAATTATTTATTGGGACTAGCGTACTTTTCACTTATCCCAATTCATCATGTCCTTGGCGTACTCCTAACCTTAATTAATAACTAATTTGTTGTCATAGCGTACCCTATCCCTACATTAATAGAGTGTAGTGTACTTATAATCTTTATCAATAAATTATTAATTTCTCATACGTATAAGGAATAATTGGGAAGTGTTTTTTTTATTTCAAAGCTGCAAAATAATACCTTTAAAATGTACTAAAGCAGAAACACTCTTAATGCTAGAAACAGATAAAAGCATAAATATTACTCCTTAAACTTTGAAGAATAATTTTACATTTTAATAAAAATAAATATTACAAAACTTAGTATTTCAATAATGTATTCATTATATTACCATACGTTTGGCCGTAAGCTTTACAAACTCTAGTAAAACGTGTGTATTCTACTTTAAAACCATGAGTTCGTACTTTCGAAAAATAACAAAACTTAAAATAATGCCAAAAATGAGGTAAAAATGTATTACCAATAGATTTGTAAATTGGGTAAAATTAGTGTACTCTCCAGTATTATGTGTTTATAATTTTATGTTCTGTACTAGTTTCGGGAATGTTTAATTCCCATCTTCAGCAAAAACTATAACAAGTTGAATAAATAAACTTAACATAAATATACGTTTTAAATAAAAGCAATATAATTTAAATTTACTAATAATAAAGGTGACGAAATTAAATTAAGGGTTTACAATATTTATTGGGAAATAAAACTAATATCTAAATAAAATATTGGTAATTCCGAAAATTGAATTAAGGCAGATCAATGTATATTAGGAGAATTGTTTTATAGTGTTAAAGGAGTGAAAGGGTACAAGTAAAGTAAGGAAGAGGAAATTATAAAAATTAAAAGAAAAATACTTACACGTCGGTATTAAAAAGTTGAATGTAACATAGTTTGGTTATTTTTCTTTCATAGAAAAATGTTTCAATTTAATGGTCTTCGTAAAGGGATTATTGTGTTTGTATATGCTATTATAGTATGTGGTCCTGTGGTTGATAATTATTAGAATTGCCGGTAATGCGTCTGTGTGTAAAAAATGTAGGTTAAGTTTTGAGAATTCGTAATGTGAAGAGTAGTCTGAAAGTTTATTTATTTGTGAGTGTGTAAATTAGGTGTGTTTTATGTTGTACTTACTTAGTGTGATGTATAATGATAATATGTGTTATGGGTGTTAAAGAATAATTGAGCAAGTGTGTCGTTATTCGAGGTGAATAGCAAATGGCAGAATTGTCGTTAGGGGAATGCGCATGTCCGGATGACATGAATTTGGGCGGTTATTTTAATTATAAATTAAGGAAATGTTTTAAGATGTCTATTAGGTTTAGGTGTGTTGTATTGGTTGTTATGAGGTAGGACATTAAGAAGTTAGTGATTAGAATTAAGAAGTGTATATTAATTATTGTATGGATTACTAAGAAATTTATAGAGTGGTGTAAATTGGCTATAGATTTTATCATTGAGGCAATGTAGATCAGTATTCTTTATTAGGAACTTATCAATTTCATATTGCTCGAGAAGGTTTAGTTTAAGAATTTTATTTTGGTAATGCAACAATTTAATATTTTCTGGAAAAATGCATTGGTGATTGTGTTTAAATAGATGCCAGCCGAGGTTGGAGTTAGTTTTATTGGAGATATGTTCTTTAAATCTTAATTTAATCGCTTACCTGTTTCCAATATTTAGGTAGCTCCACAGGTGTTGCAAGTTATTGAATAAACCCCATTCTTATCAGTTATGTCCATTTTGTCTTTAAAGTTGAAAAGCATATTTTTTAGAGTATTTTTAGTTTGGAAAGCAGGGTAAATATTGTAAGGTTCCAGTAAACGGGATATTTTATTAGAAAGGTTGTTATATTCTGTGAATTTTTTGTATGAGATGTCTGTATTAGTGTTTGTTGTCTGAATTGGTTGTAAAGGTGGTAATAATTTTTTTATTAGTTTCTTATGAAAAATTTTGTCTTTGATATTAGATTTATAGTTATTATTAACTGCTATCTTTTTGATTAGGTTTAGTTCTAGGGTCAATTTATCATGTGTTAAAGGGGTATTGATGGTTCTATTAAAAAATGCGTGGAAAGCTGCCATTTTCTGTGGGTAATGATGTGTTGAGTGTGCTGGGAGTATCATGTCAGTGGTGGTAGGTTTTCGGAAGATTTCATATAGAAGTTGTTGTATATATTTGATAATAGTAATGTCCAAAATATTTATACGGTTATTGTCTTCAATTTCTAGTGTAAATTCAATATTTTTATGTAGAGTGTTAACTGCTGTTTGAAACTGTTTAATAGAGTCAATATTATCCCTTTTCCATATGCATATGATGTCGTCGACATATCTTCCCCAAAAAATAATGTTATGAGCTTGGGGTAGCGAGTGAATTTTTGTTTCAAGGTTATCAACAAATAAATTAGCTAGTAGGCAGCTAATACCAGAGCCCATTGGAAGCCCGTCCGTCATTTTATAGAATTCGTCATTGAACTGGTAGAAGTTTTGTTCTGTAATGTGTTTAATTAATAGTAACAAATTGTTTTGGTCTGTGATGTCATTAATTTTTTGTTGAGTAATTGGTTTAAGTATGTTTAAGGTTTCATTGATAGGAATGTTGGTGTACATGTTTTTAATGTCGAAAGAAAAGAGGGTTTAATTATTTGGTAACGTTAATGAATTCAGTTTCTTAATTAGTGTATTTGGGGCAATATTGTATAACAGTGTTAAAGATGTAATTTATGTTTTTAGCAAGTATGCATGTTGGGGTATCATATGTAGTGTTAATCGGTCGAATACCAGTCTTATGAAGTTTTGGTTGTCCATACAGATAAGGGTTTTTTGGGTTCATTGGCAGGAAGGTGCACTTATTGTTACTGTTAGTATATTTAATTAATGTAGGTTTTGTGATGTTTATTATATCTTTCGTTCTTTTAATGAATTTAAGTACTTTTTAATTTAATGTAATTATTATTGTTAATAAAATTTTCAATTCTGTTTATGTAATTCTGTTTGATTTTACACTATTGGACTAATTTTAAAATAAGATCACATGCAAGGAATCTAAAAAATATAAAAATTAAAAATTTAATCGCAAGTGACAAAACCCAAAAACAATTCGGAATTACCAATATTTTATTTAGATATTACAATATTTATTTCCCAATAAATATTGTAAACCCTTAATTTAATTTCGTCACCTTTATTATTACATAGTAAATTTGAATTATATTGCTTTTATTTAAAACTTATATTTATGTTATATTATGAATATTCTTAAGTTTATTTATTCAACTTGTTATAGTTTTTGCTGAAGATGGGAATTAAACATTCCCGAAACTAGTACAGAAAATAAAATTATAAACACATAATACTGGAGAGTACACTAATTTTACCCAATTTACAAATCTAATCACAATACCAGTAAAATATGGATTTCCAACTCAATAAATATTACCAATAGCTTATTTCAGCAACCGGTGCTAATGAATATGAACACCCAGAAAGAAAAATGTTTTTGTATTAAATTTATGTCCAGTTTTTGCAATTTGGTGAAGATTGAAAAAAATACTGGCAAACATTCAACAATATGTTGGCCCGCCGCGGTTGTTGTAGCAATCTCTAACTCGACGAGGCATAGACCGAATCAAGTGGTCGATGTCTAATTGGTCCATAGTCCTTGGTGACTAACAATCGCTGAAGTGTTGTTCCAATACCTTCCCATACATGTTCTATGAGCGATAAATCAGGGGATCTTGCAGGCCAATCTAAAAGCTCTACACCAGAATTTCTTAAAGTCCATGGTCTGATGGGCCGTATGTTGCCTGGCGTTGTCTTGCTGAAAAATGGCATTTGGAATAGTCTTAATATATGGTATAGCTATTGGATTGATGAGGCTTTTACTTGGTGAAATTAACTTATATAGGTGAAACCCATGTGTTTTATTTATCACTTATATATGGTATAGCAACTGCCCCCAATTAACACCAAGGGGGACCTACTTCCAAGATATATAGCGCACCTCACTATAGAGCATTCTAAAGTAAACTCTACATTTTGCCTTTCACCGCAAAATCGACGGACACGTCTACGTCCATCATGGGCCCCTAAACAGAATCTGCACTCATTACTAAAGCAAATGAATTTCCACTCTACATATCAGTTGAATCTGACTTGACACAATTCCAAGGGACGAGCTTTGTGCAACGGAGTCATCGGTGGCACCCAAAATGGACGGAACGCATAAATGCCCATGGCAAGAACTCATCGATTAATTGTTTGCCTAGAAACCACACGTCTTGTTGCTACAACAAAGGCATCTCGATCTTGCCGCAAAGTATCGTGATGATTACGTATCGCAAGCAGTCTTAGGTATCGTTCTTGACCACCCTTTATAATCCTAGGCCTAGGGCAATCTGATTTTCATTTTCTTCAGACCATCTTCTCCATACTCGCATTCAGTTTAGGGTATAATTTTGAGTCTTCGGACTATTTCCCTCAAGCCATCCTCTTTCATACCAACAATGCAAACTTTTTGAAAATCACTTAATCAATGAAATCGACGGGGTGCATGAATTCTATGCATTTTAGCAAGGTTTTTCAATAAACTGAAAAGCTCACAAATAATCAGAGTAGAACAGGTGACTGATTATTAACATTATTAAATTTGCTTTATTTTTCGGATAAGTGTAACAATCGTAAAACGTGCGTATTTGTTGCTGGATTAATCCACATCTAAGGGGTGTTTCATTACATTTAAGCTCCAATTTATAACTGTCAAAATTAATAAACAGTAATAAAACAAAATAAACATTAATAACCAAACTCTGTTGCAACAATCCAAAAATATTAAAAAGTACTAAAATTAGTTTAAATCCTATGCCATTTAATAATTCTGATATACAACTTATTTTCCATCAGAACAGACTAAGCTTTTCCGATCCGCACTCAATAAGACAAAGGCACTTTTTCCTATAAAGTTGCTGAGTAGTCAATACATATAGAGCAATCCGCGTTACATACTTTTTGCCAGGGCAAATAAAGTTAATTTATAGCTGTCATTCAACCATACAATAACTGTAGATAACATAAATCAAGGGGTAATTTAGTACCAACAACAAGAATTACTTTCTATCACGCGACATAAACATGAGGCCTTAATCTCTAGAACTAGAAGTTCTAGATTGAAAATAACAAATTGAAATTTTCGAAATAGTCACAAACAAAGTAAACTGTGTTTCAATTGTTAATTATAATGTATATCAAAGTAGAAGCCTCCACCGTTAACAGTTCGAAATTTCAACTCAATTACACTCAAATATTACACAATATAAACATATAACATATAAACAATTTAAACAGTAACTTATTAATATTTAAAATATAATTAATAAATTCAAAACGACCAAATATAACCCGCCTATTTCAGTTATCAATTGCTTTAATTATATTACAGAAAAAAAGTATCATCTCGAAAACAAATGAATCAAAACTGAAATTTTTAAAATAAAAGCAATAATTAGAATTAATTATTTTCCAACTTCTTAAAAAATATGAAAATACAAAGATCAAACATAGATTGCTTTATATCCCGCTTTTAATATAAACAATTGATTTTATATCAAATCTATTTAAAACTAATGACCCCACACTCGCTAATCGCCCGTAATCTCAAAATACAAACGAATAATTAATTGGAATAATAACGATAACCTTTGGGTTCACAGATTACAAACAGTATATAAACCGAGAATAATTTTTATTAAAACACACTCAAGGTGTCTATTATTCACCATGAGGACCACGATTGTGCTCTTGTTAGCTGGCGTTTGCGCTTTGGCTTTGGCCACACCAGTCCAAAAGACATACTACAAAGTTGGTAAGTATGCCTATATTATTTCACATTTGAGATGATGTTAATATATGTTTTTTGCCAATTTAGCCGACAAGGTATATCTTGAGAAGCAAAAGGACTTACTCCATCTTTTCAATTATGTGAATCAGCCCAGCTATTACAAAGAATTCGTCCAGATTGCCAATGAGTTCAAATTCGAGGGACATTTTGACCAGTGGACTAAGCCCCAATATGCCAAAGAGTTCTACTATTACTACCAACATGATATCCTTCCACAAGGAGAGGTCTTTTCCGTGTTCTACCCAGAGCATTTGAAGCAAGCTATTGCTCTCTTCAGGACCTTCTACTATGCCAAGGATTACGAGACATTCTTCAAGGCCGCTGTTTGGGCCCGTCAACACGTCAATGAGGCTATGTTTGTCTACGCACTCTCCGTCGCCGTTGTGCACAGCCAACATACCCACGGACTTGTCTTGCCACCAATCCACGAAATCTTCCCACACTACTTCTTTAACGATGAAGTTATGTACAAAGCACAACAATACAAGCAGCACTATTGGGGAACTTATGAACACGAATATGAGTTTAAGGATGCCGCGTACAAAGGCTACACCATCCAGGCCAACTATTCCGGCTGGTATATGAATGTTCACCCAGAGCAATCCATGACTTACTTCACTGAAGATGTTGGTGTAAACAGCTACTATTACTACCGTCATATTTTCGCACCTTTCTGGATGCCACATGAAGAGTTCTTCTACAAGAGCGAAGATCGTGGTGAATTCTTCTACTGGCACCACCAACAACTTTTGGCCCGTTATTACCTGGAACGTCTTTCCAACGGATTCGGAGAAATCCCACATTTCGAATACGAATATCCAGTCGAAACCGGATATTACCCATCCCTCCACTACCCCAATGGATTGCACTTCCCAACCAGGCCAAACCACGCTAACCTCTACTACCATGGAGTCCATGGCAAGCAAGATTACGGTTTCTATGGTAACTACACTTACACCTATACTTACGTCAAGGATTACGAAAGGCGTCTCCGCGATGCTCTCGACATGGGATTCTTCTACACTCCAGAAGGCAAGATGGTCAATCTCTTCGATAAGAATGGATTTGAAACCCTTGGTCTCTTAGTCGAAAGTAACGCTGATTCTCCAAATGGACGTTTCTACGGTGATCTCATCATCTTCGTCCGCCACCTTCTCGGGTATGCTTACTATCCACTTGATGAATACAAGGTTGCGCCATCTGCATTGGAACATTTCGAAACCTCCCTTCGTGACCCAATGTTCTACCAGATGTACAAGAGGATTATGTACTACTTCTACCAACACCAGAACTACCAAGGTCCATATGAAAAGGAAGAACTCTATTGGGACTCTGTTGATGTTAAGGATATCGAAGTCGATCGTTTAATCACCTTCTTCGATTACTACTACTCTGACTTAAGCAATGGTGTCACTGTCGATGAGAAGGAATTCCAAGATGATTCATTTGAAATCCGTGCTCGTCAATTCCGTCTTAACCACAAACCATTCAACTACAAGATCAATGTTGATGCCAAAACTCCATGTGAAGCTTTCGTGAAGGTATTTATTGGTCCAAAATATGATGAATATGGACGTGAAATTGACATCGAAGATAACCGCATGAACTTCTTCGAACTCGACCGTTTCCACTACTCCCTCACTGCTGGCAATAATTTCATCGAGCGCAACTCCCGCGAAAGTGTATACTTTGGTTATGACCGCACCACCTACAAGCAATTATACCAACAAGTCCTTACCGCCATTAACGGAGGAGAAGAATTCAAATATTACTACCCACTCCATTATTACGGATTCCCACAACGCCACATGCTTCCAAAGGGTGACTTCGGTGGTAAGACCTACCAATTCTACGTCATTGTGACACCATATCACGCCCAACAAAAGGAAGATATGATGTACAAATACGTCGTTGACGCCGAATACTCCATGGGATATCCATTCGATCGCCCCATTGAATTTGAGCATGAATTCTTTGTACAAAACTCCTATTTCAAGGATGTTGTCATCTACCATAAGAACACTGAAAAAGATATCAACACCTCTTGGAGCAAATATTAAAAGACTGGAATAATGCAATTGTAAAATTGAGTAAATAAAATAACATCTTTTATTTAAAAACTAGACGTTTTATTTTTATTCCTTTTGATTTGTACAGGTTACCTAAATTGAAATAATAATGACAAATTAGATATTTCCACACAAAAAATAAAGTAGTGACTTTTAATATTAGAAAAACATTATAGAATTTTTCTAAAAAATCAACGCTATTTTATATATTTTATTCTACTCTAACGGGTATAAAACATTATAGAAAATTATAAGATGAGGATTTAGGACAGATAGCATATTTTCCTTGGATGCAATATTTTCGAAGA
Organism: Ontholestes murinus; assembly: GCA_963969525.1. Classification (NCBI taxonomy): domain Eukaryota; kingdom Metazoa; phylum Arthropoda; class Insecta; order Coleoptera; family Staphylinidae; genus Ontholestes; species Ontholestes murinus. The sequence goes on from OZ018396.1 coordinate 22,962,280, forward strand.
AAGTACAAAATGCCACAATAGTTTTTAAATAGCTTTCTTCCATATGTCGCACAGCCAATTGTCAATTTTTAATAAAGCAAATTGGTGTTACTTCCTTATTTATTATTGATTTATAAATGACTGTAATGAAAATAATAACACAATAAAAGTTCTGTATTTAAGGTAAGTAACTTAACATTTTGTATTCCGGAGAATGTAATAGCATTTGTATTCACTTACTCTAGTTCCCTAGTATATTTTGTAAAAATGAAATAAAAAACAAAGTTTTAAATCATTAAGAAGTTATAAATGATATTTATTTAAGAATTTATTTATTTCCTTGTTATTCATTCATGAATACAATAAAAAAAACCTTTGAAAATGACAAGCAATTTTTAAAACATATGTCAGAAAACTGATACAGTAATTATGAAACGAAACAATTCTCTTATTTACAAATCCACCCCTATGATGTATATGTTTCATCAATAATGTAGCAGCGGAAGTATTTATTTTATTTTATTTTTGAATAAGATATTCTGCAAGATATTTTTTTTTTAAATTTTAATGCATTAAATGTACTTCTTGACAATAGGCAAGTCTTCTATCATTGGCTATTTTTACTTAAGTAGAAATTCTTTATACTTCTTGAATTCTTCTTTTAGCTAATTCTTGCAAATTGTCTTTGGTCTGTTAACATAAGCCTAACCACTTTAATTAACCTCATAGAAAATAGTTTAGTAGATTGAGGTCAGGAGTTCGCGCAGGCCATATCTGCCAATTATTATGAAATTTCCTACTCGTATCTATAGTCGAGCGATCGTATAGCAATTATATCTATCTCGTTCTATCATCATCCTAGGATGGCCGGGATAGAATGAAATAATAGACGGAAGATGTGTCTGAATCCTCTAATATAGAGTGATGAGTCACAGACACCTCTCGGCGGCTAGAATTTAAACGATCTTGAACATTACGTGGGTGGTGCCTTGTCCTGTTAAAACTAGATATTATTCAGAAATATACCACATACCTCCAGCGTTGAAATCACCTGTAATTGATTTCTTGCAAGAACAAAGGTCCCACTATTCTGTTATTGTAGGTAGCAAACGTTTAAATTTTGGTGATTACTATGTGATTAGTAACGACAGTTATGTCAATTAACCGTACCGTTGTAGTCTTGTCTGAAAACACCATATATCTTAAAAAATTATTATAACGATTGCAATTATCCATTATGGTTTCACAAAATTCTAAACGTCTTTCGAATGTTGATGATTTGTGGAGGGCCACCAGTTCGCAGCACTTAGATCATTCGTTGGTCCTTCATGCCTCATTCTAGGCTCTACTCCTCAAGCCAACTTAAACTTCTTGTGAAGTCGAGTAATTGGTCGTATGGATCTGGCCAATTTTCTCCGAATATGGACCACCTAAGATGTTTGAGTGATTGACATTCACACAGGAGGTCTCCTCTTCTTGTTCGCATTTCCGACATAGGGAATCTTTTGCCTTCTTTAGTTTACAGTGCTCAGGAAGGGTACCGATTAGCAGGTAAACTGTATCTTGGTAGTTCAATGTATTTCCTGCCCAGCTTCGGTGTTGGTTAGAGGAAGAATTTTTTTGGCGACCGCATACTTATCAGTTTGTAGCCATTTCTTTGTGTGTTCGCCAAGCGAGTACCGTTTCCCTCTAATGTTTGAATGTCCCTTAATCTAGGATATTGTAACTCTGTTGGTTTCGGCAAGTTCTTCTAGAGCAGTGATTCAAAGCATAGGTATATATTTTATTGGTTCACAAAATAAACAAAACATTACGAACAAAGAACAAAACATTAAGAAGAAAGAATAAAACATTAAGAACAAAAAACAAAATTTAAAATCAGTGTGACTGCTGCTGTTGCCTTTTAGACACCAGTTCGGAAATGCGAGGCTTTACCTTGGAAAGTGCCACTCACATGTCATTTTCGCAACTAAGTCTCTTCCTTTTCTTCGTTTTAATGTCCAGCATCTTCGAAAAGGATTGCTCGCAAAGATATGTTGTCACAAACGGTATCAAAATCTCCAGAGCTTTCTTCGCAATAGCAGAGTACGTTACTATTTGGTGGCACCAAAACGATGAGAGCGTTGTTGTTTTGAAGAGTTACTGTTGAACCTGGCTCTGCTGAATTTCAATGATTTCATCCAGGTATGTATCATTGACATCTGTTTTCTCAACATTAAACGTAAACGGCTGCCTCACCCATGCTGGATATAACTCTCTTGAAGGGAAGTACCCTTCAAGAGACTTTGCAAGCTCGTCTAAGTGCATGGAAATTGCGTACTTCAGTTCCCCCGATACAGAAATATCTCCGATTCCAGGCACATCATAATTCTTATTTACTCATTCGTCTAGAGGGGTAAATTTTGCAAAGTTGCCGTTTTCTATTCGTCGTTTCTACAACGGTAGCTTTTTTTGAAACGCCTTCAGGGCTTCTTCCGCTTCGATGATGTTGACACCACCGCCCTGCATCTGTTGATTCAGATGATTGAGAGCTGCGAAGATATCTACCATGTACGCAAACATGAGAATAAATTCAGAATTTTGGAAGCAATCTGCATAACCATGTTGGTGCTCTTGCAAAAATAGGGCAAATTCCTCACGTAGGGCAAAAACACGATTCAGAACCTATCCTCGGGATAACCACCGAACGTTTGAATGGTACAGATGTATCTCGAATTCAGACCCCATTTCTTTACACAAGTCCTTGAAGATGCGGTGCCTCAGAGCGCATTCCACTACAATTTTTAAGACTTCTGCATGGTTTTTGTTGCCAACGCATGCCTGTGTAGAATACAATGTGTAACAACGCTGTGTGGTGCATCGGCTTTCACTAGCGCACCAAAACAAGACTTTCTTCCCAGCATGGCTTTAGCTCCGTCCGAACAAACTGCAGAAACCATATCCCACGAAAGATTATTTTCTTTCAAGAAGTCATCCACAAGTTTCTTTACACCGGCTGCCTTAATTGTTGTAAGAGGCTTACATAATAAAAAATCTCCCTTTATAACGTCGTCTTTCACATAGCGCACAAATAATGCCATCTTGAAATCAGATCTGCAACTACTTGGGCCAAGATATCTTTGTTCATGTCGTCTATTCTGTCACTGATGGTGTCATTTGAAAGAGGAATTTGGGATAACTTAACTTCAGCCACTTTTCCCAACCTGATATTCGCCATCTTCAACAAGGCTGGTTTTATGAGTTTTTCACCAATATTGTGTGGTTTGCCCTGTTTTGCGATAAGGTAAGCGACTTTGTACGATGCCATAAGGATCGGTTTATCGGTTTATCGATGGGTACAAAGCCGAGGACAGGAAGACTACCCTTTTTATCTCTTCACCTTGAATTCAGCCAGTGTTGTATTTTTGTAATTTCCATGCAGATTAAAGAAGTGTTCCCTTAGTTTTGCCGGTGCTAGACTAAAATTGCTCAACTTGGCATTAAAAATCATGCTGACTCCCATCACGTTCCGTTATACATGTGAATCCATATTGTACATATTCGTCCGACCACTTTCTTTTTTTTGCTCGAAATAGTATGAAGGGATTAAAATATTAAAAAAAGAAATCACATGACGTACAATCACGACAGTCACAATTTGAATACTGATACGCGATGTTGCGCCAATGATAACCGAATGGGGCGTGACATCACGAACGTATGAGTCGGGTGTATACTTGACCGTCTTGCAGGTCGTTTATACGTGTATTCGATAGGGACCTCTTCATTTCGTTTCAGTTAAAGAGTAGTAGAAGTTAGAGAGTAAGAGAAGTTAGTTTCCCAATAGAACACACGTTATGTAGCATTAGTTTTCGAAACCAATACGGTTACGATGACGCCAGGTGGTTGACCCCCGCCGAACCCCTGAGACTGACTCGCCGAACCCCAGGGGTTCGGTCGAACCCAGGTTAAGATCTTGCATGCACTTCTAGAGCTTGCTTGCACTCCATTATTATATGCTGCCTATTGGTTTAGATAGCGGAGCTATGCTCGATTGTGAAATTTCAAACCTAGTGTTTTATTTTCCTTATATATTATGAAGTATTAGCCTTGTCAATTCAATATGCTTGATTTGCTGTCAGTGAGAAATAAAATGGATTTGTTTGAGACTGTCAGCGGCAGTAGTTTTCAAGTACCTTCGAGTTTTCCAAAAAGTTCCTTTTGGATAATCGTCACATTCCTACCTAGGGGTGTGCTGAATCTCAGGTCAAGTTCTTGGTAGCAAATGCCTGCCTCCCTTCATTATTCATAGCCCCATTGATATACACAGTGATTTCTCATTTAACGTCAATCTGATTTTTTATTTCTTTAGACGCTTAAACATGTGTCTCGGTGAGATACTATTCTTCCATGTCTCACACCGTTACTTTCGTGCTCCGCGTGTCATTTGTCTTTAGTCCTATGGCTCCTCCCTTACATATATGTGAAGGGGCGTCAGGCTCAGTAGAGTTTTGATTGCAGCTATGGGTATTCTTAATGGTTAGCGGTTAGTTTATTCTTGTCCATCAGCTTAATGCTCCATACGTCAGAGCTGGTCTGATGATTGCAGTGTAGAGCCGCCACCGGGGCACTTTTGGTTTGAAACCCCAGGTTGGTCTCAGCGCACCCTTGCACTGCCAGAGGCTGTTTTAAGTTTGTGTTCTAAGTGGTTCTTTCAATTGAGCTTGAAGTCCAGTGGTATTCTGAGGTATTTCACCTTATTTTCCAAGCACAACTGATTGTCTACCTATGTTGATATTCCTTCTTCTTGTGAACAGTACTAATTCTGTCTTCTTGGGGTTAACCGAAAGCGACGTTTTTACGCACCATTTCTGTATGATTTTGAGATCGCTTTGTAGAAGACTAGATAGAACACTCTCGTGTTTTTAAATGAGTAGGATTACCACATAACCCACAGCATGATATCCTGCATTGTTTAGTTGCCGTAGTAAGGCGTCTGCAACGACATTCCACATAAGCAGAACCTTGTTCTATGTTTGCGTACGAAACTTTATCAAAGGTTTTTTTGATGTCTATAAAGGCTCCTAGGACTGATTGTTTATTAGCCAGCGATCCTTCAATGCTGCAACCATATGATGAAGGGCCGACTCAGTCGATTTCCCTAGCCTGTAGGCGTGTTGGCTCGGGTGTAGATCGTTGTTCAAGAAAGAATGCGGTGATTTGACTGCGGTGTAATCATTAGAAGAAGTAGTAGTGTTTGTCTATCGATTATGTGAAACTTCCGCCGTGTGATTTGTGTATTTGTGAGTGTGTAAATGGGCTTGTTACTGTAAAGGATCGCCCCCTTCACTCTAAAGCACCATTAATTGTATCCCAATGATGAATGGTACCGGTCATGCATCTAACTGCTAACCCGAACCAACAGTGCAGTAAGCACATTGATTTGGGATCGCAACCGAATTTAGGAATAAAAATCACTTTGGCTTCCCTCCATGGTCCGGTACATACTTCATTGCAATAGATGCCCGAAAGCGTCAATACAGTAGGGGAAGTATCTGTGCCAGCCCTACTCTAGTAGGGCAGGATACATACCAGCCGGTCCTGGCGATTTAAAACGGGAGAATGATTTGATTGCCCATTCTATGTTTTCTTTCGGTGACGATATCCATACTAATGTTCCAGTCCTCTGCTGTGGAGAAAAATATATATCTGTCATGCTGACATTAACAACAAAAAAAAATCTCCCAGAAAAAGGTGATACAAGAAGAAATAGAAGCAGAAATTAAATATTCCAGATGTCGAGGAGTATTCTTAACATCATGGCGATGGATTTGGTTTGAGTGGAAAAACATATTTAATTGTCAACTCCGACCGTGCTTCTTTCGGCCAAAATTTTATGTATAGTTTTTTTAATAATTTGTTTTAAAGTGTAGTTTTTTAAGGAATAAGATCAAAGATAAGTAAATAAATAAATAAATATACTTTGAGGGTTCGCGTCAGATACGCTTTTGGAATCAGGAAACTTCTCGAAGGTCAGCAGTATAAGTGCCCTCCTCCTTTTTACTATGCCTTGATGTCCTAGTCTATAAAAATCAGGGTGTTAACTAAAACTAGATTAATTACAAAATGGTTAAAAAAAAAATAAGAGGATTACATAAACAGTACTAAATTTAATGCATTATATGTTCAAAGTATACATTTTGAACATAGTCTTGTAACATTGGCTATTACTTTAGGGAGAATTTTCTGAATTTCTTGGGTTATTCTTTGAGCTAATTCTCATAAATTATTTGGTCTGTTAACATAAGCCTTGGCCACTTTAAGTAATCCCATAGAAATTACTTCATTAAATTGGGATCGGGACTTCGCACTGGCCATTTATAAGTACCTCTCCTGTCAATCAATCTGTGATAAAATATTTAAGATCTCGAACATTGCGAGCTTATTGGTGAGGCTCCATTCTGTTTAAACATAGATATTATTTAGCAATTTTTCATTTACCTCTAGCACTGGAATCACTTGTATGTCTAAAAGCTAAAAGGTCCCACGATTCTGTTATTATAAGTACCTACCCAAACATTTAAATTTTGGCGAACGTTAAAACAAAATGTAGTCTTGTCTAAAAACATTATAGTTTGTTACAAAATTATTGTCATTATTGTAAATACCCATCATGGTTTCACAAAATTTAAAACTTTTTTCGCATTCGTCTTCGGAGAGGTCATGAACAAGGCGAATTTTGTAAGGATGTTATTTTTCTTGCTATTGTATCCTCTTTTCTAAACGACGGCTAATTTCGTACTTATTAGCGAGTTCAGTAGCGGATAAATGTGAATTTTCTTCTAAAGATATAGCAATATTTTGAGCAACATTTTTATTTTTGTACTTTTCCCTTTGCTAAATTGCTGACTGTTCCATTTTTGTTTTAATATTAACATTGCGTAATGATATAACACAAATGGAACACTATCACTACCGTACGTGATAGGCTTTTTGATATAGTTTTCTCCAAACCCAATCTTCATTGATATTTCTAATAGATTTAAAAATACGAAAACATTTCGTGAATCTAAGACTGTAAGTCTTAGTAAGACTCACTGTTGTAGATTCACGAAATGTTTTCGTATTTTTAAATTTATTATTTAATTTTCTAGAACGAACTAAAGGATTTTATAACATTTTATTATTAATATTTCTATTCTTGCTCTTTTTGAGATCTAAAGGGTTTTCCATTAAGAGGTTTCATTTTGAATAGCCCACTATCTGGGCAACTGTCACTTTTGCAGCTGTCATATTTTGACATTTGACAAGTAAAAACTACGCTATTAGTAAAAATGCAACTATACACGCTTCAACAACGCATTGAAATTGTTAAAATTCACAAAGGAAACGGTGAACATTTTGTAGTCACAGTGCGCCAAACTAAAGCACTTTTGGGTCGTCGTGAAATTGGGCTGTTAGGACAACTTAGTAATGTGAAGAATCGAAACCGTGTGCATAGCTCAAGAAAAATTGAGAATATTGCTGCTTTAGCCAATAGTGTTAATGAAAACCCAGATTTGTCGATTACTCATCGATCTTTGGAATTAGTCACTGCAAAAACGACATTACACCGTATTTTGCATAAAGACTTAGGTTTGAAGGCTTTTAAAGTTCAGTTAACACCAGAACTCAAGCAGATCGATCACCAACAACGTCGTATCTTTGCTGATTGGGTCCTTGAAATGCATCAAAATGATCCGGATTTTCATCGAAAAATCATCTCCAGTGATAAGGCCCATTTTCACTTCGGAGGCTACGTGAATAAGCAGAATTATCGCATTTGGGGCTCGGAAAATCCAAGAATGCTTATTGAAAAGCCTCTCCATCCTCAACATGTCACTGTTTGGTGCGGTTTTTGGACTGGCGGTGTGATTCGACCTTACTTATTGGACAATGAGGCTGGTGCAAGTATTACGGTGAATGGATTGTGCTATCGACCTAGGAATAATGATTTTTTATGGCCAGAATTGGAAGATATTGATATGGGCGACGTTTATTTTCAACAAGATGGCGCTACGTGCCACACAAGCAACGAAACAATCTCATTTTTGCAAGAAAAGTTTTCTGGCCGTGTTATTTCGCAAAGAGGTGATCACAATTGGCCCCCGAGATCTTGTGACTTAACACCTTTAGACTTTTTTCTTTCGGGCCACGTAAAAGATAAGGCCTATGTCAATGATCCACAATCGATTCAAGACCTTGAAGATGGAATTCGTGAAGTTATCGAGGACGTACAGCAGCAAATGTGCGAATTGGTCATAGAAAATCTCATGAAAATGTTTTGGTGTTGCTACCGTAGTCATGGCGGCCATTGGGCTGATATCGTTTTCCATCGTTAATGGCATACCTTTCTCTTTACAATGAAATAAATATCCATTAATTTCTCTTAAAATATACTTGTTTTTTTAAATATGAAAATGAAACCTCTTATTGGAAAACCCTATATAATAATATTATCGTTTTTTTCTTTCTTTAAACACATTGTTAATATTGAAATATTACAATAAAATAAAAGGTACTTCATTACAAACTTTAAAATTGACATTACTTTCGGTGGTTCAAAATTGTTAAACAAAAATTAAAACAAATATGCAATTTACTGTTATAACTTCCTTCATAGTTTCATTTTGATATTTCTAATATTTCTTTGGTTCGACATTTGCGATTACTATATACTATTATACAACCTCTGACCATAAAGTCCGGTGAATAGTCCTGTAATATTAAAGTAGATGAAATATTAACGAAAACTAATAGTAACCTTTTATAACTATACATCGCTGATATCTGCTATACATGTCCTAGAAACTTTTCAACAAGTATTTTTTTTAGGATGGAGTTCAAAAGCCTCTTCACATTTAGTTAGATGACAGGAATATCGTCAAATCTCTCTCCTTATCTCGTCTTAAATTGGAATGATTGAAATCATTTTCCTAAAAAGTCCTCTTTTTTATTTATCTCTTTGTTTATTATTATTATTACTGTAATAATATATTGTACACAGTAAAATTATAGAATTATTATTGACCATTTTAGATAAATTATAATATGCTTTAAATTTTACCTTGGTAATTATTTTATATTAGTAATTATATTAAAATAAGTTATCAAAAATAGTTTATTTGTATCTGGATGAAAAGTCTATTAAATTCTAGATCAGGAAAAAATAGCTTAACTATTTTAATTATTTAAATTTACAGTAGTTACTAATGAAGGTTTAAATTTAATTACACTTGATTTGTTTCACAATTTTTCTAAATTTACTTGACTAGTTTCGCTTTTTAAGGCATTATCAAGAGTGATAGTACCTTAATGTGTAATTTAATTTAAACCTTCATTAGTAATAGTTCAAAATTTTTCTTCAAGTGATAAATGAGAAAGTGATTTAAGAAATATTACAGTAGTTATTTACAACTTGTTAATTAAAGAAACGAAATTGGACATTAAAAGGATGTATAAAAAGGAATAGAACAAAACGTCTCATTTATAAATAAAAAGATGTTATTTATTTATAGCATTTTTAATTGCAATATTATACTCTTCAATATTTACTCCAAGAGGTATTGATGTCCTTCTCAGTATTCTTGTGATAGATCACAACGTCCTTGAAATAGGAGTTTTGAACAAAGAATTCGTGTTCAAATTCAATGGGGCGATCGAATGGATATCCCATAGAGTATTCGGCGTCAACAACGTATTTGTACATCATATCTTGCTTTTGTTGGGCGTGATATGGTGTTACAATCACGTAGAATTGGTAGGTCTTGCCACCGAAGTCACCCTTTGGAAGCATGTGGCGTTGTGGGAATCCGTAATAATGGAGTGGGTAGTAATATTTGAATTCTTCTCCTCCGTTGATGGCGGTAAGAACTTGTTGGTATAATTGTTTGTAGGTGGTGCGGTCATAACCGAAGTACACGCTTTCGCGGGAGTTGCGCTCAATAAAGTTCTTACCAGCGGTCAGGGTGTAGTGGAAACGGTCGAGTTCGAAGAAGTTCATGCGGTTATCTTCGATATCGATTTCACGGCCATATTCATCGTATTTTGGACCGATAAACACCTTCACGAAAGCTTCGCATGGGGTCTTGGCATCAACGTTGATCTTGTAGTTGAATGGTTTGTGGTTAAGACGGAATTGACGAGCACGGATTTCAAATGAGTCATCTTGGAATTCCTTCTCATCAACAGTGACACCATTGCTCAAGTCAGAGTAGTAGTAATCGAAGAAGGTGATCAGACGATCGACTTCGATATCCTTAACATCAACAGAGTCCCAATAGAGTTCTTCTTTTTCATATGGACCTTGGTAGTACTGGTGTTGGTAGAAATAGTACATAATCCTCTTGTACATCTGGTAGAACATTGGGTCACGAAGAGAGGTTTCGAACTGTTCCAATGCAGATGGCGCAACCTTGTATTCATCAAGTGGATAATAAGCATACCCAAGAAGGTGACGGACGAAGATGATGAGATCACCGTAGAAACGGCCATTTGGAGAATCAGCGTTACTTTCGACTAAGAGACCAAGGGTTTCAAATCCATCCTTATCGAAGAGATTGACCATCTTTCCTTCTGGAGTGTAGAAGAATCCCATGTCGAGGGCATCGCGGAGACGCCTTTCGTAATCCCTGACGTAAGTATAGGTGTAAGTATAGTTACCATAGAAACCGTAATCTTGCTTGCCATGGACTCCATGGTAGTACAGATTGGCGTGGTTGGGCCTGGTTGGGAAGTGCAATCCATTGGGGTAGTGGAGGGATGGGTAATATCCGGTTTCGACGGGATATTCGTATTCGAAATGTGGGATTTCTCCAAATCCATTGGAAAGACGTTCCAAATAATAACGGGCCAAAAGTTGTTGGTGGTGCCAGTAGAAGAATTCACCACGATCTTCGCTCTTGTAGAAGAACTCTTCATGTGGCATCCAGAAAGGTGCGAAAATATGACGGTAGTAATAGTAGCTGTTTACACCAACATCTTCAGTGAAGTAAGTCATGGATTGTTCTGGGTGAACGTTCATATACCAGCCGGAATAGTTGGCATGGATGGTGTAGCCTTTGTATGCGGCATCCTTAAATTCATATTCGTGTTCATAAGTTCCCCAATAGTGCTGCTTGTATTGTTGTGCCTTGTACATAACTTCATCGTTGAAGAAGTAGTGTGGGAAGATTTCGTGGATTGGTGGCAAGACAAGTCCGTGGGTATGTTGGCTGTGCACAACGGCGACGGAGAGTGCGTACACAAACATAGCCTCATTGACGTGTTGACGGGCCCAAACAGCGGCCTTGAAGAAGGTCTCGTAATCCTTGGCATAATAGAAGGTCCTGAAGAGAGCAATTGCTTGCTTCAAGTGCTCTGGGTAGAACACGGAAAAGACCTCTCCTTGTGGAAGGATATCATGCTGGTAGTAATAGTAGAACTCTTTGGCGTATTGGGGCTTAGTCCATTGGTCAAAATGTCCCTCGAATTTAAACTCATTTGCAATCTGGACGAATTCTTTGTAATAGCTGGGTTGATTCACATAGTTGAAGAGATGGAGCAAGTCCTTCTGCTTCTCAAGATATACCTTATCGGCTAAATTTGAGAAAAACATATATTAACATCATCTCAAATATGAAATAAGGGCACACTTACCAACTTTGTAGTAGGTCTTTTGTACTGGTGTGGCCAAAGCCAGAGCGCAAACGCCAGCTAACAAGAGCACAATCGTGGTCCTCATGGTGACTATTGTGTGGACACCTTGAGTGTGCCTTGATAAAAATTATTCTCGGTTTATATACTGTGTATAATCGGTGAACCCAAAGGTTATCATGATAAATCCAATTAATTATTCACTTGTATTGTGATATTACTGATGATGTGTGTAGAGTCATTATTTTTAAAGTTAAAAGGATAAAAATATTTTTTTTTATATAACGTTTCAGAAAGCTAATTGAATGATCGTTGATGATTTAGTATGTTTTAACACATAACTGTTACTTCTTACATAAATTTTAATTAGGAGTACTACATCGATTAATAATGACTTGTTAAATTTAGTTATGCATATATTTTATAATGGGTTAGGTCAGTATATGTAGTCTAAATATTTTTTTTTTCGATTACTGTGCAATTTGGCAATATAAACGATAACGAATCTGATTAACTCCTAGGGTCAATGATTATGAATAGTAAATGAATCATTTTTATAAGATTCGGCGCGATCTCATAAACTGAAATCGTTACAATATTGATTAAATTTATTTGCACAAAGTAAGCAATTTGTGGTATTTAGATAATAACAATGAAAAAACTCGTTGGATTGTACATAAACTTTAAAACCATGAAAAAATTAAACAAAACACATCATTACGACATTTGTGCTGCATCTTGTAAAAATACTTTAATTTGTTTTTATATTCACTCTGTTTAAAATGCAATTAAAACGCGTTTGGACAACGTACAAAGGGCAAAAAACTGTATTATACTGTTTTATAATTCAAAATAATGTATTTAATGATTTCGCCTCTTTTTTCTGATTATTAACTAGAAACAAATAGTCATTGACGCTGAAGCAACAAATGTATACCATATTTGTTGCAGTAAAAAAATATTATGTTATATATGAATATATCAATATTAATTATTTTATTTATATATTATTAACGAAACAATTACATTATTCATATTTTATTGATTTAGTTTCGTAGACATAGACACATTTTAGTGATGTTAAATTATATATTTCTCCAGTAAATTAAATAATTAATCATTAATTATATTAATAATTATTTAATTTAGAGCGAAATTATGTAATTTTACTGAAGTAGTCATATTTAATATTTTAATTAACTAAGACTGGTAATAGGGCACATGCAATATATAAATGATTAAGTTATAGCAAATACAATATTTATAAAATAAAATTATTAAAAGGAAATAAAGTGAAACTGATAATTTCAATAATAATGTTATTCGTAAAATAAACAGAAACAAAATTACTGCTTGTTGCGCTATACTCTTAATAGTAACAAATATTAGTATTACTCAACCTAATAAACAGAAACAGATATGGACCATAATTTTACAGAGAGAGAGATAAACATCTTTATTGGAAAATAGTGTTACATCTGATAATAGGACAATTACTATGCTTCTTCTCTTCTTGTTTTTCCATTGGCTATCGATCGGTGGTCTTTCGTCCCTAATTTTCCTATATATTAATATACTAAATTTAATTTCCTTATTATAGTCCTTAAATCATAAGCAGTTTGGTTAGCAAAAAGGTTAAGAATGCAAACAAAGGTAAACTTATTTTAAATGTTAAGTTGGTATAGTCAAATTAGAAAAGAATTCAAAAATATTTCAAGCCATAGTTTTAAGTTAGGTCTTTTTATATCGCTTTGTTACCTGCATCCGATTCATCTACTCCCTATTTTGATCTAGTAAGATAGGCAGTGCAAGTTAAAACCGAACACTAGACCAGTGGTATATTGTCTATAGTTTCTTGTACAAGAACATTAAACAATGCAAGAATGCTTAGGCATAATTATTTAAATTTATAATAAAAATCTATAATGCTATATAACATTGTCTGATTTTATTGACCTTAGTTCTCAAGGATTTCATATTGGAAGTACTAGTACTAGTTGCTCCAGAAATATGTTATTTTTAGAACAATAAAATTCTATTAACCATTGATAATGAGTACATAGTACTCGAAATGTACATCTGGTATTAATAAAAATAATAAGTGAAGTAAGGAATTTTATTTTCGTTTCATCATAAAATAAAATTCTAATTGTTAAAAAAGTATTAGTCATTTGACGTACATGAACAAAATATAGCAAAGAACTAAGTTCATAAACCTTTGAAAAATGGTCATTGCAGAGAGGGAGGTTTGATCCCACATAACGGAAAAAGAGGTAATGATGTCCTTACAATTCTCCAATTAACATCTAATTATAAAAATTAACAATTCCTAAAGAGATAATATTGTCTTGTAGGTACAATAGACTAGTAACAGTGTAGAAGTGTCATCGTCAAATGCGGGCGTGCTTTTTCTTATCGATTGCCTTTCTAAATTCATAATGTTTTAAACATTCTCCCTCGGAGAATTCTACGAAGACGAGATCGAAATTCATGCTGATCTCATTGAAACCTCGAATAAATCATTTCGTGGAAAACACATTGTGAAGATCGTCTTTTCTGGTAGCGATTTAAATTCACCAGTTGTGCTTAACCAAAGTTAAGCGCCTAATAGAAACTACACGTTTCCTTTAGAATCGTAAATATACCCTGAGAATTATCAAAGGGGCCCAGTTCTCCCCCAAATTTTCTTTCTAGTATTAAATGGGAGAACTCAAAATCCTCAGAAGCGTTTTCTAACCCAGCCTCTTCTAGAGTGGTAGAATTTAGAAAGAAGTCCATTCACCTAATTTTGAACAGGCATTTGCAGTACTTCGAATATAGTGAAACATCCATTGCTACTTTTTCAACCATAATTAAAATGCAATCATAAACTCCGACAATGTAGCCACGAATTAGAAATTAAATAGCATTTCAAGTGTACTGGTGACTTAAACATAATTAGACCACAACCTGCAAGCATTTTCAGAGATCCCAAACCAAAATCTACCGGAGGTATAAATGTATAAATGTAGAAACCGCTTCTTCCTTCGATTTTCGAAAAGTCGCCGTTTCAGGAAAGCAAGTTTTTAATATTATGGACATCAGTCAATACATATCACATGAAAACAATAATTTATTTAACTAGGAATTGCTTTTTCAGACTTCCTGCTGCTCTTTAATTTGGCAATTAAATTAAATGGTTCAATCAGACTGTTCCTGGAATTATCACGAATTTGAATTTTCTTCTCCTCTATTTTGGAATCAACTTGCAATATAGGCTTTCTCAGATGGTTTTCCTTCCCTATGCTATAGCTGCACCTAAGTAGCATCCTCGAATTTAAAGATATTAAATCACTGGCGGACTTTCTGCGGTTCAGACCCTTTTTAGCACCAGAATCAGACGCATTACTGTTGTTATTATTAAGGATATCGAGTAGTGAGTCAGATTTATTCCAATTTGCAGATGTGCTCAATTTTGATTTCATCTGTGGCCTGGCTAATGGTGAGACTGGACAGGTGTACTTCTTTTTAAACTGTGAGTTGCTGCCTCTATTTCTAATGCAGTCATCTGGGGTTGACTGTGCTACTGGCTTCAATTTCGAATCATTAATTGGAGTACTTGTTCTTTTTAGCTTAGAAATAGGTTCCTGTAATAACTTTTTCGGAGACGTTTCGTTCACCTTCAATCTTCTAGGCTTTGGCACTGTTGTTTCCATTTCATTTTTCTTAGCCATAACATTTAGCGGAATTATAGCTCTGAGCGGTCCCTTCTTAACAGAAGCAGCACTTTCCTCAGTCTTCTTAGGCTTTAACTTCGAGCCGATGCCACTATTACAAAGTTCATTCAGCCTGGAGTTACTTTCTACATTCGCGGTAATCCTCTTCATCGCCTCCATCTGGGATTTGAGATTATTTGATAGTTTAGGTGGAGGCATTTTAGGACTAGGGAAGCTGAACGAGTGGCTCAATCCCTTACTCCTCACGGAAAGATCGATCGGCTTATCCGCATGCTGTACGTCGACCCGTAAATCCAAAACTTCAAAATTCTTATGTTCCTGTTCTTTGCTTAACTTAACTTCAGCTTCGAAGGAGAAATGGCCGGAATCTTCAAAACTTCTCTTTTCTTCTCTTCGCCGGCACATAAGATATCGGCGATATTGTACAACAGGTTTTGCCCGGCAATTTTTTGTTCCGTGTCGAGGCAATCGCTGGTGAGAATGACGGAGAGATTTTGCAGAATCTCTTTAGCGTCGCGCGATTTAGATCCAGCTGACGTACTAGAGGCGCGACTGACGTTGATCCTGTTTTCGTTATTGAAAATATCGGATAAATTCTGCATGCATTCATTCTGACTGCCGTTCGTCGAATTATTTGATTTATTACTATTGCCATCATCTTTTTCTGTGATTTTTGATGTGACGTCGTTGAGTTTGATAACGGGAAGGAGTTTGTCGACTGTTTTGAACACATCTTCCGTTTTGCATTTTGGCTGCTCCTCTTCTGTTCAGGGTATGGAGTGGATTCCAGAACGTTATTCGTTTAAAAAGATTCGGCCATATTTGAGGCCAAGTGATGTGCTTCATTGAATATTGAGTAATAAAAAACATCATCATTTTCTTCATTTAGACTAGAATTATGCTTGCTGCCATTCAATGAGTTTTTCTTATTTAATTCGCTGACGCATCTCCTCTTAGAGACTTCTTCTAAAGCATTTCCTTGCTTTCAGCAACCGCTTCACTATGGACCCTTTCACGTGCGCCTATTTTGCTTTCAATAAAACCAAGGTATAATTCGGCACCTGTTGAACCAATTGTGCTGATGGAGTAAATCTTTGAAATCTCCAAACTGCTCGTAAACATAGATGATATACTTGAAATCGTGCCGCATAAACTAGGGTGTAAAAATGCTGTATTCAACGGACATAACGATAAATTTGAATTTCCAATGAAAACATCGAGCGAGCAGAGGAGTTCACTATCATATTTAAACTGGGGTGATTTCACCTGAATTATGACCAGCGATTCCCTTCCTCAGTCCACGTCCAAGTCCTGCAGATTGTAGAGGTCGTGTAAAATCTGCAACGACTCTCTGCCCGTCAACGAGGACCTTTCGGGAAAATCGGCATTGTACAGGGTAGACCAAAAGTTCGTTTACATTTCAAATGATGATTTAAAAGAAACTAGTTAAGTGAGGTAAAAACTTTCTATTTATTATTAAAGTACACAAATGCGAATTTTATTTAAAAAAATGACATTATCCATATGTAATCCTTGACTATTTTGACACTGCTGCAACCTGGAGCGAAAATTTTCAATGACGGCCTCACAAGTGTTTCGTGAAATGTTTTGCATTTCCTCTCGAATATTTTCCTTTAATTCCTCTAGGAACACTGGGTTGCTGTTGAAAACTTTACTTTTAAGGTATCCCCAAAGAAAGAAGTCCAGTGGGGATAATTCCGGGCTACAAGGTGGCCAGTTAATGGCACCTCTTTTGGACATCACTTTTTGTCTAAAAATTTCGCGAACAGCACTTAATGAGTCATTGGAATTGTGGCATGTTGACCCTGAAACTTGCTGTTGCTGAAACCATGATCGTTGATTAAACCATCGAAATCCTGTCGCACTGGTGAAAAAAAGTTCTGTAGCATGGCAATATAGCGCTTTTATTAACTGTAACAGCATTTCTTCGACGATCTTCGAAAAAGTATGGACCAATAATGCCTCTCGCTGACAACGCTGCCCATACAGTAACCTTGGGTGAATGCAGAGGTTTTTGATGCTTCAATGTAGGATTAGTGTCACCCCAGTATCTGCAATTTTGCCTATTCACATGCCCATTTAGATGAAAGTGTGCCTCGTCTGAGAAAAACATGTTGGTAAAGCTGGTGAACCTCTCTAACATTTCGTTTGCAAATTGGAGCCTGTGAGCATGATCTTGAGGCTTTAATTTCTGTACCATTTGGATTTTATACGGATGTAAATATAAATCTTTGTGAAGAATACGAATCAAAGATGTTCTGGGTACACCTAAGGTGTTAGAGAGCTTCCGAGTAGAGAGTCCATGATTTTCACGAATAGACGCTCTTACACGCTCGACGTTTTCGGGATCTCTTGATGTTCTAGGTCGGTGAGGATCTGCAGGGACTCACGGCCAGTTATTGACGGTCCAGTTCCAGGCATGGATTCGCGTCCCAAATCGAAGGCATTCTGAAAGGAATTGATGAAAAAGTCGAAGGAGCGATCTGTTGCTGTAGTGTGTGCGACTGGAGTGTATCGAACGGTAGTTTCAAAGCAGCGGGGCTGTTGAAATTGATCAAGTCACCCACCTTCACACATGTAAAACTTCTGCATAGACGGGCACAAAAGACGAATTTATGTGGCGAAAACGATTTCACAAAACTTTCAACGATGGTAATGACAGTTGGTGGTTTACTATTATCAGGCTAATTAACCATTTTTTGGAAGACTGAAAATGTTCATACTACTTAATTTGAAATAAAAATAACCAATAATGAGTGTCTATCCTACCCTTTCTTTGTAGTATGTATTTGAAATTTTACTTAAGAAGGGAAACAAAGCAATAAATAAATAAATAATCAGTAGCCATTGAGCAATGTGCTATATCCGAACTCCTATATTTTGGCAGAATATATCTCTCATTTACAGTATCAGATTGATACCATCATATATGATACCATCATAGAGCCAGCTGCTTTTAATTATTAATACCTACCATTGTAGGTAGCCGGACAACCAGGCCAAAAAATTATAATTTCCAAAAATAATCAAAAGTGACTTTTTACTTAAACTTCTATAGAGACTCAATAATTAACTTAAACAAAGCTTCAAATTTAGGATTATTCCTACCGTGATTGCGGAAAACCCCACTGCGCTTTTTACAACATTGCAAATGCTATTACAATCCATTTAGGATGCTCTTCATCAGCTTGGAATCTAATGAATGAGGTAAATCTTCTATTAATTTACTTACAAGTTTTAGTCTCTAATGTTAACTCTCTATAGGTGATAAAGTGCTCACAATTTGTTTTTCCGTACATGAATTTCATTTCACTTAGAGCGCAGAAGAATTCTTGAACGACAACAACGCGGTAAAGAGATTACTTAAACTGTCTCTTTACAACGTTGTTGTCGTTCAAGAATCCAAATGGTTTTATTTATTTATGGTTTGCCATTTTTTTACAGTGCTAATATTAACTTTTATTTTAAAATCAGTGTATCTAATAAGACGTATCTTTCTAAAAATACTCTAGAGTGGTTCAGTCCTCTGGCCACTTTCATACAACTAAGATGTCTTATTAAACAGTACAGCCTTTACTCGCAAAAAAGTAGATTGGCTCTTCTCAAAATTGATGCTGCAATGCTTTCAACAGATAGCTTTCGTGTCCATCCATTGAGTTATCAAGCCTAAAACTTGGTTAATGACTTATACAACCTCTAGAGAGGATTGTGTTGTAGCGAATATTTTTAACTTAGAATTTAATAGCCTTCATCTGTCAAGATTGTCGTAACGTTATCCGGTATATTGTGTTGATGCCATTAAAGAAATAACCATCGTTTTAATTGTTTTTATTAATACGTTCGGCTTTTTTTACATTTACCGAAAGACTATTTCAATTATTTAAGATTTTTTCTAATAATTAATAAAGTAATTCATATGATGAATTAAATTTTCCCTTAACCCGTGGTAAAACATTTTTACGTTAATTAGAGGATTCATTAAAGTAAGTCATGATGTTACTTAACACTATCGTTTAAAAAATCTACTAATCATATTAATGTTATTTTGTTCAAATCGCTAATCTCTTTGTCGGGTTGATATTTGCTTATTTACGTATTAATAATCGTTGACAGTGAAATCCTGTGTAGTATAAATAATTGTTAAATGTGAAAAGTAATGACCTTAAACTCACTTGTCATTCCTAATCGTATCATACGAGCGATTAAATAATATAATTAATCACAACTAAACGATTTAACCTGTGGGGTCAATGATTATAAACGCTATATATACTGTGGTTTAATTTCATTACAGCAGTCGGCATATAGCCAGATAATCCTAGTATGAAATTGTAACCAGTTCAAATATATATATATATATTATATATATATATATATATATATATATATATATATAAATGTTGATGTGTAAAATTAATTAATTTATTCGAGCATTACTGCACTGCTGTCTTGCAATAATTATGTAAGAACTAACATCTATTAGTTAGAACAACTATTCATAATAAATCACATCCAGGCATTGAATTACATAACTAATAGCTGCCGTCACATAACTTGAAACATATTATGTACAAAGTGAAGTTTTTTGTACTATTATCATTTCTTTAAAGCGTCAGAAAAGTTATTATATTAGGGCAATCTCCAGACACGTATTTCGCTGAATTACAATTCGCCAGTAAAACTGAAAATGAAAAATAGCTATTATCTTTTATTATTGATTATAAACAAATCCAATAAGCCCTTCTTTTGATTCATGTTATTGGAAAATTCTGTGTGTAATAACAAAAATTTAATGGCATAGTCGAGGGTAAAAATTTAAAAAAAAAACTTAATATAGACAGGAACACGAAACATATTTGAGTTATATGAATATAAACTGTTAATATTTACCATTTATATCAATTGTAACTTTTTTTAAATATTTGATCATTAGACTTTTTAATGTTTTATGTGAAACAGCATCCACTGTTTACTTTTAATACGTTTTAACCCGTCATTATTAAATTGCTTTGCAATTTCTAGATGCAATAAACAGCAGTCAAATTTTATTGCTTTTCGTTTTAACGTCTGAAACCTTTCGTATATGAACATTAATACAGTGTGCCATTATAACTCGCGGAAGTGCTATTTTCCCAATTAGTAAGAGGATATAGCTTCTCACCATCATAAAGGACGGTTTAATCTTTCGTATCATAAAGATTGCTACATCCATTGGCTTTTCTTAATCGCTCGCGATGAAACGATTATATCACACTTTTAGAAAACAATAAAATCTAGATCTTATGGCTCTTTAAAATTATACTTACGTATGACGTATACAGAAAGTAACCTTAGGTATAGATTTTATATAATATTAATTTGATTTAATGTATTTAATAAATTACAAAAGACGTAAAAATAATAAAACATAATTAGTTTAGGACAAAAACCGTTATATTTGTTCAAATTTTCTTATATAATTTTTAAGACTCTATTTAGGTTAGTAAAAATTTTTATATTTCTATATATAAATTATGCAAGTCTCTTTATTAGTTTCATGAAGTGAAATTTTGAAGTAATTTACATGTCTTGTGTATCTTGACCCTAAATGTTAATAGGTTGTTATTTATTTATTTTATAAAAAGGTAATTGTGGAGGCCTCTACTTTGTGATATGTTATTTATATATATATATTGTGACGTTCACGATTTTGAACGCCCAAAAAATTAAATTTAAATTAAATAGCGCGGGCGGTCAGTTGTCGTCTTAAGCCACTTGCTGAATACAATTGAGTATGCGCGAGTGCCCGAGTACGTCTTCCGCCGTTTGGCCATTGTCGAAATTGTGTTCTGTGTGTCAGGATTGCTGATAAGAATTTTTCTGCGTTTCGTTGTTTGGAGCGTTTAAGACGCGCAAGAAATAATCTGCCACACGCACATCGCTAAAAGAGCCGCACAACATCTTAGGTAATGTAATTTTACCGTTTTTTAATTTACTCGTAACACCCCTTTCTGTGATATTTTAGGCTCTTAAATGATCCCTTAAAATTCTCTATAAAGATCTCCAAACCCTTAAGTACCGCTAATTAAGGTTGCGGTGTGGTTCATCTATTTGGTGATTAGCTAATCATCAGCCCTAGTGTCCAGTTTGCTATTAGAAAATTTGTCGAGGCGAAACGTGGACGGCGGCGTGAGGTGCTGCGGAGGACGTTATCTGCAGGCGGCTGGAGTTCGTTCGGACATCTAGAGGACGGAGCCGCATAAATAACAGTCCAGATTTTTCTATTTATTTTTCTATTTTGTACCACGCGATTTTATCGCTCGTGTTTAAAAATAATTAAGTGCCAATTACTTAACTTCGTCAAAGTAGTGTGTTTTGTGATTTCTACGGTGAACTCACATTGTTATTCACAAGAGTGAATAATCAAGTTATTATGGTGGCCACGTGGCCAATTTATGAATTTTTGTTTGAATCTGTTTGTGTTAAATTATTTTAATTAAATTTAATTAATTAATAAAATATTATTATTGAATAAAATTAATTGATGCTAAAATATTGAGTGTTAGGAGTGTGCTAATCCGACGGTTATTTTGGTAGTTGATTTGACTTGGATACGTTAATTATCCGCTCGGATTGTACAATGGCCATTGGTATAACCACCGAATTTAATAATTAAAGTTTAGCTTTCGAACAGCGATATTTTATATTAGTGGAAATAGCAACTCTAAAAAAAAAAATATATATATTTTTGTGACACCTAATTAAACTTAAATTTAAGGACAGTATCATATTTTTTAATAAAATTATTTAGCCGTAATTGTTTAACGTCAATAAAGTAAAATATTGAATTATTTATTTGTTGTTTTTGGTATTTGATTATAATGAACTTCCTATTTGAATCTAACATCTAGGTTTAGTAGTTTTCATTCGCGTCAATTCCGGGTGGGGCAAAATTTTAAAGACTACTTGGCGCCAAAAAAAATAGAACCCCTCCCACATGCCCTAGCTAGCCTATATCGGGAATTCTCAAGCAACTTCATATATATATTTTTTGGTTCAAATAAGGATGAAATAATTTAATAAAATTTTAAAATAAAATTTAAATTATTTTTTTTTTCGATTTCGCTCAAGGAAGGCGTCACAAATAATTTTGGCGGCCAACGTAGGGCCCGATTTTTTAAACTGACTTTAAAGAAAAAGTTAGGATTCAAACAAAATAAACACACTTATAAATGATTGAATTTCACACACGAATAAAATTAATAAGGCACTTTTTGTAATGTATTATTTAATAATTAGATGTTTTTAAGTGATAGTTGGCTGATTTAAATTTGATAATGCACAATTAACACGTTTGTGATGTTTTTTCTGATAATTTATTGAATAATATTTAGTAATTTTTTATTGCACTATTTATTTTGTTTCGTGATATTTTAGTTAAGCTTAGTGTTAAATCTGGTCTGATATAACTCTAAAATTCCGGTGATATACAGGCGTTTTTTGTTTTGTTTTTTTCGTTGTATTTTTGAGTTGGTTGAGTTATTAATATTATAACAGTCTGGGTCATTAGTTGTGTTGACTCTGTTATATTGTTTGATTTTTGAAGATTGTTTCGTTATATTACTCCTTGTGCTTAAAATAATTCCATGAGTTATTTAGTGAATTTTTTTGTGATGAGATATTCTGATCAGATAATAATTTCGTAACGATTTTTTTGGAATTAGGATTATTTTTCTAGTGATATTGTTACCTGATTAGAAAAATTGTTAAGTTGATTGTGTGATTTTGTTGGATGTTGACAAAAATATTTTGTTTGGTCGCAGTCAGATATTTTATGGAATTTATCGTGTTTGATTGTTGTTCGGAAACTATTTGTGATTAATTTATTGTTTTTTCGTCAAACTGTGAATTGATATGGCTTCTGTTGTTAAATTTTTTTATGCTAGTCATCTTCTGGTCCATGAAGTTAATTATGAGTTACGCATCCGAGGTTTAGTTACACGCTGCGATGAACTTACAAAACGCAAGGCCCTTAAGAAATGTTTAGTTCAAGATCAAACTCGAGGAATTGAATATGAACTGGTGAATTTCGATGCAAACGAAGAAAAGACGGAAATTAATCGCAGTTTAGAAAGTATCAAAGAAGCAATTGATAATTTTCTCTCTCTAGATTCTGGTGATGTTGTCGCTAAGTTGTATAGTCGTTTTGCTCATTTGGAAGGTCGTGTTAAGAGATTACTTGATGAATACTGTTATAAACCCTTCGCAATGGTTAGACTTTTGGCTTTAGAACGGGAACTGGATGAAAAAACAGGAAACGTTATTTCAGTGGCACCACCGTCCATCCCGCATTTACCTTTTACTTCTACTTCAACGTCTTTTACCTCTCCAGCTGCTTCTACAAATACTTTAGTGTCCATTAAAACCGTCCCAGTTCATAAGTGGGATTTGAGCTTCGATGGCGATGCAGATAAATTACTCGATTTTCTAGAAAGAGTGCGGGAATTGCAGGTTTCCAGAAACGTGTCAAAGGAGCTTTTGTTTACTTGTGTTACCGATTTATTCACAGGCGCAGCATTAGTCTGGTTTCGAAGTTTTGGAAGTGCTATTACAGGTTGGGACAATTTAGTTGCAACACTTAAGACTTATTTCTTACCTCACGATGCTGAAGATGTCTTATGGGAAGAAATTCGTTCTAGAAAACAGTGTTCGATGGAAAAGGTTATCATTTTTGTTGCGACCTTAGAAGGTTTATTTAGGAGACTGAACACGCCGCCCTCTGTTGAAACAAAGGTCAAGATTATAAAGAAGAATTTACTACCGTTTTACCATCCGCATTTGGCTCTTCTCGACATAACATCTGTTGAAAAACTTTGTGAGGTCTGCCGTCGGTTGGAAAATACATTGCCACCTCCTCAGCCAGCTGCTGCTGCTACTGTTCCTGCTGCTATCGATAAACCTCCTGCGAGACAAGTTGCATGTTTTAACTGTGGAAAGGCCATATCTCATCTAGCTGTCCGGAAGAGAGAAGAATATTTTGTTTTGGATGTAATTCGTTCGAGTTGTGGTAATTTTTCGGGAAACGGAGGAAGGAGAGTGCCACTGGCCGACGCTTCTCCAGCAGTTCCAAGGCCAGGTTCCCATTAGAAAAAGCTGAATGGAGGAAATGGTTAAAATTTGTTTCAGATTTGTAAGAAAACTTGTGTTGAAGTAAGTGATGTAACATTTTTGTCGAAACCTCATAAAGTTCTACCAATTTGGGCGAAGCAGTCTAGTGATAGACGGCCTTTTATCAATATTTCTTTGTTTAATTTCTCAATGACCGCGTTGTTAGATTCAGGTGCTAGTGTTTCGGTTCTAGGTGGTCCTGGAGTTAAATTTATTGAGTCCTTATCTATCGAAACTCATAGAAGTTCGTTGAATAGTTTAAATACTGCTGATGGTGCCACGCAAATAGTTCATGGATACGTGTATCTTCCGTTATGACTGGATGGAATAGTACGAGTGATGAAGGTAACTGTAGTCCCTTCGATTTCTCATTTTTTGATTCTTGGTGTTGATTTTTGCAGGCTATTTGGGTTGAGTTTAGATTTTTCGTCAGAGTCTTATGTGTTAGGTAAACAAAATTTGTCTGCTGAATCGATTATGAGTTTAAATGAGTTAAAGATACCGCAGGTTAAGGGACAAGAGGATCTGTCGGAACCGCAACGAAAGTCCTTAGATGAAACTGTTCGCAAGTTCGAAGAGTTGTCATGGAGTTTAGGAACTAGGTTGGGTCGTACCAATAAAACTTGTCATCACATTGATACTGGAGACAATCGTCCAGTCAAGCAAAGGCAGTACCCATTGTCGCCTTATATGTTGCAACACCTGTACAAGGAGATCGAAGAGATGGAATCATTAGGGGTCATTCGTAAATCCTCAAGTCCATGGTGTTCGCCCATTCTATTTGTCAAAAAATCTAACGGTGACTTTCGTTTTTGTTTTGACGGCAGAAAACTTAATTCTCTTACAAAGCGTGATGCTTATCCCTTGCCACTGGTGGACCATATTTTAAACAAATTAAACGGTGCACAGTTTTTGACCAGCATCGATCTCAAGTCTGCATTTTGGCAGATTCCACTAGAAGAAAATTCTTGTGAGAAGACTGCATTTGCCGTTCCAGGTAAAGGACTTTATGAATTTACTGTAATGCCTTTTGGCTTAAATAATGCACCTCAAACTTGGTCCAGAATTAGATCCTTATTGTTTTGTTTACTTGGACGACGTTATAATTGCTACCCCTGATTTTGATAAACATGTTGAAATTCTCAATGAAGTATTTTGCAGGCTTAAGGAAGCCAACCTGACTGTAAACCTGGAAAAGTGTGAGTTTTGTAGGTCCTCTTTAAATTATCTTGGTTTTGTGGTTGATCGATTGGGTTTAAGGACGGATCCTAAGAAAGTTTCAGCTATGGTAGAGTATCCGCAACCGGAGAATGCGACTCAGGTGAAAAGATTTATCGGCATGTGTTCGTGGTACCGCCGCTTTATACCAAACTTTTCCACGCTGACAGCTCCTATTAGTGCTCTTATTAAAGGTCGAAAAAAATCTCAGCCAATTAAATGGTCCCCAGAAGCCGAGTCATCATTTGCTTCCATAAAACAGGCATTGATTTCCGCACCTATTTTAGCAAACCCGGATTTTCGTAAACCTTTCACTATCCAATGTGATGCCTCTGATGTTGGGTTAGGATGTGTGCTTACACAACAAGATGATTCTGGTCAAGATTTACCGGTAGCATATTCTAGCCGTACTCTGACCGATGCTGAGCGGAAATACACTGTCACGGAACGAGAATGTCTGGCAGTTTTATTTGGGTTGGAGAAATTTAGACCTTACATTGAAGGAGTAAAATTCACGGTAATAACTGATCACCATTCATTGTTGTGGCTACGGAAGCTGAAGGATCCTGTTGGCAGATTGGCTAGGTGGTCTGTAAAAATTCAACAATACGATATGAACATTGTACATCGAAAAGGAACGTTACATGTAGTTCCCGACGCCCTATCTAGAGCACCTGTAGAATCTTGTGTTTTAAATATTCCTGAAGAAAATGTAGTCGCTGATCCCTGGTATGTAAAAATGTGCACTTCGGTAGAGGAAACCCCTGATAAATATTCAGATTGGAGGATAATGGACGGAAGACTTTACAAGCATGTTGTTAAGTTACATGATATTAACACCAATTTTTCTGAATGGAAGATCGTTGTTCCCAAGGCATCAAGAAAGAATGTGATCGAGTCTTGTCACGATATACCCTCCTCGGGACATTTAGGAGTGTACAAAACCTTAAATCGCATTCGAGATCTGTATTATTGGCCGTTGATGCGTCAAGATGTGAAGTCTTATGTCCGGTCCTGTCAAACTTGTGGTTCTCAAAAGGACCCAACTTCTGGTCGCCCTGGATTTATGGGGAAACCTAAAAAGATTTCCTTTCCTTTCCAGCTGATAGCCTGTGATATACTTGGACCCCTCCCTCGATCTGCAAATGGCTTTTCATATCTGTTAGTAGTAACAGATTGGTTCACCACATTTACCCTCTTAAAACCACTTCGGCAAGCGTCATCACCTGCAATCGTGGACTTTTTGGAGAACAATGTATTTCTTATGTTTGGTGCTCCGCAGATTGTTATGTGCGATAATGGGACAGAATTTACGTCTGCTCGGTTTAAGGCGTTGGCTCAGCAGTATCATGTGAAGGTCTGGTATAATGCTAAATATCACCCTCAGGTAAATTTCGTGGAAAGGTACAATCGTACTATCGGTGCTACAATAAGGTCATTTGTCAGTGAGTTAGATCATCGTACTTGGGATAGGGAAATTTACAAAATTGGATTTGCTTTACGTACAGCAGTGCACGAGGTTACAGGTTATGCTCCCGCCACCCTAAATTTTGGAAGATACGTTCCCCTTCATGGAAATTACTACTCGAAGGTTCGCAATTTAGAGAGTATCGATTTAGATTCCCACCCAGAAAGATATGCTAGAGAGTTAGATGAACTCCCACCGCTATTTCAGGAGGTGAAGAGACGTTTAGCCGATGCATACCGTAGGAATTCTCGTTATTATAATTCTCGCTGCAAACCTACTCCGGATTATTCCGTAGGGGATCGTGTTTGGTGCCGCAATAAAGTATTGTCAGATGGAGCTAGACATTTCGCTACTAAACTAGCACCCAAATTTAAATTGTGTCGGATTGTGGACAAGGTTGGTGATCTTGTATATAGTTTAGAAGATATGCAGGGTCGAAATGTAGGAAACTGGCATGTCAAGGATTTGAAGCCTTGGTTTGGCTCGGAGTCTGATGTCTCAGGATAAAAAAAAAATAGAAATAAATTTCTATTTTTTTACCAGGAAAAGGGGGCGTGTGACGTTCACGATTTTGAACGCCCAAAAAATTAAATTTAAATTAAATAGCGCGGGCGGTCAGTTGTCGTCTTAAGCCACTTGCTGAATACAATTGAGTATGCGCGAGTGCCCGAGTACGTCTTCCGCCGTTTGGCCATTGTCGAAATTGTGTTCTGTGTGTCAGGATTGCTGATAAGAATTTTTCTGCGTTTCGTTGTTTGGAGCGTTTAAGACGCGCAAGAAATAATCTGCCACACGCACATCGCTAAAAGATGTAAGATGTAATTTTACCGTTTTTTAATTTGCTCGTAACACCCCTTTCTGTGATATTTTAGGCTCTTAAATGATCCCTTAAAATTCTCTATAAAGATCTCCAAACCCTTAAGTACCGCTAATTAAGGTTGCGGTGTGGTTCATCTATTTGGTGATTGGCTAATCATCAGCCCTAGTGTCCAGTTTGCTATTAGAAAATTTGTCGAGGAGAAACGTGGACGGCGGCGTGAGGTGCTGCGGAGGACGTTATCTGCAGGCGGCTGGAGTTCGTTCGGACATCTAGAGGACGGAGCCGCATAAATAACAGTCCAGATTTTTCTATTTATTTTTCTATTTTGTACCACGCGATTTTATCGCTCGTGTTTAAAAATAATTAAGTGCCAATTACTTAACTTCGTCAAAGTAGTGTGTTTTGTGATTTCTACGGTGAACTCACATTGTTATTCACAAGAGTGAATAATCAAGTTATTATGGTGGCCACGTGGCCAATTTATGAATTTTTGTTTGAATCTGTTTGTGTTAAATTATTTTAATTAAATTTAATTAATTAATAAAATATTATTATTGAATAAAATTAATTGATGCTAAAATATTGAGTGTTAGGAGTGTGCTAATCCGACGGTTATTTTGGTAGTTGATTTGACTTGGATACGTTAATTATCCGCTCGGATTGTACAATGGCCATTGGTATAACCACTGAATTTAATAATTAAAGTTTAGCTTTCGAACAGCGATATTTTATATTAGTGGAAATAGCAACTCTAAAAAAAAAAATATATATATTTTTGTGACACCTAATTAAACTTAAATTTAAGGACAATATCATATTTTTTAATAAAATTATTTAGCCGTAATTGTTTAACGTCAATAAAGTAAAATATTGAATTATTTATTTGTTGTTTTTGGTATTTGATTATAATGAACTTCCTATTTGAATCTAACATCTAGGTTTAGTAGTTTTTCTTCGCGTCAATTCCTGGTGGGGCAAAATTTTAAAGCCAAAAAAAATAGAACCCCTCCCACATGCGCTAGCTAGCCTATATCGGGAATTCTCAAGCAACTTCATATATATATTTTTTGGTTCAAATAAGGATGAAATAATTTAATAAAATTTTAAAATAAAATTTAAATTATTTTTTTTTTCGATTTCGCTCAAGGAAGGCGTCACAATATATATGATTGAAAATACCTTTTTAATATCACACACTTTTTGTAAACGAATATAGTTCCGCAGTCATTTTTTAAACTATAGTTCAGATTTAATATCATATAATATGTAAGTCCCCCCAATATTTAAATCATTGACAATTTTAGGTAAAATTAGCAATTAAAAGCATCTTTGAAAACACAACATTAGCGTTTCTCTAAAATTCCCGTACAAATTTTGTAATGTCATATATAATAATAAAACTACCACAAATAAAATGAATAAATCGGGCATTTATAAACTAACTTGTAACACTTGTAAAGGAATATATATTGATCAGTCAGGTCGAAATTTTAAGTTTAGAGTTAAAGAACATATAAATGATCTTATATGTTCTTTGAGTCTAATTTTACAAAAATATTAAAAATCAACTTTTTCTAATCATTTGCTTAATAATAATAACGATTTTAACGACAAAAATGTACTCAAGATAATTATTTTATGGTTAAGGTATTAGTTATCACTGTATAAAAATACTTTACTGGATTTGTGCTTTGGAAAACAAATATAATTTCGATTTTCTAGAGAAATTTGAAAAATTAAATTAATTACATATTGATATTTATAGTATAGTAATTAATAAAGTGATTTGGTAGTCTCAATATACGAATATATACATAAAGATATGAAAATAGTTTAATAATTCAATGCATGATTTAAGAAAGTGCTTTTAAAGTCATATTTAATATAAAAATTCCTTCTAATCTAATTAAAAAATATTTTACATTATGTGGTTTCTTATATTACATTAACACTGACACAAGTCCGTGAAATTATAGAGGTCTTAAAAAATTAGACCTAAATGTGCCAGAAATGGCCAAAATATTGCCTTAATGGCTACATAAGGATCATCAGCACCAGCAGTGTAATTGGTCGAGTGGAACAACACGAAAAACTGTGAACTCCGCCTTCAAGATCTATGCTCGAAATTTTAAAGTAATTAATTATATTTATGTATGTATTTTTGTATTAATTTTTTAATAGATCTTGTAAAGTAAATAAACTAAACTAAACTAAACTAAACTAACCAAAATCCTACATTTGAGAAAGGTAAAGAAATTAATTATAAATAAATTTCCTGTAGCAAAAATATCTAACAATTTAAACGTCGTTTGTGTATTTTTAATGATTCACCTTAAACTTACATATCACTTCATATGTCTATAGACAATTATTAAATAAATTGATTAATCATGGGTATCCCCTTAGGATCAATGATAAGTGTGTGTATATGAATCAAAAATATCTTTTAGTCAAAGCACACTGAAGGTGTCCAAACAGAATTCAACATGAGGATGGCATGTGTCCTCTTGCAACCTAACATATGTCCTTTGACTTTAGCAACCCCAATCAAAATGACTAAATATAAAACTATGAAATCGCCATTAACAAATTAAATACCAAGTGTTCTAAATATAAATGGGACGTAGCTTTTGCAGCGTGTCTTGGCATTCGTATAAAGAAATGTGAGTGTCGAAATGCTAACTCAGTTTGCGAGGACGGATAGGTTGGTGACCTAACCCCACCAACGAAGGTGCACTGTACCTGTTGATATGTTTTTGAAGAAAATAAATCACTGAGAAAACTAATAAAATAACTAAAGAGTAAGAATTAACTCTAGTTGCAAACCAAATAAACAGTTTTCCTATAGAAATAACAGCTCCCTAGAAATCATTTATATCATTTCACCAGATGTAGAAGATTCCTGCAAACCTGCATTCTTTGAGCTAATTATAAAACCGCAAAATGTCAAAAAATATACACGTACACATAAACGGAAACAAAATGTAACCAGCAACCAATCAATCAGACCACTGAAAATAGTCAAACGAGAGAGAATCCTCGAAGAAATTAACCAATCAACAGAAAACACCCGCACTGGACGATAAAGGTGGACAGCGTAATTATCAACACGATACCGATAAGTTGGAACAAGTGTGAAATAGGAAGCCAAGACAGAAAAAAAAATAAACTGGCGAAGAAAAAATTGTCCAAGGTACATCCTCATATCTACAGGTTTGGCCCAAACATTTACGCTTTTATGCTACTTTTATTTTTATACTAATTTTTTATTTTATTTTATATTACTTTATATTTTATATTTTAATTGAATACTGTTATCTTAACCAGAAAACTGTTGTAAACTGTAACATTTAATATAATTTTTAAAATGGATACTCCAGACAAATCTCACGTTATACTTCAATTATCAATGCATCTTTTATATTATATACTTTTATTATTACTAATTATGTACTTATTAAGTTTGACATGTGCAAATAATTTAAATATTGTATTCACAAATAAGTATTATTATTATTATTCTTACACCATTCGTGGTGAAGATTTCTACTGGTACATACTCAGGCCTGTTATTATTTAGAATCTCTTTCCAATGGATTAGGTGAGAATACACATTTCGAATACGAATACTCAATTGAAACTGGATATTACCCATCTTTGCACTTTTCCACTATCTAAAAGGATTGCACTTCCCCAACAGACCAAACCACGCCAAATTTTTACTCCCACGGAGTCTACGGCAAGTAAGATTATGATTTATATGGAAACTGCGTTTATACCGATTCCTACATTAAGGGTAATACAAGGCGTCTCTGTGACCCACTTGATATGGGTTACTTCTATACTCTAGAAGGCAAAGTAGTTAACCTCTTTGAAAATGATGAATGTAATACTATTGGTCTCTTAGTTGAAAGTAACGCGGATTCTTCCAACAGTCGCTTTTACGGTAATCTCCAAAGTAAGTTTTGCCCACCATCTTCTCAGGAACTTTTATTTCCCAGCTAATGAATATAAGGTAGTTCCATCTGCCTTAATAACACTTTGAAACTTCGTGATCCGATGTACTACCATTTTTTTTTAAATTATGTATTCTATGAATACCAGAAATATGAAGGCCCATATGAAAAGGAAGAACTCTACTGTGGCATCGTAGATGTTAAGGATATTGAAGTAGATTCTTTGATTACCACTACTCTGATTTGAGCAATTCCATTGTTGTTGATTAGAGAGAATTTTAAGAACACTCGTTTTGAAGTTAGTGGTGGTCAATTCCGCCTTAATCACAAGCCATTCAACTTTAAGTTTCATCCTGATGCTAAGACTCGATGTGAAACATCGTCTTCTTCGGTCCAAAATATGATTATGGCCGTGAAATCAAAACTGAAGATCAAATTTCGCTGTGCTTGATCGTTTCCACTGCACATTTACTTCTGGCAAGAATATCATTGGACGCAATTCTCGTGAAATCGTCTTCTACAGCTACGAAGGATTCACCAACAAGCAATTATACTAACATGTTCTTACTGCCATCTACGGAGGAGAAGAAGTTCAATGTTATTCATTACACTACAATCGATTCCTACAATGCCACGTGCTTCCAAAGAGTGACTTCGGTGGCAAGACTTACTAATTATACGTAAATTTCACTCGATTCCAAGCAAAGATTCAAGAAATATTCGCTGATTACTACTTGGTTGATAGGTAGTACTCTATGGGATTCGGGCACGAATTCTACGCCGATAACTCTATCTTCAAAGATGTTGTGATGAAAACATGAAAACTAAAGATTAAATGAATAAATACAACCTGGAGGAACTATTAAGCTAATATTTTATATTTATTATATTTTAAGATAATCTGGCAATGTATAGTTTTTACAAAAAATAAATATATAAGTAACATCTATAAAGAACAGTTTTGTTCATTTATGTTAAAACAAATACAATCACAAATTACCTTTTAACCTATTGATTTTTCTAAAGTTTAGTAAAGAGGGATATATTGTAAAATTAAATTTCCCGAAGTTTAATGCACATTGAAATTACCAGAACAGAGTTTGCCAAACAAATTCTGACAATGGCATTCTTTAAAGCAATCTTTATTGTAAACAGCACATTTTTCTATGGGCTTACGTTGCGCTTCCCCTTTTCTGAAGTTAAACAGTAAAACTTAGGGATATTCCTGATAGTTGTTTAAAATTAAAGTGTAGACATCTATTGACTGAAACCAAAATGACTTTATACTCGACCTTATATAATGAGGCTTTTAGTAACAAAATCCATTTTCGTAGAGGCATGATTCATAAATTTTTAATCAATTTAAAATACGAAAACATTTCGTGAATCTACAACAGTGAGTCTTACTAAGACTACAAAACAAATTAATTTGAAACAACTACTTCTCTGGCTAGTACCTCGACAGACATTAAATAAAACAAAATTAATTTGCTTGTTACGAATAATACAACTACAACGCTAATTTGAATGAAATTATTTCTGTAAACTAATAAATGATAAAATGTATTTTAGATTGTTTAAATATGACTATAACATGAAAAATTATGAACAAAAATTGAATTTAAATTGATTTCATTAAATTAAATTAGCAGCAATTAAAAAATCTAGCATTCAAGTTTATAATCATCTGCAGACACGTGTTTCGAACTTTCGCTCTCTTCAGTACAGCTTTATTATAATATTGATTTTAAG
Organism: Ontholestes murinus; assembly: GCA_963969525.1. Classification (NCBI taxonomy): domain Eukaryota; kingdom Metazoa; phylum Arthropoda; class Insecta; order Coleoptera; family Staphylinidae; genus Ontholestes; species Ontholestes murinus. The sequence continues at coordinate 22,996,009 of OZ018396.1, forward strand.
TGCAAATAAAAACACTTACTAAAATAAATATAATGAAATATAATAATAAATATAATGAAATATAAATAACTTACTCAGGTATGTACGGCAACTGACACAAGAATGAAATATAATCGACGGAAGGTCTGAATTTCATTCAAATTAGTGTTGCTTTGATAGTTGTACTATTCGTAATACGCAAATTAATTTTGTTTTATTCAATGTCTGTCGAGGTACTAGCCAGAGAAGTAGTTGTTTCAAATTAATTTGTTTTGTAGTCTTAGTAAGACTCACTGTTGTAGATTCAGGAAATGTTTTCGTATTTTAAATTGATTATTTAATTTTCTACGACGAACTAAAAGATTTTAATAAATTTTATTATTCATAAATTTTTGATTGTCACAAATCTAACACATAGATAATTCTATGAGCTACAGTCACAAATCACTTAGGATTCTCAGATCTTGTAGCCAGAATGCCTAGCGTTATTTAGTTTTTGTAGTATTGTAGCTAGTAGTAATTTCGTTCTAAATCGAATTGAATAATCAATTTTTTGATATAAAAATTAAAACTATCTGATATAAAATTATATTAGTCTTACTATGGTTTCTACTATTTTTACTATTTACTATTTAAAAATGTAAGAACAAAATCCTGGCTAATAATTATCTTTGAAATTATATAAAATTGATAAAAATTATAGAGGTATTAGAAGTTTTACAAAATTCTATATATTGCATGTTCGATTCAACTCGTAAAACTTTAAATACATTATTTTCACACCGTTGTCAATAGTATATTATCAAACGGCACGTTAGTCACCACAAGTTTAAAATTCAGCACGAACAGAGCTAGTCTAGTATTTAGTCGTGAAATACAAATATAACGGCTGTTTAATACAAAATGCTTCATTGAAATAAAACGACACAGTTGGGAGGTTTCACTTTTTATTGCTGATCACTGCAACAGGTTTCATCACACATTGGCTTCATCAGTCAGATGAATGTCCCCGCCACATCAATACAAAATGCTTCGTATTATTATCTCGAAAACTACCGTATTGATTTTTAGAGTATATAAAATCGTTATTTTCATTCTTCTAATTAATTACTCAATATCTGAACACAAAACATTGTCTATTAAAATTATGGTTTTAATTCTTATTACTAAAAATTAAGCCTTAAATTGAGACTGAATATTTATATTAAAAAAACGCAATACAATACTAGCTTTTTATTAGCATTTTTTATCTATTTTTATAAAAAAGAATATATATTAATATACAAGTCCATCTTAAAACTAATATTATACATAAATAATAATAATAAAGTGATTAAATAGTGGCTTTGGGTAATGTTAATTGTGTCTTCAGAATTCTTGTGGTCACAACATCCTTGAAGAAAAAGTTATCGACGTAGAATTCGTACACGAATGGATATCCCATAGAGTACCCCGTATCAATCAAGTAGTAATCAGCGAAAGTTGCTTGCTTCTGAGTATAGAACGGAGTGAAGGTTTTTTTCTAAAACTGTGATATAGTCTTTAAAGAAGGTGGATATAACCATACTTATAATGCCGAAGATTAAACCGTTCTATATGATAGCGAGGAGCTATATCCTCTTACTAATTGAGAAAGTAACACTTCCATGAGTAATAATGGCATACTCCATTAGCACTCATATACGAAAGGTTTCAGATGTTAAAAGGAAGAGCAATAAAATGCGACTGCTGTTTATTGCACCTGGAATGGCAAAGCAATTAAAGGCATATGAATTACAATGCATAAACACTGGATCTTATTTCATATAAAACTTGAAAAGTAAAATGATAAAATAATTAAAAAATACTGTAATAAATATAAATATTAATTTTGTTATAATTGTGCCACAAAAATATTTAAGAGGAAGAAGAGGAATCTGTTAACAATTAAATACTAGGATTGTTTACATATGTCTCGAAACTGCACATAAAACCACATGGAATATAACAAGTGCATTAATCTAAACAAACCTAGTAAATCATAATGATGGTTGCGACCGTTACTACGTGGTAATTCATAATGTATGTATGTATTTTATTTATTCAATGTGCTTACATAATATATTCAAATATAAGTTTTCAATTTTACAAAAATTTCGGTCACACACGAAAAGGCTTGAGTTCACTTCTTGTGTTTTTCCACTCGCGCCCATTTTTTAAGCAGTTTTGGGATAGTCACCTTAGTTCCTTTATTGCTATTCTTGGCTGCTTGCGCAGCATTTTTTCTCAAAACTTTGAGTATTTTTTACTGACCTTGTCAGTTTGACATATATAATCAATAATATATAATGAACACCAGGCGCTGCTTAGAGTACTAAGCTCCACACAGGTCGAATCTAAGCTAGTATGGGATTGTATACGTGCTCTTAATGAACTTGGCTGTCACAAAAAAGTAACAATCTCATGGGTCCCAGGACACGGAGGACATCAGGGGAATAACAGAGCAGACGAACTTGCCAAACAAAGCTCGTCAAAAGCAGTAATTGCGAAACGATCCATAAAAAATGAGTGGAGACACAGGCCCATACCTGGTGAACGAACTCACCAGGACAGAGACAGGCGAAACAGTTCCTTAAGAAACAATCGCCAAAATTCACGACCGAACTTCTGAACCGAGACAGAAAAATGGTCAAAACAATAGTAGGTCTGGTGACAGGACACTGCAAACTCAACAGTTTATTAATTAAATCTTCATGCAACTCAAGTATGAATTTCTAATACGAGAACGTTGACAGTTTATTAAGGAAAGTTGCCAGAAATTGATATAAGTTTAAAACAAAATTATAATAAAACCGTAAAATCGGTATTTTCAGATGAAATACAAAAGGCTAACTATAATTATTATAATTAAATGGATGTGAAGAAGACAGAAAAAAGTTTGAAAACCAAATACAATTTAATTCCATCTCAGCGGTATTATCAATGTTCATTTATCTTAAATAAATAAAGCCAACTGATGAGGGTGCGCTTATTTGGCCATTACTGAACATCGGTGTACAAAAATAAAAGTCTGTGAAGAACGTAAAGTTAAATGCAAACTTAGTTTTGACCAATAAATAACTAATTATAAGAATAATTAATTATTGTAATCTAATGTATTCTTTATAAAGGGATAAGAATATTTACTAGTCTCTAATCAATATTCTAAATATTAAAAAACAATAACTCTCAAATCACTAATAATAATTCCTTTGACTAAAATTATTATTATTCACCTACAAGATATATTAACGAGGCAAGGGATTGCAAATTTTGTACAATGATAATCAAGAAACATAATATTTATAAATACATGGATCTATGAAATTTAGTCATCTACTCCAAGATATACAGGGTTATTCTCTGGGCTATTCTAAGAATATGTCCTTGATTTGATTTTGATTTGTGAAAACTCGCTTTCTTTCAAAAACATAAAAAAAATTCGTCAAAAACATTTTTGATATTTTTAAAATTAAGTACTACTACTAGTGCGACAACTGTAAACGGTCCAAAATCCATTATTTAAGATAGACAAGGTAAAACAAGAGTAACACCCATTAAAAGTAAAGTGTCGAAAAATTATGACATCTCCAAACTTCTTGCAGGTAGTGGAATATATGTAATTCCAGTAAGTAAACAGCAAAATGATTATATTTTGCATACTCTTAAACACGTTTTTTGGGAACCGATGGATGCACATTGTAAACAGGCAGAAGCAAGCTCTTCATTGTAGGTGGTGACACATTGGACTACAAGACCACTCTTAAAAGTTTTGGATCGAAAAAGAAAGCCCGGACATGACTGACATGCATTTAATTTCTGATCGCAACTCATTACCAGCTAGGCGGTTGCACATTCCACGATTTCCGAGCCGTAATGTTCCTGATAAAAAAACCTTCCAAAGTATTCATCAACTTCTTCATAAAGTAGACATATTTAAGGGGGAATTACTCTTTAGAAAATTGCACAATTCAATTTTTTTTTTACATTTTATTATAGTCCGGGGTTCTGAGGGTGTGTTTCGAAAATATGAATTTGAAATTCGTAGAAATCCCATAGTTACACAAGCTTAGGTTGCGGCGCGTTGAGGCTCGGCACTTATACCATCGACTGTTATACCTCGACTGTTTTTCTGTTTTATGGTCCCCCCTTGTCTCAATGGTCCCCCCTTGTCTCTATCACCACGGTACAGCTGATTAAGAGTTAGTTACTCAAATCAGTTGTAACAACCGTAAGTTCAACCGTATCAGTGCTAAATGTATTGCAAACTTTGAACGCGTTTTTCTCGGAACAACATTTTGCAAGACGGGCGCACGTTTTTCTCAAAAACTATTGAACTAATTGACTTGCCGTTTGGCACACATATTGAAGGAACCTTCACTTATGGTTGGATCTAGGATTATTTTGATAGCTTGTATATTTCACTTTCAATCTGATGTTTTAGTTCGGAAAAATTGAACTTTGATTTTTAAACAGCTGCCGTTTCTATAAAAATATGTCTACTTATTTAGTTCTAGTTCGGACGATAACTACACTCATATAGATTGAAAAAATAAATTGTTTTTTATTTTAGACGATTAGCATCGCCACAATCCGTGCGCCCGATTGGACGAGCGTCTCGCGCCGCGACATACGTAACAGCGCATAACTTGTATACATTTCGATTAAGTAATTCAATAAAATGTATATTGTTAGTTTAAACATGTCTTAATATGAGTGAAAAATCCCGATACTATGGGTTTGATAGTTTTCACAGAAATAATTCCTAAAAATTACTCTCAAAACGCGCTTCAGAAGAGTAATACCCCCTTAAACAGAGTGGATAGCCAGGAAGGCCAATTATAATAAGTAAGGGAATATGCTGATACAGGAAGTTCCAGGTACTACTATTCGAAAAAATCCAAATACTTTGAATGTAAGTAATAAGACTTTTTTGAGAATTTTTAGAGTTTTGTTGTACCCTTGTGTTAACACCACGCCTGCGCGAGTGCGGAGCGTCTCGTCCCTTAGATAAGCACCAGTAGAGGCCGAACTAAAACACTTGAAAATATACTTCGGTAACGGCAGTACGAAAATTACGTTATAAATCGGGCTGCTAGAGTCTGTACTCACTTGTATTTACGTGTAAATAAATATCATTAAGTTGCAATCTTATTCTTTACATCAGCCATTTGGCCACCAAGATTTTACATGGTCCTTCGAATCGAATTTGAAAACAGTGTTAGTGATCGTTCACGAAATATTTGCAATCGCGAGGTGAAGTACATCGTCTGGTATAAATAATTACCACTGACAATAGACTCAAAAATTTAATCATAACGGACGTAGAAACCGAAAATTATTGGTGTTCGCGAACCGGAAGAAGAAGAAGCCAATCCACATCACTGGAAGGAGCATTTACAAGAAGCAGAAGGCAATAAGGTCGTATTCCTATTTTTTCCTTTCCTTAATAGTTTAACAATGGCTAATATTAGTGAATTGAAAAAACAGCGGGCAATTATAAAGGGTAAATTGACGCGATTTGAAACATATATCGGGGAAATAGATATCGACAATATAAATTTTTACGCATTAAAAAATAAAACTCAGGACATTAGTGGGGTTTTAAATGATTTTATTAACATTCAAACCGATATTGAAGAAATAGAAAATCCCAAGGAAAGCGCAGTAGATGAAATAACTGAGTTCGAAGCAAAATTTGATAATGTTTATGCCACTGCATCTGCATTAAGTGATAATGAAACGCGTAAACGAAATAAAGTGTCACCGGCGACGGCCCATTTTGAATCAAACGCAGAGCTTAAACTGCCTCAAATTATGCTTCCGGAGTTTGATGGCAATTTTGAACACTGGATGCCATTTTTTAATACATTCAAGTCATTGGTTCATGAAAACAGCAAAATTAAAAATATTCAAAAATTTCATTACTTAATTTCGGCTTTAAAGGGCGAGGCAGCCGAATTAATTAACTCGTTCGATGTTTGCGACGCGAATTATGATACGGCATGGAAAATGTTAGTTGAAACTTACGAAAAATAAGTAATAAACATATTGGTGCAATTTTTAATTCACCAAATACGGAAACAGAAAATTTCATTAAATTAAAAGAAATTATTAGAGGTGTTAGGAAACATATTCGCGCGTTAAAAGCGTTAGATCGAACAGAGGAAAATCTTTTCGAAGATTTTATGGTATTTTTGATTTTAAACAAAATTGATAAAAAAACATCCATGGAATTTGAAAGCACATTAGACAAAAAGACATTTCCTAAAATTGAGGATTTGTGTACATTTGTTCAAAACAAATGTGACTCTTTAGAGTTAACAAACAATTTGATAGGGGAGGCTACTAGCTCTCAAAATTTTATTAAAATCAAAACATGTCATTATTGTAATGATAACCACGATTTATACGGTTGCAGTAAATTCAAAAATATGAATGTCGAAAACAAAATTAAATTTGTCAAGAACAAAGGATTTTGTTCAAATTGTTTGAAATTAGGCAATCATTCAGCACAAAAATGTTATGCAAATCCATGCAAAATTTGTAAATTAAAACATCATACTATGTTGCATAAAAGTGCATCACATAATGATAAGGCAAATCATGTGTCAGTAGCGTTATTATCAACAGCGGTGATTGACGTTCTTAATAATGATAATAAATTCATTCAGGGGAGATTTTTATTAGACTCGGGTAGTCAATCAAATTTTATAACTGAGGAATTTGCAAATCAACTAAAATTAAACATGATTGAGGATAATCTCACAATTGAAGGCGTTAATGGCTCGATCTCCAAGGCAATGCATAAAATGGAAATCAAATTTAAGTCGCGTTACAACAATTATCACAATAAAGGTGAATTTTATATTGTACCCAATGTGACAGGATTACAACCTAGTCAAAACATAGACAGGAAACAGTTAAAAATTTCCAAAAATTGTCAATTAGCCGACTCTAATTTTGAAAAATCGAGACCAGTTGATGGCTTGCTAGGCGTGGAAATTTATTGGGACCTGTTTTGTACGGGTAGAAAAAGTGCAGGCGTCCCGGGGGCAATACTCTCGAAAACTCATCTGGGATGGATAATAGGGGGTAACATTCTGAAAGTGACCGGAAAAAAGACAACTGTTTGTCACGCTGCGATGCTTGATTTACAGCGTTTCTGGGAATTAGAATCAGTACAGCCAGATGCAATGAAGACGTTGGCTCCGGCCGAAATTGAATGCGAAAAACATTTCACAGATAATGTGAAAAGGACAGACGAGGGTAGATTTATGGTTGCACTTCCCTTTAAGGGTTCCCCACTTGACCTGGGTGACTCAAAATTTACTGCCATAAAACGATTTTATCACCTTGAAACGCGGTTCAAACGGAACCCTGAATTGAAAAAAGAATACTCGAAATTTATTAATGAGTATAACGAGCTAGGACACATGTGTGAAATTAATCCTGAACATGATATACCTCATTTTTACTTACCACACCACGCGGTTGTCAAACATGATTCAATAACGACAAAATTGCGCGTTGTATTCGATGCATCCGCGAAATCAAATGGTAAATCGCTTAACGACATCTTGTTAAATGGTCCCACATTACAAGACTATTTATTTAGTGTTTTGCTTCGTTTTCGCACATTTCTAATTTCTTTTACCGCGGATATTACAAAAATGTACCGCCAAGTATTAATTGATCCGAGTGACAGGAATTTTCAAAGAATTGTATGGCGCGAAAACAAAGGCGACCCATTAAAATATTTTGAACTAAAAACGGTCACCTATGGGACTGCCCCGGCATCGTTTTTAGCGGTTCGATGTCTACAACAATTAGCAGAAGAGGCTAAACACGACTTTCCAAATGCGGCTACTGCTATAAAACGCGATTTTTACATGGATGATTTGCTTACCGGGTCAGATTCATTAGAAGATGCCATAATTTTACGTAATAACATCATACAAATTCTAAAAGGGGGCGGATTCTTATTAAATAAATGGAATTCAAACTATACTGAGGTAACTGAAGGGTTATCGAACTACACAGATAATTTAATTCTATTAGACAAGGACGGTGTAAATAAATTGTTAGGTTTATATTGGCAGTCCGAATTAGATCATTTTAGTTATTCAGTACCGGAATTATCATCTGAACCTATAACAAAACGCACAATTTTGTCTAAGTCGTCTAAATTGTTTGATCCCCTAGGGTTAGTAAACCCCTGTATTTTATTATTCAAAATAATAATTCAAAAATTGTGGAAACTCCAGTTAGAGTGGGATGAACCAGTACCGACGAGTATTGAAAAAGATTTTAAAAATGTGTATAATGAATTACCGCATTTAAAAAGCATAAAAATTAAACGATGTGTGACAGATAATTCAAATAATCAGTATGAATTAATCGGTTTTTGTGATGCTAGTGAAGAGGCGTATGGAGCATGTATTTACATTCGGGGCGTCAATGCAAATGATAAAAAATATGCAATACACTTAGTATGTGCAAAATCGCGAGTGGCTCCTGTAAAAACCGAAACAATTCCTCGCTTAGAATTATGCGGCGCATTGCTTCTAGCTCAATTAATGGAGAGAGTAAAAAAATCATTGAACATCACAATAAAGAAAAGTTATTATTTTACAGATTCTCAGATAGTGCTTCATTGGTTAAATTCACCATCATATAAATTTAAAATTTTTGTTGCAAATCGTATAGAGCAAATTAACGAACTTTCTAAACCAATGGAATGGTCCTACGTCAAATCAGAAGAAAACCCGTCAGACATCTTGTCACGGGGAATGCTCCCATCACTATTAATAAAAGCAGAATTGTGGTGGAATGGACCGTCTTTTCTTAAAAAACATGAACATGTAGTGCCTAATTTTTGTAAAACCATTGATGAAGATTGTTTACTTGAAATTAAACAAAATAGTTATGTGCATATAGCAACTACTGTAAACAACATATTTGATAGATATAATAATTGGAAAAAATTAGTTCGTGTTATAGCATTATGTCTTAGATTTAAATCAAATTGTAAATTTCCAAAAAATAAGTCCAATGACCTATTAAGCGTCAGTGAATTGCAGAAAGCACAATTAGTGTTAATAAAAATTGTTCAAAAAGAATGTTTTTCTGAGGAATTGGCAGATTTAGCGTCACATAAGGTCGTGGTTAGGAAAAGCAAATTATTAAACCTTAACCCATTTATTGACAGTGATGGCATAATGCGAGTTGGTGGGAGATTAATGCACTCCCAACAAGGTATTGATACAAAACATCCTATACTTTTACCAAAAAAACACAGATTGACAACATTAATTATCACTGACGCGCATATAACTAATATGCATGCAGGTGTTCAATCTACGTCAGCAGCCGTAAGACACTATTGGCCAATTGATAGCAAAAATTGTGTTAAAGATGTCATTCGCAGGTGCATAATCTGTTTTAAAACCGAGCCAAGGTCACAACAGCCAATAATGGGTAATTTGCCAGCTCCACGGGTGACAATTAATAAACCATTTACTACCTGTGGGGTGGATTATTGCGGTCCCTTTTACATAAAGGAGGGCATCCGCAAAAGTAAAACCGTGAAGGCGTACGCCGCCTTATTTATTTGTATGTGTACAAAGGCAGTACATATTGAGGTCGTTAGTGATCTAACTGCTGAAGCTTTCATCGGTGCACTGCGACGATTTATCGCCCGTCGGGGTAAATGCCGTGATATATACTCCGATAACGGTACAAATTTCGTCGGCGCAAACATCGAACTTCAAAAATTAAAAACCTTTTTTGACAACCAAAAAAACATACAAAGACTTGGGTGTGAATGTAGTAGCCAGGGAATAAATTGGCATTTTATACCTCCGCGAGCTCCTCATATGGGGGATCTTTGGGAAGCGTCAATTAAAATTGCCAAAAGGCATCTGTATAAAATAGTAGGGGAAACAAAGGTTACATTTGAAGAACTTTCAACCATTTTTACACAAATTGAAGCCATTGTTAACTCCCGTCCGATAACTCCAATCAGTACTGACCCAAATGATTTATCCTATCTATCCCCCGGCCACTTTTTAATAGGACAACCACTGACGGATATTCCAAGTCCTGACTTGAAACATATTACGGTGGGTCGACTGTCCCGTTGGCAGTTAATGCAAAGGATCCGCGGAGACTTTTGGAGGAGGTGGTCCCGGGAGTACCTGTCGCAACTGCAGGTACGGACTAAGTGGAAACGCTCGAAGGAAGCCTCAGCACAAGCACCAGGAGTCGTAGTAGGCGACATGGTCATCCTTAAAGACGACAACCTGCCACCTCTTCGTTGGACAATGGGAAGAATCATCGCGTTACATCCCGGCGAAGATGGTGAAGTGCGTGTAGTGTCTGTGAAAACCGCAAGTGGCATTTTTAAGCGAGCGGTATGCAAAGTGTGCGTTTTACCGATCGAGCGTGAACAATCCGTCGAATCTAATTAGAACTTTATATCGATTCGAACATTGTAAATGAATACAAATTGCATTTTTTGTTGCTCCATATTATTGTATATATTGTATATGTGTTGTGTTTGTATAATGTCATAATAGTGGCCATGATCACTACCGTGCATCTAGCCGCAACCCTTTTTTAAAAAACTTTCACTATTGAAAGATCACTGTCTTTCAAGGGGGGCGGCATGTTAACACCACGCCTGCGCGAGTGCGGAGCGTCTCGTCCCTTAGATAAGCACCAGTAGAGGCCGAACTAAAACACTTGAAAATATACTTCGGTAACGGCAGTACGAAAATTACGTTATAAATCGGGCTGCTAGAGTCTGTACTCACTTGTATTTACGTGTAAATAAATATCATTAAGTTGCAATCTTATTCTTTACATCAGCCATTTGGCCACCAAGATTTTACACCTTGTCATATACAATGCTTTCTGATTTTGCTCCACACGTTGAATTCTGTCAATGACCTTTGCACGCATTGGTTCAAATTCCTCAACTACTGTCGCTGATTCTTTTTACCGATGATCGAATTTTTCAATGTCGAAAAGAATTCTCATAATAATAGTGCTGGTAAAAGATAATACCGAGATATTTTATATCGTCTTTTATCGGAATTCATTCCCCACCGAAGAGAGGAATCTTTCGTTTTTTTGAGTTACGGTCTGCTGAAGTATATGAAAACACTCTAAGTATTGAAAGCAGCTTGCCGAGTGCACACAAGATTAACAAAGTAGAGCTGCGTCTTCTACGTATTGTTAGATTATTACCAGATCTTACTCTTGTATCGTAAAGTTCTCGGAGATGAATTCAGTCACTCTCGAAAGCTGATATATAGTGGCCCGAAAATCGACCTGAGAGTTGAATGATTTTCTGGATTTCGTGGAAAACCGAATATAATCTCCACACGCTTAGTATGCTCATGGGACCGTAGCTCGATGGAAGTAGCGACGATTTTCCCGTCTTGAGGATGCTAACCACGGATCCTAGCTTCCAGGCGGAAAGAAAAGAAAAGATCCCAAACGCATTGTGGCATTCGTGATATTCAATAATACGCATCTACCATTACGGGCAAGACTTTTGTCGAAAACGGTCAAAATGATATCTATACCTGAAGCTTTGCGGATTTTGAGCTGTTTCGGGCGGATGACAGGACCACCTACGGTTATTAAAATTGTTGATTTAGATCGCGACAATATTACCGACTTCAGTGTTGAAGTTGTCATTATCGCTAGGGTTGAGTGTGAATTTATTAGTGTAAACGTGGCCCTTCGCTCCTAATAACGCTTGGTTGCCGTGACTTTGGCGCTTAAGCGTCCGGACAAACTTCTTAACAGAGTTTGGTTGTTCGTTCATCGACTCAAAGCGACATTCCCAGATGTTGCTTTTTAGTTGACCCAAGTTTTCACTGACTTTAAGCGCGAATCTATTAAGTTCCGTACGGTGAGACAAGCTTTTTATTTTTCTGATATCAGATACGTTACCGCAGAAGGAATGACCAGCAAATCGACCTCGGAGGTGATTCTACTGGTCGTGGACTCATTAAAAATTCGCTGGATTAACCTCTCTTTGTTTTGGTGTCAAGAAAAACTGGACTGATCGCAGGGCAAGTCATCGGTTATCCAAATGTTGTAGTTTGATTTTACGTTTGAGAGAACGACTATGTCAAGCATGTCTGGGGCAAGAGGTAGAACGGCGACTCTGTTTTAGAATTTAGGTCACCAGCCATGATCGTGAGCATATTGTTGCTAAACACAAAGATTAGATCATCTTTGAGCCTCCACTTGTTAGGCTGGCACGATCTTTAGCAGTCCGATGCCAGTTTTAACAATTATCGCCTTGCATCGAAAGGGTAACTTTTTTTGATGAGAGGACAGAAAATCCATCAAGAACACTCTTACAGTCTTACAGTAGGGTAGTGTCGGACTCCTACCGACTAAAACCACTCCTTCGCGATCACTGTTGTTGAAACTAATCCAGGACCAAAAAATCTCAAACCGTGGATTACTAAGACTTGGGGAAAAAGGGAAACCGATTTTTACTTTAGAGTTTTGTACTCTCCAAGTATCTATAAAGCAAGATAATACCATTTAGGTGCCATCTATCATCTGAGCATTACACTATGATTCCTTAGTGTAATGGAATCGTACAACGCTCAGATAATAGATGGCACCTTAATAGTATTATTTTACCTTATATAAGAAGTTAATTAGCCCAGAGAAAACAAAATCCAAAATTAACAGTATTAATGCTTTTAATTGTTTATGTATTTTCTTTGTTAATGCCCTGTGGTAGTTCCTTCTTTTATAAATAATTATAAAAAAAATTATAATAACTACTGTATAAAAACATAATTAATTAATCGAATTGAGAATAACTGTAAGAAAGAACTTCCTGCGCCAGAGGCTTTATTAAAATATTTCCACAGTAATGTTTTTATAGAAGCATAAATTCACCATAAAATATGTGTGATTGAGTTTCTTCCTCAAATTGCTTCCGCCTGCAGTGGAGACACTGGTTTTTCCTGTGGCCTTTCAATTAATTCCGCCGGAGACGATTGGGTGATTTTATTGCGGGGGGCGCCGTGATAAATTCGAGCATCTCGAGTGATATATTTAAAGTTATTCCCTGTGTGGAGGGACTCGCGGGGAACCGAGACCGTTCTGGAAATTGCTAATAAAACGCACCTGCCTACCAATTTTAGCGGTAACAAACGCGTGAGCTGTCAAAATATCGAACGTTCAATATCTCCACTAGTTTCATTTATGATTCTATCTTATGGAAGTGCGACCGGTTTCCAATAATATGGTAATACCGTTACTAATTCCATACGCAAGATTTACATTAAGACAACTGGCTGTAGCTATTATGGAATTTACACTCTTTTTTCTTGCAGATTTATTAAATTTTCAAAAAAATTAAGTTGCAAAAATGAATGATCATATATTATTGCTAGGTTTCATTCTAAAGTAAATAATTTTTCTAACGCTGTTGCATTAATATTAGGTATATAAATGAATAATCTACTAGCTGCCTAGGAATAATTTTGAAAATTAATTCGCGCTTATATAGTGTTGATAAATAATGATTAATAAATAAAATTACAATTGGTATGCCGACGATGACACAGAAATAGCTTGCAAAGCAGCTTAGAGTAACCCAACTGATTTTCAAACACCTGAAACCAATAAAAATCAACGAGTGACAGTGTGTCTCTTATACTCATTTAAAAGCGATGAGAAATGGATACTCTCAAACAATTCAAAACGCAGAAAGTCATGGGAAAATCCCTATGAATCGTTACAATCAGCCTCAAAACCTAATTGCTTGGAAAGAAAGTTCTATGAAGGGCTAGTTTTATTTGGTTGAAGGATTTAATTTGATTTCTTTTAAAATAAACCTTAATTTTGTATGTGTCTTTTTTTAAGTAAAAATTTAGGAAATATTTTACTGATAAGTTAATAAAAACATGCTCTACATATATATTTCATTTCTACCACTGGTATTAATCCTGCCTTTTAAATTGTTTAAATAAAAATCATTTCCAACAATTGGGTTATTTATTAAACATTTTGACTTCTAAGTAGTATCCACGATTACCATAGGGAACACATCATTCCAACACCAACTCATAGTAGCTGACATTGAAGACGAATTAAATCTCGGTATGGACATCATAAATACTAGAGACATCCTGTTGAATCTTAAGAATGGAATCCTAAAAGTTAATGGAGTGGAGGTGGTACTCTACAGACGAAATATTGTTAAAGTACGGGTAACCCTTCCAACGGAAATATCAGTTCCGGAGAGAAGTGAAGTAATTATTGAGGGCCAGTTGGAAGAAGCATCCCATCACAAAAACATTATGATCTTTGAACGTATCGTTGATGATGATAAACTGGGACGAGGAGTAGCAATAGGAAAAACACTCGTTTGCACCGATAACAATGTATTACACTGAATTGAAAAATTAACTATGTTTTAACCACAAATAATGTTTTCAATCTTCAATTATTTGTGGTTAAAACATAGTGAATTTTTCAATTCAGTGTAAGTATGGATTACCACGTAGTAACGGTCGCAACCATTCTCTTTAACAATGTATTAGTTAGAATAATGAATACTAACTATTACTCTGTTCATTTGAGGAAGAGAGTGCTGCTAGGATATTGTTCTGCTACTTCATCGATATTGCGGAAAACCACAGCAGAGAATAAAATCAATGAAAGGAGTTACCCGGAACTACAAAAGTTGATTTCCCTTTCGACCAAAGATTGTAATCCAACTAAAAGAGAAAATGTAAAAAAGTTGATCATGGAATACCAGGACGTATTTGATATTGGACAAAAAGGAAGAACCAATATCGTTCAACATAAAATTAATACCGAAGATTCTCGACCGATTAGGCAGACAGCCAGAAGATTGCCACTGACGAAGCGGAAGGAAGCTGATAGGATTGTGCAGGACATGGGGAGCGAGGGCATTATAGAACCATCTAGTAGTCCGTGGGCCTAGCCAGTGGTATTGGTAAAGAAGAAGGACGGATCAACTCGCTTCTGTGTTGACTATCGTCAACTAAATAATGTGACCAAAAAGGACAGTTATCCTTTACCCGGAATTGACGACACATTGGATACCTTGGCTGGATCTACTATTTTCTCCACACTGGATCTTAAAAGCGGATATTGGAAAGTTGAAGTAGCTCCCGAAGACAGAGAAAAAACAGCATTTACAGTAGGCAATGGATTATGGCAATTCAATGTTATGCCATTTGGACTATGTAATGCACCCGCGACGTTCGAGAGACTAATGGAGACGGTACTAAAAGGACTATCTTGGAAAACATGTTAGGTTTGGGTGCAGTACCTAGGACACATTGTTTCAAGCCAAGGAATTGCAGTCGACGGCCAAAAGATCTCAACGGTGAGGGAATGGCCAGTTCCAAAGGATTTACACCAACTCCGGAGTTTTCTTGGATAATGCACGTATTACCGTCGTTACGTTGCGGGATTTTCAAACATCGCTAAACCATTAACCCGCCTCACTGAAGGAAAACAACGGTTCTTCTGGAACGGGGAATGTCAGGAGGCGTTCCAAAAACTGCAAAACGCACTTACCATCGCACCAGTTCTAAGTTATCCGTTGCCAGAGGGAAGGTTCTTGTTGGATACCGATGCAAGCAATGTAGGAATTGGAGCTGTTTTATCACAAATACAGGATGGACAGGAAAAAGTGATCAGCTATTTTAGCAAGGTTTTATCCAAGCCGGAGCGGAACTACTGCGTAACGAGGAAAGAGTTGCTTGCAGTAGTCAAATCAGTAGAACACTTCTATAAATATTTATATGGAAGGAAATTCTTATTGAGAACCAATCATGCTGCTCTTAAATGGCTTCTTCAGTTCAAGAACCCGGACAAGGGACTGCTTAAACGCATATTCAAAGATTCAGAAGGCCGCGAAGAACGAAGGCAGATTATAATTACAAAGAGTAGAATACCTGAAGTGATGAAAGAGATTCACAGTGGATCTTCCGGTGGACACCTGGGTATGTCAAAGACTTTAAACAAACTTCGGGAGAGATTCTACTGGGTGAACTGTAAGGTAGACGTCAGGGAATGGTGCAAGAAATGTGTGATTTGTGCAGCAAGTAACGATCCACAGCGACGAAGGAAAGCACCTATGCGTCAGTACAACGTTGGTAGTCCTTTTGAACGAATCGCAATTGATGTCGCTGGACCATTCCCCGAGTCTCACCAAGGAAATAAATACATCGTTGTAGTAATAAATTACATCAGTAAATGGGTGGATGCCTATGCGTTACCAAACCAAGAGGCTAGCGAAAGTATTAATTAAGGAGTAGATATGTCGTTTCGGCGTTCCCTTAGAACTACATTCTGACCAAGGATTTCGAATCCAATCTTTTTCAAGACGTGTGCAAAATCCTTAAGATTCATAAGACAAGGACAACAGCTCTGCATCCACAATCATATGGTATGGTGGAACGAATGAATAGGACCATCAATCGCTATTTTTCAAAAGTAGTCTCTGACCATCAAAGAGACTGGGACCAACATCTCCATCTTTTCTTACTGGCGTATCGATCGGCTGTACATGAAACAACCGGGCAGACTCCAGCAAGCATCGTCATGGGTCGAGAGCTACGACTTCCATGTGATTTAAAGTTCGGCTGCCCTCGGGGAGAAGATTTGGTAGGGGAAGACTATGTGAGCGACCTGAGACGAAAAATGGACGAAATCCATAATCATGTGCGATCCAACATCCAACGTGCTAGCGACCGAATGAAAGAGAATTATGACGTAAAAACGGATAACAATGGTTATAAAGATGGAGATATGAGTGGTTATTTAACCCACAAAGACGCCGAGGTCTCTCCCCAAAATTGCAAACATCATGGGATGGACCATACCAGATAATAGAGAAAATCAACGACATCGTATACAGGATTCAAAAACCACCCCGAGGAAAACCAAGAGTTGTTCATTTCAATCGTCTGACCCCTTATGCTGGCGAAGAAGATGGCGCAGCGATTCGTGCGGTGCTTGAACAAAGCGACGAGGAAGCATTTGAAGACATCATGATTCAGCTCTCTAATGGACGTAAGAGTCGTTTTGATGTAATGAGAGAAGAACAACGAGATCTATTCCAAGTACCTTCGGACTATTGTCTTGCCCATTGTGTGACCCAGGATTTGAAGATGTCACGAGGAATTGCTACCGTCTTCAAGAAGAAATTTGAAAGGTTGGAGGAACTGCGCACTTAATGTCCTAAAGTCGGAAGCATAGTCCACCTAGATGTTAGTAGCCACCTACCGAAAAGGATCATTTACTATCTGGTAACGAAGAAGTACACTCATCAGAAGCCAACCTACAGGGATGCATGGCTATCATTAAATGAGTTGAGGGATTCACCGAAACTAGCTTGTGGGTTGGACCAATTGGACTGGAGAACAATCAGAAGCATG
Source organism: Ontholestes murinus (assembly GCA_963969525.1). Taxonomy (NCBI): domain Eukaryota; kingdom Metazoa; phylum Arthropoda; class Insecta; order Coleoptera; family Staphylinidae; genus Ontholestes; species Ontholestes murinus. The sequence continues at coordinate 23,013,471 of OZ018396.1, forward strand.
GGGAAGAGACGTGCCGACTGGATCGAGATAATAAACCAGTGTCAGATATAAATATGTGCTGATAATATTAATTAACTTCAATAAATCATTTGCAATTATTTACACACCCGTATAACGTGCAAAAACGTTACATTAGCTTTAAATTTTATACATCTCATTTAATGTATTAAGATTTAAATACGCGTTAGATCATTATTGAACAATTTAATATTTGAAATATTTAATTTATTTATTTTTAAGGGAAAGCAAAACTGCATATAGTGAATCAGTATAAAGTATTTCCATTTTTGATCAACACTTAAGGAGTAATTCCTTATCCGTACATATATGGGTTAGGTTGCATCATGTTTATTATTGCCAACTTCCAAAAATAAAGAAATGCCACTATAGCCAATTCCATAGGCTTTTACATCAACATCATATAAATTTGTGAACACATTATTCAGGCAACTTATGGAAACCAAAATTTGTCAGAGTATCCGTAGTATTTTGTATATCCATTTTGATTCATTGTATTAACATCCATTTGTATTAATTAGTACATTGAAGTCTCTGCTTAGCGTCATATTTTTTATATAAGTTAAGGTGATTGAAATAGAACCGCAATAAAAGCCTTCAACACAACCGAAAAATGATGTTGCATGATAGAAGTTAAATCATTAAAAATTTTAAATAGAAAATCTACATAAATTATAGTTTCACCATGGTTACTGCTCTTTCATTGACGTCAAATTGCCGACTGTAAAAACCATTCTTCATTTTCGGACAGTGTTCAACATAAAACGTTAAAAGTTTTTATCAACATTCTTCAGATTTTTTACGAATGGAGTGTATATTAAAAAAATGAAAGTTTACTCTGGTTATAATTTCTCTGGTAGTCTTCCTAAAAAAATAATTTATTCTAACATCTTCTAGTCAAATATCAAGTTTTCTTAATTCATCAATTTGATGAAACCCTAGCCTTAAACAACGAATATTCTTCTAGAATTAAGAACTTCACATCCTAAATCTTCAATAATGGAATTACATGATATAATGAGAGCTCATCTTTATTTGATTTGGGATCCAAGATATTTATCTTGCTTACTTTTGTATGTTTCATATCTGGTACGTTGTTTCCTCTTGCTGTTTTTGACAAAATCCCATTTGTCGTTATTTGTCTTCTTTGGGCAATTCAAAACCTTCATTTGCGTAACTGCTCACTGTTGAGTAACATTACATTCAGATTAGGTTATTATAACACTTCTCGAGATATCTCTGTAATTGAAACTGGCATCGTGTTTATCACTAAATTCAAATTTATTTCAGACAAAAAATTGCTATTTTTCTCACTACCTACTACCAATGTAGATTATTACAGTTCTATGTAAATTTAGATAATTTAGACGAGTAGGTTTCTGTGAATTCTTCATTGAACAATCTGCTGGTAGATGACGATGAAGATTTGCAAACTTCTCTTCCAATAATTAAATTGTCATTTTCAATAACTAATTTTCATTTTCATGATATTTACTTTCTCTTGTCATTCTTCGATAAAGACATCCTTCATTGTAATTATCTAACGCAGATAAATTAATACTTGATTAATGTTCGATCAAAAGGTTGATCTTAACTTACGCTGGTACCGGCTGAAGATTTATTGATGCACGATGTATAATAGCATTTTAAGCACTTTTTGGTATCACTTATTTAATCATTGTCAAACAGTTAATTAACTTACAAGCATGAAACTACAGCAGCAAGTGTTTTTAGAGAAGTGATGCCAGACTACAGATTTCATAAAACTATTACTCCAAAAGTTTAAGAATTTGGCCTTTATTGCAAAAATGTAAAGATTTTAATTTATCAATATGTGGAAATGTATAATTCTAGGATGTGATTAGAAAAAGAACTATATCTAAGTCGAAATGCTTTATAATTTCATTGAATATCTTCTGAAACTCCTGCCTGTGTGCTCTACATATGTGCTATTACATTCGGAACATGAAATTCGATATACTCCCGATTTTTTAATTGATTGGATTTTGTCTTTCGCGTTAAAAAATATACTTCAAAGTTAACTCCCTGGTCTAAAGGCAATTTTATGATTTGTTTTTCTAAAGATATTCGATATTTGTTACCTGCCCAAAATAAGTAAATGTTATGAAATTTGTATTTTTTCCATCAATATTTAAATATGAGCATTTGTTATTCTGTAAAACTTTTGTGAAATAAAACTTCGAAAAAAAATCCTTAAAGGCCACTTGTATGATAAAACCAAAGTCTCTTGTAAATACACGATTTTTATTTTGTAAAACTGGTTCCATCATTAATTTTTAAACAACAGTATACAGAAAACTCTCTTTAATAGCAAGGGATAAATATAATTTTAAAGTAAAGTAACTATTTATAATCATATAGTTTAATTATGATAATATGAAAGAATTGAATTACTAAGATAATTTAAAATGTATAAGTATAGGAAAGATGAAAAATTGGAAAAAAACTATACAGCATTAATCAGGTCGAATGGCGAAACTTCAAATTTCAAGTTCCCAGCATATTTTATATTCAGCTTCCCTCAGGTAAATTTTGATGAGCCGCTACTATATCATGTTTCGGCCTCCAGTTTCCCCCTTGGTTATAAGATCCCCTCGCATTTCGATAACTTTTACCACGGGTTACATATTACACGGTGAATTTTTCGCAACAAAATCTTTTAATTCGCAATATGTCTCTCTTTAATATCCCATCTTTTCGTGTATCATTTTAAACGTCGTTTTCCCGGTGAACGGATGCGTCCCTCCGCGTTTTCGTCCCTAATGTCTCCCGGGGAACGGGGAGGCAGTGGAAACAGGGAAAGAGGAACGTCCCGCACCTCAATATATCACGTCTAATATGAAAAGTGTAACGTTTCGTTGTTGAAATTGATCGATGGGGCGGCTACGAGCGAGACATGGCGAAAAAAATATATAAAATTCGTATATAAAAGGGGCGCCTTTTGCCTAATGCGAAAGCCGATGCTCCCGCGGAGACAGATAACGATCCTGAAAGGATAACGGAAGCTCAGGTAACTTCCGCGGGGCGGCTGAAGGGGCGAAAGTGAAGAGTCGCGACGACCGATTATGAAGTTGTAAAGTGGCGGAAGTATGGCCTTTTTTTATTTCCACGCCACGGTAGCGTTATTAAATTTTTTACACGCTGAATTTTATAATCAACACAAACCCCTGTTCAATTATTCAAACACTGAAGGTCATTTACCTGTTTTTATTCTACGAGTACATTTGGTTTATTTATTTTACAATATGGCCTGGTCCGATTGTACAAGACTATACTACCACTTTAGTGTTCACATATTTCCATACATCTACAGAACTGAGTATTCAAACAGTTTAGATGCAGAAGTGACAATTTAGCCTACATTTATTTTTTAAATGGTTATTCCTCTGTATTTTTAGTTACATTGGAACAAATTAAATTAAGAGTAGTTAAAGCTACCAAAATATAAATATTAAAGAAGCTGTTGAAACCTATTAAGAATTATTTATAATATTGAAAAATATAAATAGTAATATTTTAAGAAAACATTTTAACCTATTAAATTTTGTTTTGATTTGATGAACAGTTGAATGTTTTATTACTAAAAGGTAAAATATTTTAATTAAAACACTAGAATATTATCAACGAGTGAATTTCTGACCTGCTTGAGTGAATTACATAGCGTATTCTTGACCTACCCCAATACACTATGCAATAGCCTACGATCCACATTACTGTTTGAATTAGCGCACTTGTAGCCTAGACCAATGTCTAATTTATTGGGGTAGCTTATGAGTATTATGGGCCATTGAAGTGCTTAGCATCCAATATATGATAACTAATAAACAGTTGAACGTTGGCCAAAATCTTGATGAACATGCAAACACAATACAACGCCACATTAAAAAATTGACTTAAAATAGTTTTACAAAAAATGATTATAAAAAATTTAAATTATCATATAAAATGATTTTTAATAAATTATTATAAATATAAATACAGTTAAATACAAAATCACTTGAGCATTATCGACTAGTTATAGCTTGAAGTAGCGTACTTGTGACCTACGCCAATATAAAATTGGGGTAGATTATGACTACCATAGACCGTTAAAGTGTTTATTGTGATAGGTCAGGAGTACGCAAAATCAATCGAATTTTATGTTTACAATTAAAACACTTTCAACAATTAAAAATTTTAAATATCCTTTTCTTCATTGTACTTATTTTTCTCATTATCAATAGTTAAACTGTTGATAATAAACACATTGTGTTTGAAATGTGCATTTAGAATTTAAATAAATACAGTGAAGAAAAGGTTATTTTAAACTTTTAATATTAATTGTACTTTACACGTACTCGAACATTCTCACAGAAACCTTAACTTAATTGAATATCAATTTAGAACACAATGGCTAGAAATAAGTTGTTAATTTACACGTAATTTTATTCAGTTTCAAGCGTTAAAACAATTGAATGTCTTTACAGAACACAATTAAAATTATCACAATTGAAAAAATAATAAACAGTTCAACATTGATAAGAATCTTGACAAACACGCCAAAAATGAAACGCATCTACTCTAGAAAGCAAATAAAATTGTCGGAAATATGTTTATGAAAAATAATAATCGATAAATCAAGTAAATTGATATATAAAACTAAGAATTATTAAGAACACTTGAAATTGTTTAAAACAATAATTTAATGTTACTCCAGAAAATAATAAAATTATTTCAATTTAACATGAAAAAGAAAAGAAAGGAGTTGGTGATGGTGAATGATAGGTTGTAGCGAATGTAGGAATGAATGTATCAAATAAATTTATATGATCACTTAATAAAACACTGGTATAGCGTGAGGTTTCAAAAATTAATTTATTGTACCAAGACACAGTGTGGCGAAACAATTGTCGTAGTACAATAAATTAATTTTTGAAACCTCACGCTATAGAAATAAATAAATGTCAAAAATGACATAACAAATCTAATTGAAGTCCTCTTCCCAGAGAATAATAAGCCAAACTCGGCAAGATAATGGTGGAACAACCTCTACCTAAGTTACCCTATGTGGCAACAGTGTTATTGAAGTAACAGCAGGCAAGAGTAGAAGATCATATTATTATGAACTCAAGCCATTCCATGTGCGATCAAAATTTTTGTTGTTTTTGAAATGTTTGTAATATATATTTGAATTTTATTATGTAAGTACATTGGATAAAATAAATACTACTACTACTACTACTACTACTACTACTACTACTACTACTACTACTACTACTATACCAGTGTTTTATTAAGTGATTATAATGGAGTTTCAACAAGTAACGGCCTCGTCTATTCAAATTTATATGAGAGGAGTTATGATTGTCCACTAAGCCTTTTATTAATTAATTTATTTGCTAGTTGATCAGAAGAAGTTCCAGGAAAAGGACAAATAAACTGGGTAGTGATGAGAAAAAAAAAATTAGCATATATAAATGACATAATGTTAATGATGAGAGATAAAATCTGAATTCTCAGTTCAAAACATAACAAACCGAGCGATCCGGGTGGACTGCTGATGCAGTTACTAAAAGTAATAATTGAAAGAGACATGGATCTGATAATACAGTTATTTAATAAGATATACGAACAGGTATAATTCCAACAGACAGCCATAAAGCAACGTTCATAAGTATAACTAAGAAGCAAAGAAGCCCAAAAAACCGTAGCGAATACCAGGTAATTAGTTTAATGTCCCATATGCTAATACATGATAGAATTAGGAGGAAATGTGAAAAAACCCTACGCCCATTACAATTTGGCTTCCGCAACGCATTTGGAACACATGAAGCACTGAATAGTATCAATGGCCTTATGGAAAAGTGCCGCGATCAAAATAAAGACGTGTATGCAGTTTCTTAGATTACGAGAAAGCATTTGAACGAATAAATTAATATAAATACTACAGGAAATTAAACTGGATAAAAAACATCAGAATTATAAAAAACTTGTATTGGGGACAGAAGGCTAATATTCGCTTAGGTAATGACAAAACCGAAAGCATCTGCATACATAGCGGAGTCCAATAGGGTTGCATTCTCTCGTCACTGTTATTTCATCTCTATTCCGATGGAGTTCTCAAAGATGCACTTGAAGAAATACCTCCAATCAGAGTAAAAGTGAATGGTCTGCCCCTAGCAACTATAAGATACGCAGATGATAGAGTCATACTGGCCGACAGTCTAGAAGAGCTTTAGCTCCTCCTCAAAAGAATGGACGCAGCTGGCGAAAGGTAAGGTCTAAAAATAAATACTACTAAAATCAAATTAGTAGTATTCAGCCACATAGAACATAATGTCAATCAAAACCTAGATCCAGACATCGAGATCAAGAACCGCATAGAACTAGCACGTGCATCATCTAATAAAATAAGGTCATCTATCTGTGATGATAATTTAAATCCTAAGTTACGACAAAGATTAGTTTAGTGCTCTATTTGGACAACACTTTTATACTTTTAGTGAGTATCGAAGTATTGAAGCTGTGACTGCATAGAAGAAGAACAATGGCAGTTGATACTACAACACTACGTATACCATGAGTAGACCACGTAAAAAAACACCAAAGTATTTCGGTATAGAGCAAAAAAATAGCGAAAAAGTTACGAGAAGTTCGAGGTGAGTGAAAAAATGGTTGGAGCGTTAAGTAAATATGAGTTACGATGGATAAAACGTATTTGAAATGTGCATTATATGTGATTTAGATACTTGCGTTACCCAGGAGACAAGACTTTTGACTATATTGAGTTAAGGAGAGGATATCAAAAGGATAAATATTTAAATTGTGGTGCATTATGTATTAGTATTCAAACAAAGGTCTTTTTATAAGCGATTTCTTATTGCTTGCTTTTTAAGACTCGTTTAATATCAGATTTTTTATTTACTAGTAAATTAGAAGAAGTTCTGAGTAAATGTAAACTAGCTCGATGGCATTAGGAAATAGAAAAAAACTTAAATATTAGCCTATGCGGATAATATAATGTTAATGTGTTAATGGCAAGAAATTACTTGGTATATTAAGGATTATGGAAAGTTATGCGTATAAGAGAGAACTGTGTATGAATGTAAAGAAAACAAAGTAAAAAATATTTTACAATAAAGGAAGGGAGGTAAAAGTGAAACAGGTAGAATGAAGAGGTAAGGTAACTGAGGGGTTTAATATATTTCAATATCTTGGATTTATTTTTAAAATCGTAAAAGTATGAATACGTGAAATATATAAAGTTGGTGGCAGAAAAGGCAAAGAAAGCATAGGTTATCATGGAAGAAGAGTAGGAAATTAGCTTCGAAATTGTCCATGTGAGAAAGATGTATGTCGAGTATATATTGTTGGATGGTTCCTGAAACATAGGCTAGTGGAAAGTAGACTCCTGGCTACATACTGTTTCAGAAAATAAATATAGTGAGCCTGTAAAGTGAGGTAATGAAAATAGTGGCGAGAAGAAGGATTATAAAAGATAGATTAGTGGAAAAGATCTGAAAAAACGTGCGTTGAGGAATCTAAGTAAAGGAAAAGCAAAACATTATATGATAAGTTGGGGGGTTCAGAGTATTTAGTGAAGGAATGATTAAAGCTTGGAGTAAATATGGAGCCATGGGTTAAAGAGAAATTCATGAAAGAGATGGTTATTATAGTAAGTCTAATTAATAATAAACGTTTGATTTTCAAATTTTTATTTAATTCACTACAATTGTTTCGCCATATTGTGGCTTCTTCCAAATTGGATATAATAATATATTTAAGTTGTGGCAAATACACAAGGTTGCAAAAGTATTTGCGTGACAAATATATATGAAGATGAAAATGTCATCTTGGCAAAAACTAGATTTAGATCAGAGAGAGAGAAAATTCTGGATGAAATGTGTGAATTGGAAGTATATTTAAAAACATTTGACAGGTGAGTGGGATGAATTACGCCATAAGTAAATTGAAGGGAATCGAAAGGAGATGATGGGACCAGGTTAAAGATATTTAATTTGAGGAGTATTATGTATTAATGTGCCAATAAAATTCATTTTTATAAGTTGTTTCGTTTTTATTGTCATAATACTCTAGAAATATTAAAGTAACTATGTAAAGATTCATAAAATTATTGAGCTAAATGTGAAGCGGTTAATACTATGCTGGCAATGACCATTAGAGTTAATTCTATTAGTAAAATATTTTTAAAAACGTTTTAAAAAGTTAATCTTAACTCACCTGTGTATATCTATTTTTTTTTAACTATAGGAATTTTTTATTCGGTATTGAGAACATTACACTTTACCACCGGGCCACAAACTAGTGTCTTTTAACATTGTGTCCTTGTTTACTAACATACCTCTTGACCTAGTCATCTCCATAATTGAGCAAAAATGGGAACAAATTGTTCCACTTTGCAATTTTGACCTTGCGAACTTTACCCGCACAATTAGATTAATTTTCAACAATAGCTACTTCATGTTTAACGATAAATTCTATCGACAAACTTTTGGTACTCCAATGGGCTCCTCCCTTAGCCCAATTCTTGCAAATATAACCATGAATTTCCTCCTTGACCAGGTTATCCCTAAACTCCCCTTTGAATTGCCCTTCATTAAGAAATATGTAGATGACTTGATCTGTGCGGTTCCTGCTAACCAAAAAATCACCTTGTTAAATGTTTTTAATGAATTTAATCACCACCTTCAATTCACTATAGAGGAGGAAACCGATAATTTATTTATTTATTTACATACAGGAAGCCCCTTTTACAATAATATACAACGTAATACATACTTAAATAAATAATAAATATAATACATAGCGTGCCGTTCTTGGATACAAAAGTAATCAGACGCAATGATACTATTATTTTTCTGGATTGGTACCAAAAACCAACGTCATCTGGTAGATACATTAACTATTATTCAAACCATCATTTTAGCCAGAAAAGGAACATTGTCATTGCAATGAAAAATAGGGTTAAATCCATCTGCCCTTATTAGTAAAGAAATTGATATACAGCAGCCCCTCAGATCGGGTAATAAACAGCCCCCTCCACATCCCCTTCCCCCCCTTGTCAGTACAGAAAACTTATGGATATTCCAAACTTAACACATATATTAGTAAAACACGATTCAATTAAAATAGCTAGAGTCAATCTAAAACCGATAAAATTGTTGTTTTCAAGGATGAAGAATAAGGTACCGGAAGATCAAAGATGCAATGTAGTCTATTCTATACCTTGCGGTGGTTGTGACGGTGTTTACGTTGGGCAGACTGATCAGTGGTTGAGATCCACAGTCACACAACACGAAAGTGACATCAGAAATAAAGAACCAAAATGCGCCTTGGCCCAACACGCCAACATTACTGGGCACACCATAAATCTTGATGGCGTGAGTGTATTGTGCTCAGAATCCTTCTATAAATATAGATTGTTTCTTGAAATGTCTCACATCCTTGAAGAGGATAATCCTTTAAACTCGAAAATAGATACAGATGGATTGAGCGCAATATACTCCTACCTTCTCAGTGCAAATTTCCAACTGTAATCAAAATTTAGAAAAAACTCTTTGCTACAGCTAAAAAACGTACACCAAAATTCAATTTCAGCCCAACCTATTCAAAATTCATTCTAGACCAACCTCATCGTGTACTTAATAATTTTCCTCCGGTATTTTCCCAATTATTGGGTTAATTACCGTGAGTTTTAATTTGGAAATTCCATTGTCCATAGTGTCCCTCGGAGTATCCAAATTTATCAAATTAAAACACTTACAAAATTAAACAATAACACAAAAAGACACAATAAAACAAAAACGTACGTTTTATTAACTGTACACCAAAATTCAATTTCGGCCAACCTATTCAAAATTTTTTCTAGACCAACCTAATCGTGTACCTAAATTAATTTACCTCTAATATTTCCCTCCTTATGGTGGGAATTATTGTGAGTTTCAAATTTGGAATTTTTAGTTTTGCTATTAATAACAAATTTTAATAAACAATACTCGGTCAATTCAGTCAATCAACAAATTGCTACATGTCAACAAAATTTTAGTAACCAAACTCTAACTTTATTTAATTAAATTTTCTCAATTTTTCAAAATTCCGTAACTTAATTAATTGATATATTCATTGCTCATTAAAAAATGTTTGCTTTTCCTAAACCGATAGAATTAGTAATAATATATAAATTCATAATCATACAAATATTGTTTTCCAGATACTGTCTTTCAAATAAAGTAATTTTCAAATTTAAAATTCCCTCCATGCCCCCCTTGCTGTCGGAAATATTGTCGGTATAACAGGTCACTTTTCTCACTAACTGTCAACTCTGCGACCTTCTTTTCCAACACTACCGTCCATGGTTCCGACATCAACGGATAGCATGGATGCTGTCATTTGGTTCTCTGTTCAATTTTAATCTGTTATCATCATACATTTGTGTCGTTCTCACCATTTTAAAAATAGCTGTTCACTTCCGATATATCACCATGTTCCGGATGTTTACCAATTTTCAAAAACCCAAATAAGTTGTTCTTTAAACACCACTCAAATAAAATATTTAAATTATGTTGCAGTTCTAAACAACTACCGATGTTATCAATAGAATGAAATAATTTTATACTGAAGAAAGAAAACAGGATCACTTTGTTTTACCACTTTTTATTTAACAAAATACATGTGACTATAGTTTCGACTATCAACTAGTCATTATCAAACATAAAGTGTTTAATATTACGGAGTCTAACATATTTATATTAAGCAGTTGAATAGAGGCGTGTACATCAGGTCTACCTGGTCGTTAAGAAGGGAAATTCCCGGATTATTCTTAGCTTTGAAAATTTCCATGGCTTCTAGTAAATCCATTTTTCGTCCTTTATCCGTTAAGTGGATTACCGAAAGAATGTCATTTTCAAAAGGGTGATTCGTTTCCAGCAAGTGATTAGCAAAAGTTGAATTATTATTTTTCTGACAAAATGATTTTTTATGTTCGTTCAATCTAATTCGAAAATTACGACCAGATTGGCCGATGTACACGCTTTTACAATGAGAACAAGTGAGCTTGTAAATTCCGGATTTATTCATGATGTCAATTTCAGTTTTACAATTAAAAATGGTTGAACTTAATTTACTATAGGGTTTGAAACATTGAAATAATTTTAGGTCATCCGCAAACAGTAAAGATTTACAGTACTTGAACGAATCACACAAATCATTAACAAATAACAAAAACAACACATGACCAACATGAATGCCTCGAGGAACGTCTGAACATACATCATTTCGGAAGACGTGTGGATATTAAATTTAACAATCTGAGAGCGATAGTTAATTATTTGAGACGAAAATCCAGAAGCATTCGACTTAGCGATTAATTTATTGTGGTCCACACAGTCAAAAGCCTTAGCAAGTGTAAATATATTACTTTTTACATTTAACATAATGGTTTCTCTACATTTAACGTATACCAAGACTTTCTCTGCAATGACATCTAAATTAAATCGAAACAGGTCCATTGCTGAGTAAGAATAATTAAATGATTTCATGTTATTTTCACAACTGTGGTTATTAATAGTTTCTTATAATTATTAGTGGTTATCATTAGGGACATCTAAGACTTTAGACAGTAGACGTCATTTTAATGTTTCCTTTATTTTTAACTCTAAAAACAGTTCTTTTAAATGCACTTGGATCTATTTGGCTGATTGCTATTGCGGATGGAAAATCTGTGAGTACTAGATATAGGCAGTTTTATATATTTATCTTTATTTTAATAAGAGTTAAATAGATTCATGTTGATCTTAACAAACTTTATCAATCTTGTATTTATTTCTCATTAATCACTTCGTGAAACGAACAATAGAGCGAAAGGCACCAAATGAAGTTTTAATCAAACTTTATCAAACTAAAAAATAGCCAAATTGTTTAAAAATTTAAAGTGATTTTTTTCAGCTTAATTAAAGAGTAAATAGTTTGATAATTAGCATAGTTACAACAATTACTACGTGATAACTTATGATTTAAACAGAAGTAAAGATTTTATATTTATTTCGGTCGGACTTGAAAAAAGTAACTCTCAGATTAACATAATGACACGTAGTGTAAAATCACAATCTCTTTTAGAACAAAAAAGGCCATATTTGGCAAATCATTTGATAAATAGTCATTAAGAAAGTCTTCGTGGAGCAGAGCTTTGGCCAGAAAAATAGAAAGTGAGATGAAAGAACACATATTCAAGCTTTTCCAAGTACGTTCGAAATCTTTGTAAAGAATTACACCTAATACCTAACTACGGCTGGCAGTAAGATATATATACTATGCGATCAGCCTCATCATTAATATCTTTTTCTTTTTTATTAGCTCTCTTCATGTATGCAATTCGTATGTGTTTTATTTCGGAGAAATGTCGGATTCTACCTAATTCCATAGTTATCAAATACTCCTACATAATATAGAAATTTGTTGTTGAGTTACGTGAAGATATAATTAAAAATTGACTAAAACACTAACACTCTTCACAATTAATTTTTATTTCGTTAGATGTACATTTCGGGTACTATACACCCATTATCAATAGCTTATAACTAATTTATTCTAAAACAGTGGCGGCGTATTTATACCTAAAGATTATTGGGCAAAAACGAGGATTAAGGAATTACTGAGAAAGGTTTACAATTTCTATTAGTCGGAACATATTGCAGGTATTAAATCTAATAAGGGATTATTTAATGAGGTTAAATCGAAATTTAGAAGTTTATACATCTGTTTTTTTTTTCATTTCAATAGCCTCCTACATATTTAATTTATATCCTGTGGAATGCTATAGAATTTTTGTATTATTAATTGAAAATTCATGACCTGTTGTGATGGTTAAATCTGATTCCTAGGTGTCGTGATTGTCACAAAATAAATACATTAAAGTTATCTATACACCCTTGTTTGAACATAAATTAAATACATTATTCAAGAAATTTAACCCCCGTCCAGCTCTCTACACAAATACAAAATTGAAATCACTGCTAGGGAATAAATTCAATAAAACTGAAGATAAAGAAAAATCGGGAATATATTCAATTAGCTGCAACACTTGCCAAAAAGTTTATATAGGACAAACACAACGAAACCTAGGAATCAGATTTAAAGAACATATTTACCATATTAAAAATCAAAACCCCGAAAAATCAGCAGTAGCCAACCACACCATCACAACAGGCCATGAATTAATAATACAAAAATTCTAAAACATTCCACAGGATATAAATTAAATATTCTATATATCTTTAATAATTATGTTTTAATATATATATATACAGTACAATTTCAGTTTGACTATAATTGCCAATTTTAGGTGAATAACTTGTATTGTAAATTGGAATAATTCTAGACACTTTTAGATCCTATAGGAATATATCCTGAACGAATGCCTTAAATACTACAATTATTAGATTCTTTGCTGCAGAGTTATTTATAATAAATGACGATAATCCATCAATATCGTAGATGTTGATATATTTCACAATATTTATGATCAACCGTTTTCAGATTCATTTCCAAGATATAAAAATAACGAGTTCGTAACGCCTACCGGAATATCATATTTTGCGGTTATCTAATTTTCTAAAATATTTTTTATATTAAATAAGAAACTTCAAAATAATAATAATATTTACGATAAAAATATAATCTGATTAAGCTAACCAAAACAGATATGTTTGGCCAATTCAGGTTTCACTTGAATCATAAACATTATAATTTTGACTTTGTTTTTATTTGTAAGAACGATCAAAGGTTTTGTAGTCATTTGATTTAAGATACATTGTAATTGTAATTGCCCACCTAATTTATTTCACAATGTATATAGAAAATATCGCATGTATTCACTATCTGCCCAAATATTTGGAAACATAATAAAAGAGAAATAAGTAGATTACATAAATATATAAATTGCTGCTTTAAGATCTTGAAATCATAAATATTATTATGTTGGCCTTTTTTATATATGAGAACGATTAAAGCTTATTTAGTTATTTCATTTGAGTACTTTATATGAATAATATAAACCATATTTTTCCCCTAGCTCGCACATGTAATATTTGGAAACAAAATAAAAGAGAAATCAAGGGATTACTTAAATGGTTACTTTAAAAGCGCTAATTGTATTCTTAATTGGTTCTGAATATTTTACACATTATTTAAAATATTGAATTCTACTAAATTATATTAACCTGTAATGTAAATCTGGAATCTACATTCTTCTGATGATTTATCTGTAGAAATATTTTCTTAATGTATTTAAGCACACTTGCATACTTGAATTCATGCATTATATAATAATGTATTATTTACTTTCTAAAAATGAGAGAGACTGCTGGGGCGGCCACAGAATCAATGGACGATTGATTTATTAAAATAAATGCAAGCGCGACGAAAAGATACAAGTTATCACCATGGCAACAAGAATATGTATTCAAATCCGTGGCAGTTGCATGTTTTCTCGCCGATTTAATATTATTATTGTGCGGTGCGATAGGCATTGCTGGGTCAGCTCCATTTATCACTAGGCCTTTATCGTCCAGATAAAAATGATGCGCTCACGAGAAATTGTGTGTGCGCGTTGCATAACACCGTCGATTATTCATCCGTTTGTTCCGGTGAAAAATTTGAGTTTCCACGTTTCCTTCGATTGTCCAACGAGATGGACCCGTATCACTCACGGCCCATTGTTACGGCTAATGTAACACTGCCAGATGGCGGTTTAACGTCGAATAGGTTGGGATATAAGTTTTATGCTAGGAACAGAACTGTACAGCCAAAAGCAAGTGACTAAGATTTAACATTGCGTAATAAATACAAATGTCACATTTACAAATGTACTTGAACTATGCTTCAATTTAGTACAAAAATTATCCTTATTGTTCGAGTGTTACTTATAACCTTATAACATGAAAAGACAAGTAAATAAACATAAGACGATAATACAGGGTGTTCCAAAAGAAAGTTTATATTTGTTTAGCTTCCTGCGTGAACTCAATGAATCCAAGGGACACAAGGGTAGTTCGGTCTTGGGAATTTGGTCGGGAGGGGATTGCGCGTTATGTGTCCGTGAGTTTTACGATAATTGTGATTCGACGACTGAAGCAACTTTAATGAGATGCTAAGCATGTGTCTAATTCGAAAATGGTTGAAGGTTTGGCCATTGAAAAAACTAAAAACGGGTCGAAAAAGATCATCAAGAATGGCAGAACCAGTCTGTTCGTGACGGTCCAAACCTTAAAGAACTTAATCTATACTCCTATGAAATTCAATTGGTACAAGAATTAAAGCAGAAGGATGCCGGTCAAAGTATTTTTTTTACTGGCAATGGAGAACAATTATCTCGAGGAGAGGTGACATAAATTATCATTCACCTTATAGTTGCACCTAACTTTCTATACTTGTTGTAGCTCACATCTTTAAAGCATATGCTTTACTACGACTATATATATCTTAAAAATGTAATGCTTTTGGTATATAATTTTTGTAAAATATTTGTTAAATCAATTAGTATTTCCACCTAAATCTCTTATTCAGACTTATGTTTATTTTTTTTGCAGTACTAGTGGTTCTATATAAGCTTAAACTTCTTGAAATTCATAATAATAGTTACTATAGTTATAGCTGGAAAGGTCAGCTGCCACCTGGAAAACCTGATTGTAAAAACAATCCCAATAAACCTGTAATTATGCCAAGATTTTCTATAATGTACCAAAATGGAAGAAATCATTTTCTTGGAAGGTAAAGTACGTATTATATAAAGTATAGTAATTGGAAACCTCGCATACTTGTAGTATCATAAAATTTGATCTTTGTACTTTCGATATACAATGATATAAATCAATAAACTACGTTTATAAATCTTGTTCCAGTAATATGAACACATGGTTTGATTTATTTGTCCTCATCTCGATGGATTCCATTCTTATAATCCATCGAGAAGTGGTTAAACATTATCAAAACTAGATTCGGCTTTCTTTGCCCTGTACGTAAAGATTATTTTATTCGCCTAGATTCTCAGACTCGAATTACGAGGCTTTGAAAGAAATCTTTAACATTAAGATAAATAATATGTTTTATATAGTATGGTATTGGGCAGCCCTGTCTCACCCCTTTCCATCTCCTGAACTTGCCTGATATCTTACCCCCAACTTTCGCCACGCCCCACGTTTCCCCATACACCATTCTTATAAACTCCAACATTCCCCCACTCACTCCTCCTCTTCTCAAATACTCTATCAATCTCTCCCTTGCTACAGAATCACATGCTGCTCTTAGATCTAAAAAACGCATACACACACCCTCTTTTACCCATCACATGTTCTATGATCTTAGCCAGAGTAAAGATCTTATCTCTCTCGTCCCTATCCCATTCCTAAAACCTCCCTGCACCTCTGGCACCAGTTTTCTCTCTTCCACATCTTCCTCCAGCCTGTTCTTTACTATCATCATTGCAATCTTATATCGTTAATTGAAATAGTGAATTGATGCCTCACCTTATGGGGAAATGCGAGTCACTAAAAGATGCCTAGAAACAGATGTCGCATGAGTAATGACTCACACATTTTTACTTCTGCGTACTGAAGTTTTCTGTAGCTTTGGGAAGTTTTCTATAGTATTGAATTATACGTATTGCAATCAGCGAATGACACGGTGCGCCGTGCCGCATCGTTCTCGGTTTCCGTGAAATTTTAGGCAAGCCTCCCGCCTCCCGCAAATTCCCGAACACGATCGTCCCAACGATGATTGCGCCATCTATTTCTCGGCATCTTTTAGTGACATTTCCCCGTAAGGCGAGGCAACTATACTATATTTCAATCACTGCTTATATCATATGTTCATTACTGTCACTCCTCTGTAGTTTTCAACTCTCCCTCTGTTTTCTCTCTTATATATACATTGCCCCCACTTTCCATAATTGCGGTATATCCTCCTCCACTCTCAATATGCTGTTGAAAATTTTTCTGAACCTTTTCTTTCCCTCTCTCTCTATTTTCCTCCACATCTCCGCCTTTAATCCGTCGGGCCCTCGGCGCTTTCCCTCTCTTATCACGCAAAGTTATTATTGCATTAAGTAACACCGCCAGGCATCCAATAATTGACGATAAGAATAGAAATTATTATCTTCCATAGTACCACAGGGATTGTATCAATACAAACTTTCAGAAGAGATAGCATTAACCTAGATAAATGTCAATACATGTCTAAAATAGCTGTTGTATGCTATAGATGTCGTTGTTTAATATGAAGCAGCAGATGGTGGATAACTCATCACCTTGTAAAGGTAATTTCTTCATTGTGTTTTTAGTTGTCACTTCAGATCTTGCATTGCTATGCAATTTTTCCATCCATATCGTCAAAACGTTTGTAACCGCTGTATATCAACTATGTAAAAAAAATAAAATAATAATACAAAACAAATATCGTTATATTATTATATTCTATGTATATCAATATTATATAATTATATAAAATGTCAGAATAATTCAAATTCTAATGATAATTAATCAGGAACTTCTAAAAAAACTGCACATTGTTAATATTCTATTATTTCTTTCTTTCTTTCTTTCTTTGGCCTTTACATCCCTCATAGAGTTTTTGCCTTCAAAATTATCTTCTGCCTCTACTTTCATCGATATCCCAGGCGTTTGTTTTGATTTCGAAACTTACTTGTTTTTACGGGATGGGGTTACCAGGGTTTACCACTTCATATGAGGTTTCGTGGAGATAAGAGTAAGAGAGGCTATGCGACGCTAATGGAAGAATGCCCTACCCCGTTTGAACCCCTGATATTCTTTTAAAAATGGCCTTGTAAAGGTTGAAACTATAGTCACAACATAAATCATGTTGTGACTATAGTTTCCAAAATATATCACATGGTAAATTATTGGGTTGTTTGTAATTTCATTTTTTCAACAGTGAACTTTTATTTTCGCCACCAAATTCACTCTCAAGTATCATTGTATATTCTAACAGCTAATATAGAAAGTCTTGTCTTTGAAAAAGTTTGATTTATTTGAATAGTTTTTGGCTGGAGACTTTTCAAATGTTAAAATTGAAAGTCATAGTTTACCTTTTTATTATAAATAAGGTAAAAACGCCATTCAAGCAAGAAAACATATATAATGTATCAAAGGAATATGTTTTGACAGAAGGCCAGTACCAAAACTCCAATAATTATGTTGAAGAAGTATTTTGTAAAATCAGTTGAAGATATAATAATGGCATTCATTGATGCAAATCAACAAGTAGCAACTCGCGAGGCCACTGAAAGATTAAATGTATAAAATTAGTTGCCTAGATTTAATTCAAAGCTCGAAATATCGGTTCCATATGTAAGAAATTTTTATAGTTAAGTTTATAATAATGTTAAAAACAAAAGATGATGCAATAAAAACGTTATAACCGCTTAAAGTACTTCATCAGAAAAAAGGTGATGGTTTTGTTTGGAGAGACTTGACAAGATATATTTGAGTTTCTACCAGAAAACACAATGATCAATTCTGAAGTATGCTTCCATAGATGAACAAATTGACATATTTACTTAAACAAAAATAAGAGGCCAGAATTGATTGATAGAAAAGAAGTTCCACTGCAAGACAAGTTTAATATCTCGATATCTCATCTTTCATGGAATATACTTCTACACCCACCATATTTTCCAAATTATTATTAGTAGTACTAGTAGGGTTTGGCTATGGGCCACGTAGTCCTTCCGCCATGTTAATTGTATCCCAATGGTGAATGGTACCAGTCACCCATCCAACTCAACAGTTGCTGCACTCTCGCTAATACTAGTTCGGCCGTAACCGAATGCGCTATCACCGGCATGTAAGATTATTATTTATGCTGTTCTCTACAAACTTTGATAGGCGTAAAAGCTTTACTTAGAATAAGGAGGACAAAAATCATCTAAATCAAATTTTTGCCAGTCAAAATCGAAAAATTTACAAGCTTTTAATAAAATCTTCATCCAAAGGTGTTTATAAAACAAAGTATAGAATTTATAAATGACGAAATAAAAAAAACATTATTTTTTTCTGTCTAAATAAACTTTGTGATGTCTATTTCTACTTAGTGGTGCTAAATGAATGATAAAATTCTGTGTTTTATATTTTTACTTCCAGGTACCTAATAAGTACTAAAAATTGCAATCCATACCATTCTTCAAAATTAACTTTTCGACCCCATCAATTCATCCATCATAAAACTATAAAAGTTTATCAAAAATACAAGATTTTATCACGTCTGTGTACTGCTATCGTGACCTGTATCAATTACGATACATAGTTGTTATTTAAAAATTGCAAAATGAAACTGTATACAAATGTAAACTTTTAATAAATAATAATTTCGTACTTAATGTTTGCTCCAAATGATGTTCATCTTCTTCTCGCTTGGGTGGTAAATAATAACATCTTAAAGATATTAGTTTTTAACGAAGAATTTGTGTTACAATTCGATTGGACGATCAAGAAGATTTTTGTTATCGGCCATATATTGATAAGACAAATTATGATTCTTTTGAGAGTAACATAGAGTTACGCACATAAACATCTGATACGCCATGCCATCAAACAATTCATCTATAATAATAATACATAGTTAATGTTTTTCTAAATCTAATTCACAGAGTTTACGTCTATACACAACATAATTTAACCAAAAAATATCTATCACGAAAACTTTGCATGTAATTTTAGTTTTACAACCTCTGACAATAAAGTTTGGTGAATAGTCCTGTAACATTAACGTAGATGAAATATTAACGAAAGTTACCTTACTGTCCTTCGAAATAGTCACCTTCCATAACTATATACCACTGAGATCTGCTATACATGTCCTGAAAACTTTTCAAGAAGGCTTCTTTTGGTATTTAGTTCAAAAGGCTCCTCATGTTTCGTTGCATGTCAGGAATATCGTAAAACATCTTTCCTTTCAAAGCAAGTTTGAGTCTTGGCAATAGAAAGATGTCTAGAGGATTGAGATCCAAGTATGGTGGATGTCCAATTTGCACCACCCCCTTTTTTGCGAGGAACTGTTAGACGATATTGACTGTGAGAGGGCGAGCACTGTCGTGAACAAAAAACCATGAACCTTGTTCTACGTACGAATCTTGGAGGTGTAAACTGCGTAGACGTTTAATGAAAAACGGTTCAAAATATCAATGTACCTTGCAGCATTGAAAGGAAAGAGATTTGACGACATTGCTGACATCCAACGAAACGCGACGAGGCCTTTGAACACTATACCAAAAGAAGCCTTCTTAAAAAGTTTCCAGGACATGTATAGCGGATCTCAGCGGTGCATATAATTCCTACATTAGGGACAAAACTGCTTGAATATAAGGCAAAAATGAAACCAAATATGGTTCATCGGTTTATTGTGCGTTCCAATTTGACAACAGCTTTGGCATAAGAATTCAGTGGAAGATCATCTAGGATACCCAATTCTAAAGTCTATCTTTGATTAAAACACTTAGAACCTTTCTTCAATATTTTATTTTTATCCAGATGCACATTTCGGACACAAAGGGTCCATTATCAATGGTTTGATACAAATAAGAAAAAACAAATTTAACACCTATATACGTACAAAAAACGGCCTCTGGATAAAAATAAAATATTGAAGAAAGGTTCTAAGTGTTTTAATCAAAGATAGACTTTAGAATTGGTTATTATTATCTTCAAGTAACTCAATCAACCAAATCTAAAGTCTATATTTTGAATGATTTTTTATATCATTTTTGTATGTATTAGGTTTTTGTGTTACCACAGAATTAAAACAAATAAATAAATAAATAAATAGTTATTTAGAGGTTACTATTTCGAAGGACAGTAAGGAAACTTTCGTTAATATTTCATCTACGTTAATGTTACAGGACTATTCGCCAAACTTTATTGTCATATGAATTGGATTACTAAATGGTTTGACTATATTGAAGGACATGAATTAAAAAAAATATATTTGAGAAAATCTACTTCATTAAATACGACAGCATTACTAAATTTAGGATAATGATAATCTAAATGAGTTAGTAATCGGTTTTAACATCCTTATCTTCAACTAAATAAAGCTGTTCTCTTTTATACATTCCTGAATAGGTTTGGAATTTGTAAAAATAGTACTAAATCCTTTTATTCCTTTGATAAAACATTGTTTCACCAAAAGATAATTCAAATAATTCTAAAGCAGATGGGACTACCTTATACTGATCGAGTGGATAATAAGAGTAGTCAAGAAGATAACTAGCACAAATCTAGAGATCGTCATTGAATAGAGCATTTAGAGAATCGGTTTTGCTCTGTACTAACAAACCAAGTGTATTAAAACTATTTTTGTTGATGTTAATAATCTTTTCTCTCACAATATATGTATTCCGCATCTAGATCATCAAGGAGATGTCATTCGTAGTCTTTTACGAAAGTATACGTTGCATTACCATTGAATCCATAATCTTACTTACCGTAGACTTCATTATAGGTTGGTATGATTTCACCCATTCCATTAGATATAAAAGAGTTGATTCACGATGAATTAATCCACCTAACTTGTGGTTGAATAATTTTTGTATTAATTAGATTTTTGATCCAATAAAACTTATCAGTAGGCATCCAAAATAGTGCAGTTATATTATGGTAAAAATCTTCAGTGAAGTATATTAAAGATTGTCCTAACCAATAGTTCATATACTAATCAGAATATTGGGCTTCAATAGTATAACCCTCATCATACTCATTCTCTTTGATTTATTGTGCCTTGGAAATAACTGCATTGCTAACAAACTAATGCAGTGAAATTTTTTGGATAAATGGTAAGATTACTTGTATGTGTTTGCTGTGAACAACAACAAAAGAAAGAGCATAGATGCATTAATATGTTGGTGGACCCAAACAACCGTCTTGAAAAATATCTCGTAATCTTTAGCACAATAGAAGGTTCTATATGGGGCAGTAGCTTGTTTTATATATGGAGATGATATCTCCTTATAAAAGGATACCATGCATATAATAATTTGCTTATTCTGGCTTAATCCACAGATTTCAATCTTCTTCAAATTGGAAAGTTTCAGCGATCTCAATGTAAATAGTAACTGCACTGATTTACATAGTTCGGGAGCTGATGGATATCCGTTTATTGATGATGTTCCTTATCAGCTAAATGAAAAATTAGTTATTAATTCGGTATAAAATATAAAAATAATGCTTACCAATTTTATAATGAAGTGGCTGAAGCAAGAGAACAAATTCTTTCTAGTAGAAGTGCGGTCCTCATTGCGGCGTTGAGTGGACACCTTGAGTGCACCTTGTTCGAAAAATACATCGGTTAAATAACAAAATTTATCACACCAGGGGTCATTAATAATCTCTGCCCCGAGATATGAAAATAATTATACATTAAACAAATTTGAAACGTTAGTTAATTAATTAATTAATGTGCAGTCTATTGCGCATTGCATTAATTTTATACTATTAATATTTACATAAATTATAAAATATGAACACTTTTTTTAAACTTAACATTTAATATGTGTATTGTTCTATTTGCTCTACCTTATTACTCTCTGTTTATTTTTCGTTTCTTGTGATTACTGTAGTTTTGTTGGTATATCTTTCCATACCGTATTTTTTAGTATCTTATTCTATATTAACAGCTTTCCTGAAGTTTTTCTAGACTGTTTCCTATTTCTTGTATAATTTTCTCGCTTATCTCTTTGTGAAACATTATGAAAGAATTTATAAACCAAGCGTTTATCAATTCTTTACTTATTATTTGATATTATTCTATCTATACTATATCATCTATAAATGGAGATTTTTTTACTTTTTTCATGTTCCTGCCTTTAATGTTTGTGGGTCTTGAGCTTCCTCTTGTTAACGGTGAACGCGGAAGACGTCCTGGTGATGGACTGACAAGGAAGTAGCACCGACGGTACTTTCTGGAACCAACACGCACTGGAGGCGGCACAGGGGTCCCTGGCGAGGCTCACCATCGATTAACAGCCGTAGGCTTCGATTAAACAGTTTCCTGTTTCCACCGCTGCTGATGGCAGACGACTGGTAAAGAGAGATGGTCGGGCCTGGTTTTATATGGTGATCTTGATTACCGCGGCTTTGTTTCGGTCACGTAGGCCCCGCAATTCCGGAAACAGGTAATAATAAACATATATACAAAGTATTGAACAACAAAAATTATAATCGGGGAAATTAGCTCATCGTGCGATTAGTCAATGGGCAGCGCACACACATTTGTTGTGGAACGTTTGAGTAAACTCGTTGGGGTTTTCACAGAAATAACGCGCACAACACCATCTGCACCTGGATGCACTTCCTGCACGCGGCCTAACATCCATTGGGAGGAGACGGCGTCTTCCTCCTTGATTAACACTAGATCACCGACACACAGGGTTTTCCTCGAATCAGTTTTCCACTTAGAGCGTTTTTGAAGTTCGGAAAGATATTCCTTTGACCAACGCTTCCAGAAGTGCTGCGTAAGCTGAATTCTCTGGAATCTCGATAATCTGGACTCATGTATATCGGTTAATCTGGCATCAGGAGGTCCGATTATTGGACGTCCGATCAAAAAATGAGCCGGGGTTAAGGGGGTGAAATCATTGGGGTCGTTCGACAAGGGAGTTAAAGGTCGGGAGTTTAGGATGCCTTCTACTTGTATCAAATATGTGTTTAACTCCTCAAATGTAAGAGCAGCATTACTAAAGATATGCTTTAGAACTAATTTGATCGACTTTACGCCTGCTTCCCACAGTCCGCCGAAATGCGGGGAGCGAGGCAGGATAAAATGCCAATTGATCTCATGATTTGAAGAATGTTGGATAATAATATCTTGATTTTCATTATTAATTATAAATTTTGCCAATTCAGCCAACTCGTTTCGCGCCCCAATGAAATGTTTGCCATTATCTGAGTATATATGGAGTGGTTTTCCACGTCTACTTCAAAATCGGCGCAAAGAGGCGATAAAAGCAGCAGTTGTTAGGTCTGAAACCAGTTCTAAGTGTAATGCCTTTGTGGAAAAGCATACATATATGCACAAATATGCCTTACTGAGTTTGGCACCGCGACCCTTTCTATCTTTAACAAAAAATGGTCCGGCATAATCTATTCCGCACGTTTGAAAGGGGCTAGTAGGCGTGATACGCTCTACTGGTAAATTGCCCAAATTATGCATTTTCTCGTAATATTTCTGCACAAGATGCGCCCTGACAATGGCCAGTATTTACTTCCGATATGCGCTAGTAAAGTTTGAGATCCACAATGCATCTGAGATCTGTGCTCTGTCTCGATGATAAGAGTGGTCAATTTTTGTTTGTTGTGTAAAATAATTGGGTGGCGCTTTTCGAACGAATAATTTGAGTTGCTAAAGCGATCGCTTACTCTTAAAATGCCTTCTTTATTAAGAAAAGATGTTAATGACAATATTGAACTTCGTTTATTTAAGGGTATTTTATTTTTTAAATCTTGAATTTCTTTCGAAAAATGCTCGAGCTGACAAAGTTTAATGAATGCGTTTTTAGAGCGTTCTAGTTCGTTAACCGTTAAAAGACCCTTTTGTTTATGTGCGGCTTGCAATAATTAAGGAATCTAAAACAATAACCTATCACCCTAACTAGTTTATTGAAATTTGAATATTTTGACAAAATGTCAAAATCCCTAACTAAATTAATAGCAGCTGTGCAAGTAATTGATCTACGTTGCTCTTCTATATTATCTAGTGCATCCGAAGGATTTATTTCTGTTATGGGCCATTAATCGGGTTTTGTTTTTAAATATGGTGGACCTGACCACCACAATTCGTTATTAGCTAGTTCCCTAGAGTTACTACCCCTTGTGATAATATCAGCTGGATTATTAAATGATCGCACATGTAACCATCTTCCCGCTTTTGTCAGGTTTTGAGTTTCTAAAACTCGATTCGCAACAAATGTCTTCCATCGACTGCTTTCTGATTTCAGCCAGCATAAAACAATCGTAGAATCAGTCCAAAAATATTCCTCGTCAAAATTAATCTCTAAAGCTTCACGAACTGTATTTACTAATAGTGCTAATAATAATGCGCCGCAAAGCTCAAGACGAGGAATAGAAATTTGTTTAAGAGGCGCTACCTTTGATTTGGAACAAAGCAAATTGACTTTAATATCCCCATTTTGATTAATTGTTTTAATATATATACACGCACCATAAGCCACCTGAGAGGCATCACAAAAGCATTTATTGATTTAAAAAGTTTATATTTTGAACAAATTCGTTCCAGCGCGTATGAATATCAATCGGAAGATATTTGTCCAAATCGAATTTAAGCCGCCACAAAGATTGCATGATTAGCTTGGCCGTAATTATTAGCGGCGCCAGAAGACCCAGAGGGTCAAATAATTGACCTATAAAAGCTAAAATGGTTCGCTTTGACACATGTTTATTTTCAATAGATTTGTTTGAGTACTTAAATGAATCAGTTGTGGAATAGCACAACAATCCTAATGTTTTTACTGCGCATGGATCTGATATCATAAGTGATTCAGATTCGGCTTGAGAGGCATATGGTAAAACGGAGTTTTGATTAGACAGCCATTTGGGTAATTCAAATCCTGCACTAGCTAAAATATTAGTAAGTTCAATGCGCAATTGTCTGACTTCCAAAATAGTGTTACCCCCCGTTAGTAAGTCATCGACATAAAAATCGTTCTCGATGACCGAAATGGTCTTGGGAAAATCGAATTTATGATCGATCGCTAGTTCCTTCAAGCAGCGAATGGCAAGAAATGAAGCGGATGCAGTACCGTATGTGACTGTTTTTAGCTCATATTCCCTTATTTCACTATCAGGCGATTCTCGTCATAAAATCCGCTGGAGAGATCTGTTTTCAGGCGCTACCAAGACCTGCCGATACATTTTTGTAATATCTGCAGTTAGCGCATATTCGAATCGCCTGAATCTTAGTAAAATAGAAAATAAGTCGCGCTGTATAGTGGGCCCTACCATTTGAAAAGAATTAACCCGGAGTCTGATTGTGCTGACCCATCGAATACTACCCGAAGCTTGGTACTACAACTGTCTTTTTTTAGGATGGTGAGGTAAGTAAAACGTTAGTGCTGATGACAATCTGCTGAATTTATTTTGCTCATATGCTCTAGTTGTTCATACTCTCTCATAAAGCTAATATATGAATCACGGAGTGTCGGATTTTTAGCAAGCTTTCTCTCTAAAGAGTAAAATCGCTTTAGTGCAATGTGTCGCGAAAATCCTAATTTATTTGCATTATCACGCAATGGTATGGTAACTATGAATTGGCCATTGCTTGATCGCGCAGTAGTTTCAATGAAGTTAGCTTCGTAAATGTTTTCTTCGTGAGTATAGGGACAATAGTTTGTATTGACTTCCTCTATCTCCCAAAACTTAGAAATTTGAAAATCATTATTTAAGGCTAAGTTATATGATATGTTGTAAGTTCAGATGAAATAGGCCGTGCAATTATCCATCCCAACTTCGTTTTTTGTAATGTTGGTATATTTTTACCCAGTGATATTTGTCCTACAAATAACAAATTGAAAAATAAATCAGCACCTATAAGCATATCTATTTCACCGGTTTTATTAAAGGATGGATCCGCTAGTCTAATATTTTTTGGAATTTTAAAGTATGACGTATTAAATGAAAATTGCGGTAATCGATCCGTTATTTTCTCAGAGATTAAGCACGATAATTTTGACTCAAATGATGAATTATGTGATTTTTATTTAATTTGTTTAATTTGAGTCTTTTTATTAATACAAGATGTTGCTTGATTGATGCCGGTGATCGAAATATTTACATGCTCCTTTGATGTACCCAACTTATGACACATTTCAGTTGTAATAAAATTGCATTGCGAACCTGAATCTAGAAGAGCGCGACAGTTATGACTTCGACCGTACTTATCAATTACATTTACGCACGCTGTTGATAAAAGTGTGTGCATATTATTACAAGTTGCATTATTTGAAGTTGTAGAGGATGATTGAGGCGGTTCAGTCAGAGTCGATTCAGTATGCAGCATGGTATGATGCTTCCTATTACAAATTTTGCACATATGTGCACTTCTACACTGTTTATTAGAATGCCCTTTATGTAAACAATTAGTGCAAAGATTTAATTCCCTGCATTTAGACAACCTTTCATTTGATGACAGGCGAATAAATTTGTGGCATGAATAAATTAAGTGTAGTTCATTGCATATGGAACAATTAATTTTTCTAGTGTTAGAATTATTATTCGTTACTAAATGTGAAATTTTCTATGGTTTAGAAATGATGTTTTGTTTGTTAAGATGAATTTTCTGTGGCCGCACCGTATCAAGGATATCACATTTACTTTTAAGAAAATCATATAATGACTCTAATGTATTTGGTTTATTGCACTTATTTTGGAGCTCAAATTCACTACGCAATTTAAAATCAAATTTGTTTTTAATTATTGAGCACATTGTTATGTCCCACATGTCGGCAGTGGGTACAGAATTTTTTAGCGCCCTTATGTTAGCTTGTACACACTCTAATAACTTTCTAAGAGAAACATTCATGTCCTTATGGTCAATTTGAATATCCCATATTGATTGTAAAAGTTTATCAACAATAAGTCGCTTATTCTCAAACCGCTTAGTTAACAAATCCCAAGCAGTCTGATAATTACCTGAATACACGTTTAGTGATTGAATTGTGTTACTTGCATCACCGCTCAAGCATGATTTTAAATAATGAAACTTTTGAATATCATCAATGACATTGTTGTTATGAATAAGTGATTTGAACGTTTCTGAAAATGAAGTCCATTGATCATATTCGCCAGTAAAATTTGGTAATGTTAATACGGGCAATTTAACATTCAACGGTTTAACTATCGTTTCAACTGGATTAGAAGTCTCGCTAGACACAGGTTCTGTGTCTTCTAAAAATGTTTGATATTTAGAAATAACACCCTCATAATTGACTTCAAATGACTCGCGATCTTAATTATGAGTTTCCATATTATCCTCATCTAATTCTTCTATTCTATCCATAATTTCATTATAATTCTTCACTAATGGCAAAATATCATCGAGTCGCGATTTAGCTTTATTGTAAACTATTTGGTTGACATTGGTAATCAAAAAAGGTATTGGCACGAGTTACGGCCCATTTAATTTTGCTACGCTTGCAAATTAATGATTTTAATTCCCTATCCGACATTTTGATACAAGTGGAAAACCGAAAAATATGGAGAAAGTTGTAGAAAGGATTGACTTACTACTTTTGATCGATGCGGACTGCGACCTCCTGGAGTACAGGCGCGGCGTCTTTGGACTGCGGCTTCCTTGAGAACAAGTAGAACAAGTGCGGAGTCTACGGGACCTTTGTTCAATCCGGGACGTTCCTCGTGTATGTGGACTATCGAGGTGTCCGGGCTGATTATACCAGACTCGCTTCCTTATGGACTATCGTCAGTCGCTAAGGGGAGCCAGAGAGTTTCTTCTTCACGAGCTTCTTGATTTATCGAAGGACGTATGATTAATTCAAGTATATGATGATTAATGAATCCGTTTCGAAGGACCAATGTTTTGATCGAGTTGTGCTTCCTGGTTCAAAGGACTCGTCGAATTTTCGTTTTTGTATTAAATCAAACAACAACGCTTAGTTTAACGTGTCTATTAATACTCTCAACAATATTTACAGAAGATGTTTACAGTTTAAGAAGTGAATCGAAACTGACTGCTTTACACAATATACAATTGGGAGACAGGGAGACATGGGCAGAAGCAAACTTAAAATTCAGGTAGATTCATGATCCAACAGCGGACCCTTCAGCAATGACCGATGCAGGCGGCTAATTACCGAAAAGTCCCAAAATCTGCATCTTTGTGCCACAATGAAAATATTAAAAACATAAAAATTGAATTTTGAAATAAGCAATAATAAATTTGCGTTATACGACCAAAGACAGATCGAATATTGGTCATACGTATATCAGTAAACAAAATGTGTTAAAAGTTGCAAGCGTGTATAGGATGCTTACGACAATGTAGAAGACAGACACAGAATAAATAGTAGGATAATAAAATAATGATGATTGTAAACATGTATAAATAAAATTAGTGTAGATTAAATTTAGTTAATAAACCCCGTCTTTTGTAGGAATATAAACAGTCTGGCGATGTTGTCTTCACTATTTTTCAAGATCTCCGCCAGAGTATCCTCTAACTCCGCACGTTGTTCGAGGCTACGAATTGAAAGTATTCGATATGAATTATATATAACGCACAAGTGTCGCATATCGGTGGTTCTAATCTGCGAAGCAAGTATTCATGTCACATACAGCAATGTTCAATTCGCAATCTCGTAAGGACGATTTCCTCATGGCGGAGTCTTCTAGAAGACGTAGACCAGAATTTTATTGCGTTTTTAATTTCACGCAGCTTATTATGTGGAGTTCCAACTCATTCCGTTTCCCACATGTCCACAGCCCTTGCCAAGTATCTTTGAATGTCGCCAACTATGGATACCAGTGAAAAATTACAGAGTTCCGGCGCAACTGTGTATTTTATTAATCGCAAGTTGAAGTTGCCTCTCAGCTGCCGGTAGGGTCTTTGATGAGCAATATATGGTTAAGTCATCAACATATAAGTGTTCCTTTAAAAGAGGTCTAATTGCTTCGACAATGCCGTTAATAGCAATGTTAAATAAAGTAACTCTAAGGACAGAGACCTGAGGAACACAATTTTCCTATAAGTATCATATAGGCTCGACCCAACTTAGACTCGGAAGGAACGGACTGATACAAAAAAAAATAATGAAATGACAAATGTCATCTAATTCCCCAACTGCGCAGGGTTTTCAAAAGTCCATGCCGCTACTCAGTATCATAGGCTTTCTCAATGTCAAAGAAGACTGCCACTAGGTGTTACTTAGTAATAAAAGCATCCTGAATGGCGGCCTCCAATGAAACCACATTGTGTGTTGAAAATTAAGTTCTGCGACTACAACAACCAAGATAAACATCGGTTTATCATACGCTCAAGTAATTTACACATGCAACATGTTAGTACAATTGGACGGTAACTAGAAGCGTCCTTAGGGTCTTTACCAATTTTAAGAATTGGCAGGAGAATAGCTTCATGCCAGTTATCAGGAAAGGAATCTGTTGTCCAGATCAAATTAAAACATCGAGAACTACGTTTAGTTGGGAGGTTGTTAGGTTTTTGAGAAATTGGCAATGAACTCTGTCAGTTCTGGGAGTTGTATGGTGACAATGCCTTAATGCAGTTTCTAGTTCCCATATTGTAAAGATGTTGTTGTAACTCTCAGTATTATCAGACGTGAAAGATAGTTTCTGGCGTTCAGCAGAGGGTTTGATAGCCAAGAAGCGTCTATCGATATTTTCTTCGCTTGAGATATGAGCAAACGTAGCAGCTAGATGGTTGATTGCATTATCCACGACGATACCTGCTATTCGTCCGTAGGATTTTTTCCCGGTTATTCTTCTAATTTTTTCAAATACCTCCTTGAAGGTAGTGAAACTTCTAATGGAGTTTACAAACTGCATCCAAGATTTCTTTTTGCTTTCTGAGATTACCTGTCAAAGGGCTCAAGCAACTTTTTCTCTTAAAATCAGCTAGCTTTCGTGGATTCGTGTTGCACCTAAATGTACGAAGTGCATTCTTTCTATCTCTAATTGCAATACGGTATTAGTCATTCCACCAGGAAACGGAATCGCGATGTGTAATTGAGAGAGATTTCGGTACAACGGAATCAGCTGCTTTAATAATACGATTTGTTAAGGAAACTGCAGCAGAGTTCGCGCATGACATATCTACATTATCCAATTCGAGCGCTTGTTGGTAAATGTGCCAATCGGCATTAACAATTTTCCATTTTATAGGTCGACTGTAGAGATCTAGCTGACTATCTATTTGACATACGATGGATCACTGCCATAAAGTCAGTTTTCACCCTCCACATAAGACTGGATACTATAGACGGGGATGCAAATGTAAGGTCTATACACGAGAATGTTCTATTTGCCATTGAAAAATGTGTTTCTTCACCTGTATTAAGTAAAGCAATATTATTGCTTTGGAGAAGTTGCTCAAGGAAACCATATATGTCGATCCCCATATTGGATTATGGGCAGATAACTATAAACTGACTATTTCTGGAAATACAGTTGTCGAATTCACACCCAGTAAAAATCTGTAGCAATTAATTGCAAGTACCATAGTTTCTATTTTGTGTGCTTATAGGTATATCATTTCTTATATAAAAAACACCCAACCTGTTGATCTACTTTCTGAATCAGTTGGAATATTATAGTAGCCTTCGATATTTATTTCTTGGTCTTCTATTAAATTAGTTACATGCGTTTCATTTAGACACATAATCATACTTCAAAAAATATTTAAATTCATCTATAGGAGCGATTAGGCTTTGAACGTTTTGCATGAGTACATAAGACTGTCCATCACTTAATAGTTGCTCTTACTTTCCACTCTTTTCGTATTTTGGTATTGGGTATTCTTTCCACAGTCTGTTGATAAGTTTCTACAGCCTATTCTTTCCCTTTATTTACATCTTTTTATGAAACTATATGTTACTTTGTTCTTGGTGCTTTTCTACATTTAAGTTTTTTGATTTCTTATTCTAATTTTTGTTCTGATATGTCAACATATGAAAATTTGATGATTACTCTTGTTGCATCATCTGTTTTTTTATTTGGCTCATAGTTCTTGTAAGTATGTCTTTTATCTTTCCATTGTATCTTTTACCATCATTAATAATCTTCTTGCTTCATATTACATTCTTATATTCTGTTATTTTTATGGTTCTTTAATGTTTTATTTCTTCCATGTCATTTCCAAATTCTTCCCATTATTTCTTTCTTGTATTCAGCATAACTGCTCTGTGTTCTCGTCTAAGGTATTTCTGCCACTTTTCTTTTCTGATTTTGAATGACTCTTTTTTCCTTTTTGCATCTTGCAGTTTACTTCTTCTACTTGCTCTATTTGTTTGTTGCACATACTTGTTTTGCTGTCAGTATTAAAATTATGTTCAGTGATTCCCATTTATTGTTTTTCTAATTACGACCAGATTGACGCACTTGCACACCCTTACAAAACTGGAAAGTGTACTTATCACCCTAATCTGTGAAGAAGCGGTATTTTAGTTTTTTAATTCAATATGCAAAAAAATATGTGAATGGCCGATCTGTCTGTTTATAACACATACATTTTTATTTCAGCTACCTATCTGTATAGTTTAGTTTTTACTTCTAAATATTTAACTGCTCTTGTCATAAATAATTTTTTGTACTTCACAAATTAAATTAAGAAAACATTGTTAATATTTTTAAAAAAAATCATAAATTTTATTTTCTCAAATATTTTATATATTATTATATTTTTTAACTTCGGATGCTTTTTATTTCTTATTTATTGCTTTCAAAATAATGTTTAACCAAAAAAGGACACTTAACAATCAACTAACTAAAGAGGATAATAATTATGAATTTATTACGATAAAATTTCAAATTATAATATGTTATAAAAGATATTTATTATATAAATATTATTAGCATTATAGTTACACAATTTTGAATTTTCAATCTTTAAAATAACATTTTTCTTTACAAGGTATATAGAAAGAATATCCTTCAGTTGATAAAGTCACGTTGCATGTTATTAAAAATTCTATTGTCGTTCACTTGCATATTTTCCATACAAAAATAAACGAAACAAGTTTAACATGAGAATTTAATTTTAAAATCTACTCCATTATAAAAGCATACTGCTAGTTATACAAATATGTATTCAATTATTTCAGATAAAACTAAAAGCTAATTAATTATCAAATATATATTCTTTGTCCAGGCATTATCATAACTGTACTCTATAAATATTTATTCATTTATTTTAGAACAAATTTCTTACATTACATACTCTTTCATTTTGCCTAAGGTTATATATTTAATTTAATATTTTAATATTATCTTCAATCGAATATTTCTCCCCACACATACTCCGATTTCTTTAAATATAGTCTTATTAATAAAAAATAGTAAGTAAATACCAAAATGTGTACTTTTATAATTTAAAATAAGAAAAGAACTAAATTGCTTGTTGCACCGTACAAAACAAAATAAATATAAAACGCAGCACGTTTATAAATCGACTGAAATTCCGCCACTTTATAATAGTCTTTTTTGCATATAGGGGCTTAATTGCGGCCTGTCTGGATAGTTGTATTAAACACATGTGCTGCAGGATAAAGTTATACGAGGAAAAAGCCAATACAAGTTCGCTTACGAGGGGTAGATTTTTAGTGTCGCAAAATGCAATTAACACAACCGCGATAAACCCGCATTATCGCGCGTTGCGTAAGATTTTTTTACGTTTTAATTGGATTTATCTTTTATGTGCGAGTCGGATTATCGGAGGTCAGTGATAATTTTGGGTATAAAACATCCCGATCGCCGGCCAAAAGGCACACTCAAGGTGTCTTAATAGTTGATCACCATGAGGACGACACTTGTGCTCTTGTTAGCTGGCGTTTGCGCTTTGGCTCTGGCCACCCCAGTCCAAAAAACTCACTATAAAGTTGGTAAGTTAATTTTAAATTAATTTTGGTTTTCTCGATAAATTCAAGTTTTTATTATTTATGTTTAGCCGATAAGGTGTACCTTCAAAAACAGAAGGACTTGCTTCAGCTCTTTAATTACGTGAATCAGCCCAGCTATTATAAGGAATTCGCTCAGATTGCCAAGGAATTCAAATTCGAGGGTCACTTTGATCAGTGGACCAAGCCCCAATATGCCAAGGAGTTCTACTATTACTACCAGCATGATATCCTTCCACAAGGAGAGGTCTTCTCTGTGTTCTACCCAGAGCACTTGAAGCAAGCTATTGCTCTCTTCAGGACCTTCTACTATGCTAAGGATTACGAGACCTTCTTCAAGGCCGCTGTTTGGGCTCGCCAATACGTCAACGAGGGTATGTTCGTCTACGCTCTTACCGTTGCCGTTACCCACAGCCATCACACCCAAGGACTTGTCTTACCACCAATCCACGAAATCTTCCCACACTACTTCTTCAGCGATGAAGTTATGTACAAGGCACAACAATACAAGCAGCACTATTGGGGAACTTATGAACATGAATATGAGATCAAGGATGCCGCCTACAAGGGTTACACCATCCACGCTAACTACTCCGGCTGGTACATGAATGTTCACCCAGAACAATCAATGACCTACTTCACTGAGGATGTTGGTGTAAACAGTTACTACTATTACAGCCATATTTTCTCGCCATTCTGGATGCCAAAAGAAGAGCTCTTCTACAAGAGCGAATTCCGTGGTGAGCATTTCTACTGGCACCACCAACAACTGTTGGCCCGTTACTATTTGGAACGTCTTTCTAATGGATTTGGTGAGATTCCACATTTCGAATACGAATACCCAATCGAAACTGGATACTACCCATCTCTCCACTACCCCAACGGATTGCACTTCCCAACTAGGCCAAACCACGCCAACCTCTACTACCACGGAGTCCATGGCAAGCAAGATTACGGTTTCTATGGTAACTACACCTACACCTACACCTACGTCAAGGATTACGAAAGGCGTCTCCGTGATGCCCTTGATATGGGATTCTTCTACACCCCTGAAGGCAAAATGATCAATCTTTTCGATAAGGATGGATTCCAAACCCTTGGTCTCTTAGTTGAGAGCAACGCTGATTCTCCCAATGGCCGCTTCTATGGTGATCTCATCATCTTCGCCCGCCACCTTCTCGGCTACGCTTACTACCCACTTGACGAATACAAGGTCGCTCCATCAGCTTTGGAACACTTCGAAACCTCCCTCCGCGACCCAATGTTCTATCAAATGTACAAGAGAATTATGTATTACTTCTACCAATATCAGAACTATGAAGGTCCATATGAGAAGGAAGAACTTTATTGGGATGCTGTTGATGTTACCGACGTCGAAGTTGATCGTCTCATTACCTTCTTCGACTATCACTACTCTGACTTGAGCAATGGTGTCACTGTTGATGAGAAGGAATTCCAAGAAGACTCCTTCGAAATCCGCGCCCGTCAATTCCGTATTAACCACAAACCATTCAACTACAAAATCAATGTTGATGCTAAGACCCCATGCGAAGCTTTCGTAAAAGTCTTCATTGGTCCAAAATACGACGAATACGGACGCGAATTCGACATTGAGGATAACCGCATGAACTTCTTCGAACTCGACCGTTTCCACTACACCCTTACCGGTGGAAAGAACGTTATTGAGCGCAACTCTCGCGAAAGCGTCTACTTCAGCTACGATCGCACCACCTACAAGCAATTGTACCATCAAGTTCTCACTGCCATCAACGGAGGAGAAGAATTCAAGTACTACTCCCCACTCCAATACTATGGTTTCCCACAACGCCATATGCTTCCAAAGGGTGACTTCGGTGGCAAGACCTACCAATTCTATGTCATTGTCACTCCATACCACGCTCAACAACAGCAAGATATAGTCCACCAATACTTTGTTGATGCCGAGTATTCCATGGGATATCCATTCGACCGCCCCATTGAATTCGAGCACGAATTCTTTGTTCAAAACTCCTTCTTCAAGGATGTCGTCATCTACCATAAGAACACCGAGAAGGACATCAACACCACATGGAGCAACTATTAAATATATTTGACCAGCGCAATTACCTAGGATATTCTTATAACTCAAAGTTTTATAATAAAAAATGAAATAAAAAATATCCATAACATCTAAAAAATATTTTTATTAAACAAATTCTACAATTTATGATTCGGCAAAAGATTTTATTATTTTAATAAAATATATTTCATTCAAATGATAATGAAATATCAAACCAGCGTGGAATTTAGGGATGTGATTAAAATTATTTCAATATTTATTTGTTATAAATGAATTGGTCTACAAATAAAATATTAATTAAAACACTTTAACTTTGTTTTACCACAAAAAATATTTATTGCTGTGACTATAGTTTTTATCAAACATAAAGTGTTTATGTAAACACATAAACACTTTATGTTTGATAATGAACAGTGAATGTTCGAAACTATAGTCACAGCAATAAATATTTTTTGTGGTAAAACAAAGTTAAAGTAGTTTAATTATCTTATTAAAATGTACCACCAAGTTAACGCCGACAACATTCAAGAATTAAATAAAATATTTTCTATAGTTAATATACAACCTACCAAGTATTATATTTTTGGAGTAAATTTAGACAACATACATAACAATTAATTAAATATAATATAATATATTAATAATAATTATTATTATTACTATAGAAATACATAATAAGGACTAACCCTTCATTGAATTTAGAACCTATGTTTTTTTCTCATATTTCATATTCCCTAATGAATTACTAGAATAATCAAATCATCGAAAATATTTCATTATTTTTAAAATTTGTCTGTATCTTAGTTAGTCAGTTGGTTACCTTTTTATTTCATTCTATGTGTTAACAATATATTTCAATGTTGATTGATGAGTTACGTAAAGATGATGCATTAGAAGTTATTTTATAATAGATTTTAAATCTGATCATACATAAAATTACACATAAATTTTGATCACACTATTACTGGATGCGGTTCACTGACTGCAAGCCACTGTATTACTCAAGCTTTATGTCGGCATCTTTTTCTAAAGCAAATCGGCAAGGAGAGGCGATTGTGGACTTGACTTGAAAACTTAAATTCCAAAGAGTAATGTGGAAAGTGTACACTTGTTAGATCACCACGGTACTATTTTTGTTAATAAATATATCAACAGAAAGTTTCCTACTATTAATGTAAATAAGACTATGATTTGATCTAACTTTTGTCAAAACTAACAAAATACTTAACCAATAATAGATAATGAACTGTAATAGGTGAACCTGCTATTACCCATGACCAAATCAAATCTACAATTACTGTAAGCAACGCATAATTTATTTTAACATCAACTTATAGTGGCTATTTAGAACATGAATTGATTATCGGAATGGCATCATGAATACCAATGTCGGATTTCGATAATAAAATATTATACTCCTATGATAGAAAAAAAGTTGCAAAAGACTGCCATCAAAAAGATTGGATTCAGTGATACCCAAAATAATTAATACTATCAATTTGAAACAAACTTCAAATTAAAAGAGCAATATGATCTTAAAGGTATTTACTTTGGGAATTGGAGCTGCTTTGTCACATTCTGAATAAGCAAGAGAAGGTGTTGGGTGGTGTGTACCGACAGCATATAACGATATACTTAATTCCGGACTAAAGGCCAAAAAGGAAAAATCAGCCGACTAACCTGTAGTGATGGTTCCTTAGTATCCGCCTCGTTCCCAGGAAGCACAAAATAATCGACACTTAGAGTGACAATGATGAATGTAGCGTTGGACGAGTTTAGATTGTGGGTTCTTTTCCTTTGCCCGTTTTACAAAATACTCCCTTATGGTAAAAAAATTGACACACTAGAGGTACAGAATAAAATAAGACAAAAAAATAGTGCGTATGGAATTGGGCGGGAAAACTAATTGTATCAAAATACGATCGGTTTAATTTGAACGGTTAATCGGTTACTTTAGTAAGACCTTGTGAAATCTAGAGCAAAATTTCTGTGTGGTAATGATGCAGTATAAGAGTCATTAAGAACCAATAATTCTATTCTTAGAAGGGTGTTCAATTTAAGTGAAGACATTGAAATATCTCTAAAACTACACATCGAATAAAAAAAATTATAATTAAAATTTGTTCGCCTCGGAGGGGGACATCTAATGATACGAAACTTGACCCACTACTCTCAACCCCCTAGGGGATAGTGGGTGAGAAATAGAAAAATTAAATAGGAACCCCCATTTTTTTGTACGGATTTGAATACTCCGGGAAAAAATAAGAATGTTTTATCTGATTTTTTTTTGTATTCGTGACAGACGACGCTAAAATCGACA
This sequence comes from Ontholestes murinus, assembly GCA_963969525.1. Classification (NCBI taxonomy): domain Eukaryota; kingdom Metazoa; phylum Arthropoda; class Insecta; order Coleoptera; family Staphylinidae; genus Ontholestes; species Ontholestes murinus. The sequence goes on from OZ018396.1 coordinate 23,051,547, forward strand.
AAATTGAAAATTGGCAAAAATCATTGAAAATGGGAATTTCCTGAGAAATACAAGGGGGCTCCGTAAAATAAGGTTCCCTATACTATGCTGAGAAATAATGCGACGTGCTGGGAGAAATGTAAAACACTGTCTTACACTGTCAAATCTCCCTCTCTCTATTCCGACCTCTCCCGCCATGCTACATCGCTCAATGCGACAATGAGTCGACTCACATGCGCATCTGACAAAAAAAGATTTGGATAGTATTTATTTTCTGCAGAATTCATTTAATTTCATTTCTAGAAAACAATCACAAGTGAACAATGCCTCGTGCAAGCGAAGAAGGAAAATTTGAAATGATTCTGATTTATGGCGAATGTAGGAGAAATATTGACGAGGCTGTTGTCTTATACGCTGAGCGTTTTTGGGATAATGTTCAATCGCGGTCTTGTTTTACAATCATCTTCATGAAGATGATTTTCTTAATAGAGTAGTATTCTATGAATGGGCACTTCAACAAATAGAAACTAACCCAAATTTCTTCGTCAATGTACTATTTTCAGATGAGTCTACATTCACAAATCATGGTAGTATTAATCATAACATGCATTACTGGAGTGTAGAAAATCCCCACTGGTTACGACAAATTGAGCATCAACGTCCTTGATCCGTAAATGTTTGGTGTAGAATCATAATAGGGAACAAACTCATTGGTCCATATTTTAATGATGGTACTTTAAATGGAATTAAATATCGACATTTTTTGGAACAAGAACTACCAACACTACTTGAGGATGTTGTTTTAGATGTTCGCCAAAGTATGTGGTTTCAGAATGACGGTTGCTCAGCGCATTATTCAATTGTTGCACGGGAAGTATTAGACCGTGATTATAATGCTCGGTGGATCGGCAGAGTTGGTCCTATTAATTGGATTGCTAGGTCGCCTAATTTAACATAACCGGATTTTTTTCTGAAAGATAAAGTTTATCAACAAGTGCCAATAGACAGAGAAAACATGATAGAATACATAAGAAACGCTTGTGATCAAATTCCCGCGGATATGCTTCTATCTTGTGTACAATCAATCGAAAGAAGGATCAATAAGTGTATTTATTTATTTATTTTATTTATTAATCTTTGGTCTTCTTAAAAATTACAAATATTACAAATCATTACAATAAAAAAACATACGTTAAATTTTGGGCGAAAGCAGCAGGGGCGGAGTCCACAATTGCAAATCATGTTCTTCCACTCAAACCCTTCCTCTTCTATGATGCTGAGGGGACAAATATTTTGTTGATCATCTGGAATTCTTTTATGTATGCTTTTACTTGCTTTTTATCCCATTTTTAGGGGAGGCATTTGAGTGTTTATGTCAGCATGACAGATATTGAACTTGAAGGTCGAATTTTTGAACACAAGCTTTAATTAGAAAACTATTATCTGTGAGAGGGATGAAGACTCACACATTCGTGTACATTTTTCAACGATTTTTGCCAATTTTGAATTTTGTCGATTATAGCCGTTGTCTGCTACGAATACAAAAAAAATCAGATAAAACTTTCTTATTTTTTCCCGGAGTATTCAAATCCCTACAAAAAATTGGGGGTTCCTATTTAACTTTTCTATTTCTCACCCCCTACCCCCTAGGGGGTTGAGGGTAATGGGTCGAGTTTCGTATCATTAGATGTCCCCCTCCGAGGCGAAGAAATTTTAATTACAATTTTTTTTATTCGATGTGTAGTTTTCGTAATATTTCAATGTCTTCACGGAAATTGAACACCTTGTATTTATATTGCACTGTAAAAGGGTCAAAGAACAGTAGTAATAAAAATCCAAGGATGTAATCAACCGATGTACCATGTGCTTGAAATAAACTACTAATTACAGTCAGGCCATGTACACCTTGTTACAAGAAGTCCAGCATATCACATGGAAGTCCTATCACTTGTAATAATAAATGGTAATAACAAATACGCAGAGATGTGCAAAATCTTTAAAACTATTAAAGACGGTCGCTTTTCATCTTCAATCCGATGATATAGTAGAAGAAATGAATAGAACTATTAATTCGTATTTATCGAAGGTAATTTCATCAAAGTGCACTTTATTAATACAACACACATAATTTATTTCAACCTTTACAAAGCCATTGTAAGAGTTGAAACTATAGTCAAAAATAAATCATGTGTGTGATATCAATAAAGTGCAGATTCCTTTAAAGTTTCTCATATCTATTAATTTATCAAATTATATTATTATCGGATTGATGACACTGATGCTTGGCGAAACTTAATTATGCAATTATTAAATAAAAACACGACTGTTTAGAGTTTTGCTTTATTTTGTAACAGTGTATCTGATAGATAAGTGAATTGCTTCTATAAGATAGTATTTTTTCAAACAGAGATTTTGTAGGGCGTTTCAAGAAGAATATTGGGATTTCGAACAAGTAGCATTTAAGAATGTTAAAATTAAACGAATTGATGCTTTGGTGATGATTTGAAAGGTAATGTAAACGATCGTCTGTAAAGATAATATTTGTAGATTCATAATTATTGAAAATCATAAAGTGGGATTCAGAATTGAGTAATAACCCTGCTGTTCTACCATCTAAAACTTCAATAGTGTCGGGTGTGCCGCAACGCTCACTTGTTGGACCAATTTTGTTTCTGCTTTTTGTCAATGATGTATGGGATTGCTTTAATTATGCTCGATGCTTATTATTTGCAGACGATTTAAAATTGTATCACCCAATTGATGATATTCCACATAGTTATGAAATGCAATCTGGTTTAGATAATTTGCGCGACTGGTGTGATTACAATGAACTTCCTTTAACTCTAAACTAGGCGCACGGGCTCAAAAACGACCCCTTGTATAACTTCGTGAAATTTATTTGCTGAAATTTCATACCACATATAATCCTCAAACAAGTCTAGTTTTACATAAATACCAATTCATCACTCTAATATGAAAACAATGTTTCTATTTACAAGTGTTTTTATATGCAAAAATACAGAAATTACCCCATGCGCCTACTAACATCAGTCGATTTTTTCCGGATTGCCCCATGCGCCCACTGATCGTTTAAAATTCATTAGATGACCCCATGCGTCCACTAACGTGTGGCCTAACTCAAAAGTGGGTCAACGCAACCACTGCTGAAGAGATTTGGAGATGTTTCTTCAACGCACGCGCACTCTAAATTTTTGTGGATTGCACCAACATCTTTATCCAGAATATTCAACCAAAATTTGGAATTCAAAATAAATAAACAATTAACTTTGTTGGTATCACTTTTTATTTACACTTGTAACTATAGTTTCGACAACTTCAGCTTGTCATTATCAAACAATGGTAAATAAAAAGTGATACCAACAAAGTTAATTGTTTATTTATTTTGAATTATCAAAATGTATCAAGAAGTGAAAGCCTCCACAATTACTTATTTAAAATTTGGAAGACCACGTAACGTGAGATCTACAACAGTCATAGAAATGCAAGCATACCTAGGACTCTTGTACATTGCAGGTGTTTCGATCTTCACATCTGTACTACTTGGTCACCAATAAAACACGATAACGGTTTCCTACGTTACACGGAAGAGGAAGGGTGTCATGTTACTTTCAACAATGCAACTGGAAGGCGAAGAGAGCATCAACGGTGAAGAAAAACGGGAAATCATCAAATATTATAACACGACGAAAAGTGCATCAGATACCATTGATCTAATGTGCGTATTCTACGATGCTGGCCACCGACCGAACAGGTGACCCTTATCTATTTTTTCCACTTGATGAATGTTACTGAAATCAACGCATACATCATGTTCAAGAAAAAATAAACTGTGAAAAAAAAATCACACACACGATTTCTTGAAAAAACCTGTGCTACAGTTTGTGAAACCGTTCCAGGAAAGTAGGCTGAATTCTATCATCACCCTAAGGGATACCAGAAGGCGGATCGAGCTGAAATTTGGAATAACACGTCAGGCAATACCGGAAAAGAGAAGGAATGAAAAATGTAAGCGCTGCGATTACTACCCCTGGAATAATGACAAAAAATATCAAGAATGGTATGGCTTGTGCGAAACGTATGTGAAAATTGTCTGAATCTTTCTAATATGGATTAATTATTTGTTAATATACAACAATATTCACTGCAAATGTTTTTCTAATTTTCTTTCCCTTCAATTTTTTTATTACTTTCTCTATATAGTATACAGGGTTGCTGATATGTATGGAAAAAGTCGAATGTCTTCTAAAGTAAGATAGCTAGCAAAAAATGTTAAGATACAAAAGTTTTAGGGTTTTTTAAAAACTATCAGAATAAAGACAAATTAAGTACACAGGATTAGTTAATATAATAATAATAGTAAACTGTTTAAGATTATATTAATCCTAAGACTATTTTATTTTTGAGAAATCTTAAAATATGTTATAGTAATATGCTAGAAAAATCACCTACCTATCCTACTAATATATGAACACTTTGAAAGAACCTTTGTTTTTAATTTTGTATAATTTCATTTAACACTGCAATAGTTTTTAGGAAACTAAAAGTCTGAGTGTGATGAATGTTTAATTGTTTATGTAGGGCGGGTGGGTGGCCTCTATCCCACCCTCCAAACTTTAAAACACTCCCAAAATTCAAATGAGTGTACTTTTATTTCTAAAACGACTTATTATTTAAATTATCCTTCTGAAAAATTGTTGATTATGTGTTTAAAATTGAAGGGTGTTATAGTGGCCACCCACATACATTTAAACTTTAATCTAAAACACTGATACACAATTTTAAAAAATACAATAGCAATTCCGCTTTAGTTTTTAAGAAAACTAAAATGGCAACAGTGATTATAAATTTTAAAAATTTAATAAAGTGGGTGAGAAATGAAATTTACCAAAGTTTAAATTAAAAATTTAAAAATGGTTGAAGAACAAAAAAAAATTTAAAATTTATAAGTTAAAATAAGTTGAATTTTATACTAAACAGTTGAAAATTTTCAGATTAAGAAAACAATTGGAATACAGATGAAACATTTTTAAAATTAATTTATAAAATCAGTCTAAATACGCCTAATTACAAAGAAGAGAAAAAATTGATCCAAAAAGCATAGCTAATATTAGAGTAGAAATAATACTAACAATATAATGTTAACATCATTCTCTCCTTAATAAAACTTTTTAATTTTACCACGAACAAAAAAAACAACAGAAAATCAGCTGATAAATTACAATTACTTAGAAAATGACAAGTTAAAACAGTTGAAATAAAATAAAACCAATGGAATTTGATTTCAAAAAAATGCAAACTTTCTATAAATACACATTAGTATAATGTTTAAAACAACAAAAGAAATTTAAGAAAAAAATATAACATAAATATAATTTGCTAAGGAATAACAGTTGAAATCTTTTTTTTGGGCAAATTTTGACAAAATTCTTGCACCAATAAATTCATACAATAAAATATATATTATATAAACTAAGAAAAAATTTCAGTTTTTCAATTATAATTTTCACAATAATATTTAAATTAAAAAATCTTGCACCAATGGATTCCTACAATTAAATTTATTTAAATCAAGTAAAAATCTAAAATTCTAACTTTTGAATATTAAAATATGTTTTCAGAAATTTTCAAATATTTTTTTTTATTTAACTGAACGTACTCTTGACCTGCGACAATAAACTATGCGTTAACCTAGCGCCTATTTTCCCGCTTAAACTCCAGCGTACTCTTGACCTACCTCAACGTATAATTTGTTCGGGTGGGTCAGGAGTACGAGAGGTCTTTGTTGCATTGTTTGTTGAGGTAGGTCAAAAGTACGATAGAATAAGTAATAATCGAGTTTATAAGTTTAAGATATTATTGTGTTTATTATAGTTTAATGAATTGACAAAAAATTATAAAGCTTTTGAATATATAGAAAATTTCAAAAATCTGAACTGCTAAAATTTCGCAACCTGGAAGAGAAATTTATTGAAAAAAATAGGAAGGAATTACTGAAAATTAACAGATTTTTTTAGAAATTAGAAGAAAACATTCTATAAGAATAAAAAAACTTATTAAATGCAATAAATTGTCTTAATTTTTGAGATTTTTTTGGATTTAGTAGAAAATTGTGAAAGCAAAATTTTAAAAACTGTGAAGAAAAATCGCAACCTGAAAGGTAAACTTATTTTGAAATTTAAGAATTCCAAATAAATAAATTGAAATAATAATAATTGAAACAATGCTAAAAAATTCGGTTTGTTGTAATGGTAGAAATTTTTCTCGGAAATTCTGGAAAATTGCAAAAACTTTTAAATTAAGGGTTAAGCATCGGGAAATGTAAAGCTATTACCTTTAGTAGACGATTTCGTTTAATTGAATTTAATATTGGGGTTTATTTTGATAACAAACTCTTGTTTAGGTAACATATAGATTATAACTGTAAGAAAGCTCTGAAACTAATGGGTTTTATATTGAGACAGTGTAGAAATTTTAGTTTTGACACTCTAAAAACTTTACTTGTGCGTTCTAATGTCGAGTACGCATTCATTATATGGTCTCCTTATAAACACTACAAAGAACAAATTGAACGAGTTCAGAAAAAAATTATTTCATTTGTATCTTTTAAATTAAATTTATCCATGAATGGTTATAAATCAGTTTGTTGTGTGTTAAATATTAAATACCTTGAATTATAAAGGATCAAATCAGACATATGATTCCTATTTAAAATGGTCACTGGAATGATTTCTAGTGATATTTTGGAAAATATTGATTTTTACTTTCCTTTATCAACTCGATCTTTAAGGAATAAACCAATATTTAGATTGAAAAGATCATTAAATAATTACAGTCTTTGTTGCCGCGAATACAAACAAACGTTTCCGACCGTTTGAGACCCAGGTACCTGCACACGGTCCGCGCGTTCTAGCAACCCAAGGATGGATACCATAAACCCTTCGAGGAAGCGAAGAATGAGCAATTGGATCATGTTAGGCACGGGCACGTTTTACGCCAACAAAAGAACAGTAAAAGTGCAGTCTTTTTTATTGACCTCTAGACAAACACCGTGGAAAGATTAGCGGCAACAGGGAAAGCTACGCTCTCCTTCCTAACAAGAAAGGACAAATACGAAGTGTGGTACCCCATTTTTCAACTAGGAAAAGGAAGAGGTCCCACCCCCACAAAGCACCAAGCACCCTGGAAGAGAAATACAAAAAAAACAGAACTCATCAAGATACTCTCTCTTGTCATCATTTATTTTAAAACTACTAGAAAAACTAGTAGACAGGCACATACGGGAAGGAGTTTTAAAGGACTCACCACTACACCGTCAACAACATGAAGTCCAAGCGGGAAAGTCATGCGAGCCAGCAATCCATCAGCTAGTGAGCAGATGCGAAAAGACCCTACAATGCAAATGCGTTGCGTTAGGGGCCTTTCTGGATATTGAAGGGGCGTTTGACAACACAACCTTCAACTCCATAGCAACAGCAATGGAGAAAAGAGGAATTAACCCGCAAGTCCGACAATGGGTAAACAAGATGCTCAGAAGTCGGACAGTGACAACTACACTATATGGAAAAACAGCAGAAGCGTTAGTCGCTGGCGGGTGCCCGAGGTGTTCTCTCGCCGCTCCTATGGTGCCTCGTCATGGTCGACCTTCTGCTGCTACTCGAAAGCCAGGGCATATATGCACTAGGGTATGCAGATGATCTGACCATTCTAGTAAGCGGGAAGTTTGGGACCACTGTATCAAACTTGATGCAGAAGAGACTAAATACCGTAGAAAGATGGTGCAGGAATGAGGGATTAACTGTAAATCCGGTCAAAACGGCGATCGTCCCTTTTACTAGACGACGAAAAAGCAATGACATAAAATCACTACGTATGTATGAAATGGAAGTTCCAATCAAAAATGAAATAAAATATTTAGGGGTCATACTTGATACCAGATTGAAACACTTGGGGGCTGACTTGCTAGCTAAACAAGGAGCAGCAGGTGAATTCATAGGACCTGAACCCGCTTTCGGAATACCCCATGAAACCAGAAAGGATAAAATCCGACGCAAGTTAGCAGAGGAGCGCAAAAAGGCATGGCAAAACCAAAATGGAATGAGACATACGAGACTCTTCCTGGCTGGTCCGGTACCTGACAGCATGCTGAAGCTGTCTAGACTGAGCAGATTGAAACTAAGAAAAATCACAGGACTAGCCACTGGGCACTGTGACCTGAACAAGCACAAACATAGGATGGGCATTGAGAAAAGCCCCCTATGCCGTGGGTGTCTGGAAGAAAAGGAAACTCCTCAACACCTACTGTGCACTTGCGAAGCATACAAACAAGAACGCAAGGCGAAACTCGGGAAGCCCATGCTTCCTGTAGAACAGCTAAGGAATATCCCCTGGCAGAAACTCCTGGACTTCTTAGAAGATACATTAGTTCCAAAGGAGTAAAACAGGCAGAGGCGCACTAAAGGACCACGGAGACACGCTAAGCGAGGATAAAAAAAAGTACTCTCGCGACAACAACATATTTCATATTCATTCATTATTACACTTTGTCTATAGTTCCTATTCAAAGAATTATCAGGTTGACCTCGATATATTTGATGATCATTTCTCAAAATTCAAATCCAAATTAAACACTCTCAATATAAATAGAATAATATGACTACAAAACGTACATCATGTTCTATACAAAGTTATATTTTGTTTTAGTTATAAAGTGTATTTATTTGTATTTAATTCAATAATTTCTTTTCCTTACAAATATATAAAGTAGGTCATTATCTTTAATATGTGTGTATATATGTGCATATGTACAGGGTGTACATAAAGTAGGGAATCAATTCGATTAAAATACAGGGCATTTTCTTTCAGAAAAATGCTCGGACAGGTGTCTTATTTTTTAACGCATATTTTTTCAGATAAAATTCAAATATACAGGGTGTCCCAAAATTGAGATACGACCTCTAAGTTGAAATTTTCAAATGTGAACATATTGCATTTATGGATTCTTCGTAAAATTCTGAGTATTTTTCATGTAGCATACCCCATGTCGATATTCAGTTTTTTTGGAAGAAATAAAAGAAAATATCTTTATTTGCTCGTATATACAGTGTGGACAGGTACAACACCCGTTTTTTTTTTTAAGGGAAGTATAGGCTTGTGATATATCGTTTTAAAGGTCTCTTCATTCTCTATTTAAAAATACTATCATTTTTCAAGTTTACTGCAAAAATTAACAATAAAAAAATTAAAACAAATACATTTCAATTGAACCTGGTTTACTCTTTATTGCTTAATAATAGAGAGTTTATTTATTTTTGAAATCTAATTTAACGATATAAACGATGATTTAAAATTACATTTTATTTATTTATTTTAGCCACAATGTTAAATTTTACAAATTGGATTAATAGGTCAGTAATCATGCTGTAGAAAATTACACATTTGCAGTAGCTTATATCGTTTTAATTAACCTTTGTTATCTTAAGTATCAATATGAACTAGTGCATTGTTTCGAGAGTAAACAGTGTAAACTATTAGGATTACAATTAGCAATTTCAGTGATAATAATTTTGGACGATAATGGCCAATCGTGGCACACGAACGTCGATTGGGATGTACTAAAAGTTATTAAACTCTGCCCGGGGCCGTTTATTGGCGTGCAGGAATGTTCATAAATTAAATCCACGATAATCGCACAGATATCGGGAAAAGCGGAGTTCCATACTATCAATACAATACACAGATATGCCCTTAACCCAATAATACGAATAAGAACGCCGGCGAAAATGAGAACGTTTCATTGTTGCGTTTTCACGCTCGAGTAGTGGCGATTCAATTAAATCCACTAATGCCGTTGACTTTTTCCGTATTTTTATTTATTTGTAAAAGTTATGTGTGCGAACGATATAGGGCTTAATCCGCAGATGGTTTAATCCCATTTTATTATTGCCGGAGCAGAACTCGGCCTTCCATTAATCATTCCCCTGAAAAGAATTCCGGCGGGCAGCATTCAATTAACGGGTAGGACGTTTTCCCAAAAGGTCGACTTTTCAAAAACAATAATACACTTAATCGAAAAAAATGTAATTACCATGGCGAGAACGAAATAAAAAAAAAACGAGAAAGAAACGCGATCCTCGTTAATCATCCGAGCCCGTTTATTGGGCGATTTTTTTCGCGCTGTTTGTAATTAATGGGCCAAAAAATCCTCTATCGCGGACCGGTTTCAAATTTTCGCGATCGATTTACCCGCGCGAAACGTCCACTAGATAAGATAAGCGGGATTGCTTACGGAGTTTATCTCCACGACTCTGCATGGGAATGGCTGGAAATCTTGGGGCGGGGACTTAAGAAATGTTCTTATATTAAGTTAATTATGTTTTTTGAATTTCATTAAAAGTTAATAATATCAAGCAATTTACCTATTTTCACTTATTTATAAGAAACACCTATTCGAATACAAAATCAAATTAACGCTGAAATAGAACAACACAGTTAAGAGGGTTTCGCATTTATTGTTGAACACTGCAATATGTTTCACCACACAGAGGTTTCATCAGGCGGATGAATACTATTCATTATCATTTTATCTTACAAATTCCTACAATTTTCCAGTATTTTTTAAATTTGTTTTAATTTCTCTTCTAAATTACGAAAATTCTCATTGGGCATTCTAGATTTTTTCAACAATTTTTCATCCATTTTCAAGTATTTTTTCCAGGTTAAAGATGTTGTGTGGCCGCCGATATCATAGAATGGCTTTGATAGCCCAAAAATATACACATAGAAAAAAGTTCTAAAGTAGGGATCAGAGTGGGGACTGAACTAGCGAGGTCGGATTATACCCGAACTATACTTTATTAATAATAGTTCGCGTACATTTTACAGGTACCGCTTAATAGTGGATTCCTTTAACTCCGCTATATCCCCCTAGATATCTGCCAGGTGATGTGGGTTCATTACACATCCCTTTTCATTGATGCGTCTTCTATATCCTGGTAGCCGTTCCGTCGCCGTTTCTCCTTCGGAATTCCCTGCAGCGCTGTAGAGCCGGGAAGGATTTCGAAAGGGAGAGTAGGGTTGAGTAGGCATAGGTCCAGGTGTAAAACTCTCGAGAATTTCCGGTAGTGGTATAATGACGACGAAGTGGTCAGGCCCCAAATTCAATTCTTCCATGGTGGGTCGCCTGTATATGGTCGTAAACTTTAGAACGCCTACTTCGGGGTAAGGTAGTATGATGGTCAGCATAACACGAAGGCCATCCGGTTTCAGTGCCCTAGGAGAATAGTACAGGACTGGCTCGGCAGCAACGGGTGATAGAGAGAAACCAAATAATTCCTTTAGCCGACGTGCCAAAGCGAATCCTTGCCGGGCGTAGGAGGTAAACTTCCAATGGGAGAACAATCTATGATCAGCAAGATCCAAAGATCCAGTCGAAACGCATTGGATATTTTTTCTTAATAGGTAGGAGCCCGAAAATTTTGGAGCTAGCTTAGCAAATACTCCACTGGCCAGGGAGAGCGGATGATCTCGTTTCATGGCACCAATTTCTACATCGGAGATTTTAGTAGTACCGGTGAAAATTGAATATCTTCCCTCAATTTAACTTAAAAAAATCCAGTATTTCATTGAATCGTTGGAGCCTTGTGACTTGCGATCGACGTCCTCTTCTATTAGGCCCCGGAACATTTACTTGAAGTTTCTTTAAGATTCTAGGGATTCTCTGAATGTTTTGCATGCTGAGCGGTATTGAGTGCGAATGTTATTTCTGGCAGGAATTTATCCCAGTTCCGGTGATCATCCTCGCAATATTGAGAGATAATGGTCTTCAGGATTTTATTCCCTCTATCGGCTGGGTTGACCTACAATGTATACGGCGGAATAGCCCGTCTCACAATACCGTGATCCTTCAGGAATCCTTCAAGTTCCTCACTAGTAAATTGTTTAGCAATATGCAATATTACTGTTTTTGGAAAACCGAAGAATAATATTCTCATTGAAAAGTTTGCAGGCTTTCTTACGGGTGGCCGCTCATATAGGTGAACATTCTACCTACTGGGCGAAGCGGTCCTGAAATATCAGAATATAAGCATTTCCGCGAGATGACCACGCATTAGACCTGTACTACCACTGTACTATCCCACGGTCCCTCAATTTTTATTGAGTGCATAAGTCCAGGTGTTTTTTGTTGTACCGGTTTATACTGCTGGCAATTTTTACAGCGTCGGACGTAATTTCAAAAGTCACGGAACATTTCTGGCCAATAAAATTTGGCAGCGATCTGATTGATTGTTTTAGCGATACCCAAATGATGGACAGTTGCGTCGTCGTGTTTCTCTTTTAAAACACATAGCTTCCAAGGGGTAACTAACCCTGGCTCGGAGCACTCGTTTTGTTCCCAGAAAAGTCGGTATAGCAATAATCCGAAAAGTCTTTAGGACGTGGCTCAGCGTTGCTTTGTTTAGTGATGTACCAATCATTTATAATTAGAAGAAGTTCTTCCACTTGTGCCTCACTTACAGGCTGCCTGGATTGAGCATCAACTACTTGATTAAGTACACCTTTGCGATAGGTAATGTCGAATTCGGTTTGCTGAAGGCTGATGGCCCAACGAGTTCCTATAAACAATAGCCTCTTAAGATACTAGTAGTCCGTTATGACATAAAATGTATATGCTCCAGATATGACTTCATTTGGTTAATTGCCTAAACTATAGCCAGACACTCCTTTTCGACGACAAAGTAGTTTCGTTCGCGCGGTTGAGGGAACGACTAGCGTATACAATCACTTTATCATATCCGTTTTCATTTTGAGGTAACATAGCTCTAATTCCGAAATCCGATGCGTCAGTCTGTAGATAAAACTGTTCATCAAAATCCGGGCATACTAGGACCGGTGTGCTAAATTTTGATAGGCTTGTTGTTGCTCAGACTCCCATCTCCAGCGTATATTTCTACCCAGTCAATGGAGCGGTTACTCCAGAAAATTCCTAAAAAATGTCAAAGTTCCTTTAATTAGGGCAGGTTTTCATTGACCATATGTCCTAAGTACTTGATTTCCTTCTGGCAGAATTGACAGTTTTCTAAATGTTCTTCAAAATTTCTTCCAATCATTATACTATCATCAGGATAGGAGTATGCGTATAGTTCCATTTCGGCTCCGATTACTTTGTCCAATCGTCTTTAGAAGGTAACAGGTGCTAAATGGTATGTCTTTGATCTGGAATATCCATTTGCCAGTAAGGGCGAAAGCATAACGGCTTCTCGGTTTCGAGGTTCTAGAGGTACTTTCCAATAGCCAATTTTCAAATTTAGGGTGGAAATATATTTAGCTTGGTTAAGTTTATCTAAGATTACTCGCCTGAAATCTAAACAAAATCTTCGTTTTCCATTTTTCTTGAGTACAATCAATATCAACGGACAAACTCCACAAACTATGACTAGCAGATGGCTCAATAACGCCATCTTTTAGCATCTTTTCGATATTTTAATTGATGACCAATTGGGGTAGGTATGTTTGTTTAATAGGGATTGGGTCCAATTGAAGTTTGTGTTCTGCCGATGTGGTACATCCTTGCTGCAGGACCAAACGAGGTTTCTGTATATTTCTAAACAAAACAAAAATAGTATTAAAATTGCAATTAAAATACAAAATGATTTTAATTACCCACGTGAATGCAGTAATTCAATATTATTATATGTAGTAATCACACTAAATATATAAATATATTTATTACTACCGAATAAGTATTTTGACAAATTATTAAATTGAAAAACACCTCTTATACATGCCTTCTCCTGTTTCTACGCATCCCTTCCATACTTTCTTCACCAACCTTCACTCGTCTTAATCTACATAGCTTCATCTCATACCCGGCTACTCTCCTTGACGTTTCGCTCCACACGCTCTCCCTATTCGTTTCCTGAAACAATATGTATCCCTGCATCGGTTTTTCCACCCCCAACATCTGCTTCAGAAACCACCACTGTTTTTTCTCCAACCTTTCGTTTCTCCTGATCCCCCATACCACCACACCATATATTAAGATCGGTCTCACGCACGCATCCCATAGGTCACACGTCACTCATACACCTTTCCCATTTTTTTTCACCACCCTCACCCTTTCCTCGCCTTCCTCTGCACCCACCTGACATGCTCCTTATAACTACTCATAAATATGAAACCCAGAAATTAAACACTTCGAGAGGGTTCTCGATCAGCTCTCCCTTCCATTCTAGCCATTTTCTTCTTCCATCCCTTCCTGTATTCCTAAATCTAATCCACTTTGTTTTTCCAACATTTGCCCTCAAATCTCCCCTGTCCATGAATTTATCCACTCTTTCATGCCTTCCTACTTCCTCGCTATCAACACCATGTCGTCCGCATATGCTAACATCCAAACCTTCTCCCAAAGTCATACCCCTTCTTATTCTCTATTCTTTTACTCCAAGCTCCATCACATGCTGTATGATACTGGCAAGAATAAAGATCTGGCCCAAGTTCCTCTCTCTTGCCTAAAACCTTCTTGCATCTTTGGCACCAATTATCTCTATTCCACCTCCTCTTTCAGCCTGTTCTTCACTATCGTCATCCCTAGCTTATGCCCTGTTTTTATCATTAAAAACTGTAGGGGATGATGTTATAGTTTTCGATTTTCCCCTGTCCCCTTTCTTGTGTAAAGGGCATTTTTCCCCCATCTTCTACGATTCTGGTATGTCCTTCTTCCCTCTCCATATCCGGTTGAAAACCTCCCTGAATCTTTCCTTCCCCTCACTTCTTATTTCCTTCAACATCTTCGACTTCAATCCATCTGGTCCCGCCGCTTTCTCTCTTTTCAAAAAGAAAGCTCTCTTCACTTCCTCTCCTAGGAAGTTATCGCCGCCCCCCTTCACCTTCCTCTCCCAACCCTTCCCGCTACCTTACTTACATTTCTCAGCCCACTTCTCCAACTCTTCCTCCGCCTGCGTCTTCCTTCGTCTACTCTTTAGTGCCCTCCACATTTCCGCCCCGTTTTTCCTCACAATTCTCACCTCCGACTTTGTCCGTCTGCACTCTTCTTCCTCCAACTCTTTCATATATCTCATCTTAACCTCCATCAGTTTCTCTCTCATCTATGTCATCACCTTTTCCCGATTCTTGGGTCCTTATTTCTATCTTCAGTTACCAATAGTCCCTGCATCCTCTACCTTCATCATTTTCAGCTCCTTCCTATTACACCCCGTCACCGCCAAGTAATCTATCACTGATCCTCCATTCAGTCATAAATACGTTATCCTCCCGTACTAATTTTGTATCTCCCATCCGTCAACCATCGCCCGCTCCTGCGTTCACATATTTATCCTGAGACTTAATCACTTCCCTGGTGTCTCTGTTCCTTTTTACCTTTTTTCAGGTTTTACATCAAAATTTGACTTTTGAACACTTAATTATTGTTCCCTTTCAACAATAAATGGCACCTTTATGATAATATCAATTTCACATATAAATTCATGTTCTTTATTTGCTATACTTCTATTATTCGACAATCCTATATTTAATACTTTCTCCGTTTTTATATTTCCCATTATATTTTGCGTCTTTTTTTTTGTTTTCGATTAGCTTAATTTTCTTGTTTCTAATTTTATTTAAATTTTTCTTGGTTCTAATTGCATATCTTATTTTATATAGAAATGATAATACATTTTTTCATTAATAGGCTCTTGTTATAATATTTGCTGCACATTTTATATTTGACAGAATCAATTTAGCAATATTCAAACGCATATGGTGTTGTTACAAGTTTTTGTAATAATAAACTTTAAAGTTGGAAATAGAAAAGTGTTTGAAAGAGGTGTCAAAGTAATGTTAAGCCATGTGTGGTAACTTCGAGAACGTGCACAATATGCACCTCTGTATTATGTATAGTTGCATACCAAAACGCAAATAATCGATGCTATAAAAATACACCCTGGCTTACTTTAAATGTATAACTCCTGTCCGCTATAAACATGTAAGCATAATTCGATGCTAACAGGAATGTTTATTCGGCGCGAAGAACGAAAGAGTAAAACTAATTCTTATTCTTGTAATGGGTCGATTTTTATCGCGGCATTTACGGCCTAATAAAATCCCGGAGGCTTAATACCCTTCCAGTTTCATCTCCCCCTTTTTTTTTCGCCCCGAGAACTGCGCGAAAAACTAAAACCGTAAATAACCGGCTGCGTCTCGGGATTAAATAATGCAAATTGCTTACACTGTCGACGATCCCGCGACGCCCCCCAAAGGAAAAATTGCGTCCGCAAATTTTCACCGCGATAAATTCCTCTAATAAGAATACCGGAATAGTGGAAAAGGGAACGATTTTAAAGAAATGGTAAGAAATTGCATCAAATAATTAAAGTAGAGCGTTAAACGTAAGTTGATTATTATCTAATTTATCATAGATTCAAGAAGGGGATCACTTAGTAATAGGTATAATATTGGGTACCGCAGAAATATGGGACTATATTAATTCTAAACAAATTAGAATTATAGAATAAAATTAAGCACGTGTTGGATGCCTTGGAATAACTTTTTTTGCGCGAGAGGAGGAATTCTTTATGGACCGTCTCTTCCACAGTCATATTATAGTCCTGGCCATCTAACGGCATCCTATTTTGTTTGATCGGCCAGCATTGTAAGCACAAGTTTTTCGACCGTCAGTGGCACCCGCAGCTCTTCCTCCAGCTGTGTTCTCTTGGTGTTCCACCGCCCCAATTGAGCAGCGTATGACCGGCGTCATCAGTAGCGTCCACAGACCAGACGCACCTCCCACTTTCGACTAAGATAAAGAAATCACATAATCACTACCGCACACACGCAAGAAGTTTTCGGATTGAATTTGTCAGTGGAGGTAATGATAATGTATTAAACGTCTGCCAATGTGTTAATGGAAGCTATCATTCTGAAGTTGCATCAGTACATACTTTTACAGTTCACCAAGCAACTATAAAAGCTCTGGCCAGATGCTCATGGCAACCCCACTACCTCGCAAGTGGAGGTGGTACTACCGACCAATATATCTAGTTTGGAACTGTAACACTAACTCCTGCATTTTATCCGTTAACACCCAATCAATTTTGTAGAAAAAAACTTATTCAGTCATGGATTTGCCAAAAACCAATTGATAATTTAGAAATATCTTGATTTAACGAGAATTGTTTAATTAACAGGATACACTGCTACAGTCTTGTACTTGTCGATGTGACTAGATGTTACTGTTGTGCCCTCAATAGGTTCCGATGAGACAAGCTTCAACTATTTCGACCCTTGCCACCATCATTTTAAGAGATCAATTTTACTGACATCATAGCGTATTTAATCTACTGTCCGCTAGAGGTCTGTTTAGCCAGTTTTTTCTCACCAAGTTTTACATATTAGCCGTCGGTAGGTACTTTTTGAGCGTTGTTTTTTACGCATTTATTCACGCATGCAAGAATAGGGGTTTTCCTGGAATAAAATGTTGGTATTGTTTTTTTTGCAGAGGATGAAATTCTCTGATTTGGATGTCGAAGAGAACATTGAGGATCAGCCAGATGACCTAACCTCAGATTATTGAGAATTGAGGATTATGGCCCAAAAGATGATATTCCCCTTTCAATGACCTAGTCTTTAAAAAAACGATAGTCGAACGCGGAACGTATTTCATGGATCAGAAAATCATTATCACCCCCTAATACGGATTATTCACATTTAACACAAAAAGCCCATTGCTATATTGTTAAAGTTAAGCTCAGATGTACTTAGTACATATTTAGTTTTAAGCAGTTGGCAGTATTAAGAGTTTGTATTTATAAGGTTGCACATAATAAAGTGAGGTCTCTTCTGATGCTCAAGGAGACAGCACATTAATTTATTAACCTCATAATCCACGCCATTTTAACAGGTTATGGGCCCAGAGCACATGTGATCCAAATAACGTTTTTTTTTTGGTTATGTGTGTGCTGCTTTGAGTGAATGAACTCGAATTTAAAAATGTCTTCACTACCAGTAATAAGTGTACCGAAACTTAAGGGACGTGAAAATTATGTTTGGGCATTTGCGGCAAGGAAGTACTTGATCCTGGAGGGACTACAAAAGTAGATTAAAACGGAGCCGAGTGTAACCGACGTAAATCAAATCCTGGAGGATGAAAGGGCGCAAGCAAAACTCGTGCTATTAGTAGACCCTTCAATATACACACACGTGAAGGATGCAACAACTACGAAATCGTTGTACGACAATTCAGGCTTTTCGCGGAGGATTAGTTTGTTGCGGACCTTAATATCGACGAGGTTGGAAACATGCGATTCGATGGAGGAATACGTGAGCCGTATTATCGAAACAAGCCAAAAGCTTAGTGGTACGGCCTTAAGATAGACGATATATGGATAGGATCATTGTTACTAGCTGGATTAACAGAGAAATTCATGCCAATTATAATGGCGATTGAACATAGTGGCATAGATATTACAATGGACGCCATTAAATCGAAGTTGCTCGATTTCGATGAAGATGCCGGTAAGACAGGAAGCGCATTTTACGTTAAAAATCGGTCGGTAAGTGGCAAACGTTCGGTCAATAATGAACGTTCGGTCGGTAATGAACGCGCCGTCGGTAACTTTGACAGTAATACAACCGGGAAACCGAGAAGTGAGGTTAAGTGTTACAAGTGTAAAATGGCGGGTCATTTTAAAAACAATTGCCCATTACTTAAGGACAAGAATAAAGCGAATGCATTTAGTGTTGTGTTTTCTACAGGCAATTACGGACCAAATGACTTTTATCTGGATTCTGGTGCAAGTGTGCATATACTTGTTAACGAAGACCATTTTACAAGTATGTCAAGATGTGACAGACAAGTGTTTGTTGCTAATAGTGCAAGCCTACCAGTTGATAAAGTCAGGAATGCATTATTCAAAACTGCAGTAGGTAAAAAACATTTTGAAATAACAATAAAAAATGCTCTTTATGTCCCAGGTATGTCAACAAATTTACTTTCATTGAGTCAATTAATAGCAAATGGTAACAACGTAATCTTCGATGACACTGGCTGTAAAATTTACAATAAATATAATGAAATGATTGCTATTGCTGATTTAGTTGGTGGAGTCTACAAAATTAGACTGTATTCGGACTCAACAGATGGATGTTTAATGGCAGTGACATCAGGTGAAATGTGGCACCGAAGACTAGGACATTTGAACCATGTGGACTTTAAAAAAATGGTGAACGGTTCGGTGAATGGACTAAAGTGTTCAACTCAGAAGAAAATTGGATTGTTTAATTGTAAGGTGTGCTGTGAAGGAAAACAGTCTCGACTAACCTTCAACCACCGAGGCATCAGAGCAAATGCACCACTGGAAGTTGTGCATGGAGATGTCTGTGGTCCAATGGAGACGAAATCACTTGGAGGATCTAGATATTTCTTGTTATTCGTTGATGACTTCTCAAGAATGTCTTTTGTGTATTTCATTAAGAGTAAGGATGAAGTTTTTGAGAGCTTCAAAACATTTAAAAAATTAGTTGAAAATCAAGCAAATACTAAAATTAAATGCTTTAGATCTGATAATGGGGGAGAATTTGTGAATAGGGACTTTGAAGCCTTAATGAAACGTTGTGGCATTATCCACCAAAAAACAAACCCCTATACACCGGAACAGAATGGTTTGACTGAGAGGCTAAACCGAAGCATTGTAGAAAAAGCAAGGTGTATGCTTTTTGATGCAAAATGGGACAAAAAACTGTGGGCAGAAGCAGTGAATACTGCTGTATACGTCAAAAATCGTTGTACATCATCAAGTTTAGGCGACAAAACACCTTTCGAGATGTGGACGGGCAGAAAACCAGACGTAAGTCACCTAAAAATATTTGGTAGTATAGCCATGGTACATGTTGCCAAGGAAAAGCGTTTTAAATGGGACAAGAAATCACAAAGAAGATTAATTGTGGGTTATGGCGACAACATCAAGGGTTACAGAGTTTATAATCCTGAAGACAATTCTATAAGTACAAGCCGAGATATTATAGTGTTTGAAAAAGACAATTTTGAATCAGAAATGATCGAAGAAACAATTGTTTCAGTGGGAGATGAGGTTACTGAAGAAACAATAGTTTCAGTGGGAGATGAGTCGACCTCAGAAGAAAACACAAATGTTAACAGTACAGACCATGAGAGCGAGAATGATGATAGCAGTACTTCAGAAGAATATGTTCCAGAAAAAACAGTGGAAGTTGAAGTAGTTGAAAGACCACGTAGAGAAAAAGATTTTTCAGATTATGTTACATATCTGTGCAGTGAGTCAAATGTTTTAGGAGAAGATCCCCTGACAGTCGATGAAGCTTTGTCGTGTCCTGACAATGAGCAGTGGAGAAAGGCCATGGAAGCAGAAATTTCAGCATTCGAAGAGAATAAAGTTTGGAGCTTTGCAACTGCAACAAAGCATGGAACTTTTGTAGCGGATTTAGGTTTAAGTTAATTTAATTACGTTTACACTGAGCTAGTGGGAGTGTTAAAGTTAAGCTCAGATGTAGTTAGTACATATTTAGTTTTAAGCAGTTGACAGTATTAAGAGTTGCACATAATAAAGTGAGTTCTATTCTGATGCTCAAGGAGACAGCACGTTAATTTATTAACCTCATAATCCACGCCATTTTAACATATATTTCACCGAATACTTCCCAGATGACATCTTTCGGAAATTGGCAGAAAAAGCGAAAAGAAAAAGCCTTACACATACTCATGGGTATAATTCGCTTTCCTAGATGTACTGGACACCAGCTACGAGAATAAAAA
Organism: Ontholestes murinus; assembly: GCA_963969525.1. Lineage (NCBI taxonomy): Eukaryota > Metazoa > Arthropoda > Insecta > Coleoptera > Staphylinidae > Ontholestes > Ontholestes murinus. The sequence goes on from OZ018396.1 coordinate 23,072,332, forward strand.
AAGACCCTTTATTGGCATAACAAATTTAATCTATAGAACAACCTTTATATATACCAACTTCTACATAAAAGCTTTAGATTATATTTTTCTCTTTATCTCTCTCCCATCCCAGTCTGGCTAAAACCTTTACACCAGCTCTCATCCATTCCGTTACCTTCCTGTTTCCCCCAACCACTCCTCATGCACCCCTTCACACTCTTCTCCCAAATGACTCCATGTTTCTATCCATTCTTACAAAGTGCACACCACCATAACATTCCCTCATCCAAATCTTCCTTCCTCTCTCGCGTACCGCATCTAAGTCAAGTGAGGGTAATCTTCTCTTCATTTGAGAAGACACTAGTCAAATACCTTGGCACCCTCCCACACCTGCCACCTTTAATTCCCTGGATTGTATGAGCTCCTTTCGATACAACCTTGCCTCTCCTGCATCTCAACCAGCAGAATATACCCAGACGTTGATCTTTCAACTCCCAGAATCTGCTTCAGGAACAACAACTGCTCTCTCTCTCTCATTCATTCTTCCTTATTCCACAAGTTTCTACCCCATACAGCAAAATAGGCTTCAATTTAAGGTTAATCTGAATATACGATCTGAATATACACATGCATCGCCAATTTAAAGTTACCTGAGGACCATTTTCCCCACTTTTTTCTCACTACGCCCCAAGCTTTTCTGGCTTTCCCCTGTATCCATTTGACGTGATCACCGTATCATTAAATGCCAAGCCTAAGTATTTAAATTTCTTCACTATTTCAATCACCTTTCCCTTTCATTCCAATTTACCCACTGTTCCCTCCCTCCACTTTATTTTCCTTGCATTCACTTGCATTCCTCTTTTGTCCATATACTTCTCTACTCTTTGCATCGCCACTTTTATCTCTCCCCAGTTTTTTGCCAAAAGCACCATATCATCTAAATACGGAATCATCCATGCCTTCTTTTTCGAATCACTATTCCGCCCGCTTGCCCTTTTCTCAAAACCTTTTTCCAATTCACTAGTATATATCCACGTTTCCTCATACCCCCTTCTACACGATTCCACCATTCCTGCACTCACTCCTCTCCTTTTCAAACACTCCACTAATCTTTCTCTCGGTACAGTATCATACGCAGCTTTCAAATACAGAAAAGCAGTATACATTCTGCCCTTTTCCAACACTTTCTCCATAATCCTTGCCAGTGTAAAGGTTTCATCCCTTGTTCCCCTTCCTTTTCTAAAACCCCCTTGCTTCTCCGTCAGAATTCTATTAATCTCCAACTCCTTAATTGATATCCCTATATAATTTTCTACATTTAATGTATCTCCACTTTTGTGTACCTCTCCACATTTGATTCAGCAGCTCTCCGAACTTCTGCTTTTCCTCCTTTCCTATCTGTTTCTACATTTCTGCCTTTAACCCATCCAGTCCAGCCGCTTTCACAGTCTTCAACTCATTAAATGCTTTTTCAATTTCCTCCTCCGTAAACTCGTTAACTTCCCCAATTGACACCACTCTGCATTTCTTTGCCAATTCTTGTAGATACACTCCTATATGTTGCCTCCTCTCATCCCTCTTTAAAATACTCCATATCTCCTTTTCATTTCTACATAATTTCAATTAATTAGTCGGTTTTTCCTGGCCTGCATTTTCTTTTTCTAGCATACTCTTTCCTCTACCCAAGCTCTATTCCCTCAAAGTCTTCCTTACCTCCCTTTTTGCGTCAGTCCTTGTCGAACCAAGCGCATCTTTCGCCATCACTTCCATGTCTTCCATTGCTTTAACTTCACTCCAGTTAATCTACTCTAATCGTTTTCTCATACATGAATAAAATTTATGGAAAATCTGCAAATATCTCGTAATAGATTTAAACAGCTACAAAATAATCTAAACATTACTGATATCAACGCTGAACATAATACAGTTGACAAGCTTAGAAAAGTGCGCTCACTTATTGGACATTTGAAGTGCGATGCAAAGAATATATAGAAGAATCGATAATACCATTCAAAGGACTGATTATATAAAGCAAAAGCAATATATGAGAGGATAGCCCAATCCCTAGGGTGTGAAAGTATTTATGCCGTGTGCTTCGTTATCTACTAAAGTTCCTCTACATTTCCTGAAGATATAAAAGAAAGATATCCGGCTACAAATGGACTTCTCATTATCTTTCAAATAAAATACCGTACCTCAGTAGAAAAATATCTTCAAAAACTTGGCCGGGGCAGTAGCGATGCATAGATGGTGACAATTACATAGTAGCAGTTCAATGGTATGACAATAAAGACGCCAATATGGCTTCAAACAGTATTGGTATTGTACCTGAGGATGACGTGAATGTCAAGTGACCGTCAATAATTCGTACTTATAATGCTTTAATGGGTGGTGAGGACAAGAGTGACTTTCTTATAGCGTACCTTACCGTACCGTACCTTCATACGATCTCGCAAATCGACGCTCAGAGTTGTTTCACTACTTCAATCTAGCAGTGTGTAATTCGTGACTAGAATATACACGTGACAAAAGAATGAAAGATAATAAATTTCACATGGACTTGTTGCATTTTACCATGTCAATTGTGGAAGGATTGGCCTTCACACGTTGTTCTACTCTTAGTACTTCAAAACTCGGCCGATCTTTTTGTCAATTTTTAAGCCATTTTTAATGGGCAGGGACCCGTTCTGTTATAATTATTTATATAAAAACATATAGCATTGAAGCATGTAATAAATTTAACGTTAGAACATAATATATATAATTCAGGTTCGTCCTATTACACAAGCGGGTGGATAATCAATGGCGGAACGAAACGCGTGTTTCTTTATATAAATTGGGTAGGACAGTAAAGATTTCCTAAATCAGGATTTATCCCTTGATATAAGGAGGTCGGGACAGTGCGGACGGTGGTATTCCAGGTAAATTATTGCCGGGGAACACTTCCGCACTTTGTTCCGGATGCCGGGCATTCCGAAAACAATCGGCCGGAACGGAACCGGAGGAGGAATGATAATTCATCACCGTCGTAACTCCCTGCCCCTGAAAAATTTAATACTGCTGCCGTTTCGGCCCTTTGGATGCGATGAATTATTAAAGGAGGACTGTACGCCCACTGCTGCATTCCACGAAAAACGGGTGTATTTCCCGAATTTCACGTTCGCGCCGATTAAGCGTGTTTGTTTAGGTCGGATTCAATCCGGGGTGAGCGTAATCTAAGGAATGTGTAAATTTGTGCGTTTCATCGGCATTCGTTCGTCGCGGGTAAATAAAGCTAAGCTTTATTAATCAAACGTGTAATTTAGTGTGTATATTTTACATTTACACATTTAACAAAATGATAGACTCATTAAATATTAGTTTTCTAAACACCATAATACCTATATCTAGAGTTAAATGCTCAATTTTTCTACCTAAACAGTGATCTTATTACAATTTAACAAGGATACAAGGGCTACCTTTTATATTTCGAAAATACAGAGTCCAAGTGCTGCCATCTGACAAACGACGTCCTTAACACAAAGTACAACTTTTACTCAAAACCTCCTAATATCCATGCTCCATTTGTGTTTTTTATAATGAATTGGTAATTCAGTTTCCAAACCAAAAGCCATGTGGGAGGTTATAAACTCTAGCAGAGGATTAAGTAATAAAAAAGAACATACGTTGTGGTATATTTAAAGGAATTTAACCAATACTCCTACAAATATCATAAGATTTTACCAAAGTCTAATATTGATCGTATAACTTTAATCTATTGCCATTCCTCAATACTGGAAAGTATTTTGAATTAACAGAAGCTTATTCTAGTCTTGTGGTTAAAGCTATAAACAGTGTAAGGCTTTCAAAAGCAGAGACATCTATGGAATTTGATATGATGTCCTAAAATCTATACTTACAAGAATAATTTCACAACTAAGAAAACGAGTAAAGAAATAAAGAATAATTTTTTCCTATTTCACTAAAAATTGCGCTAGTAATACCTATTCATAAGAATGATGAATACTCATATCCCGATAATCACCAACCGATTTCACTATTACCTTTGATAGCAATTTTCTTAAAGATATTACAAATACTGCTGATAGAATACTTCGAATAATTCAACATTTTCTGTAATAAACAATAAAGTAATTGTTTTGAGGAAAAACACTATTTAAAATCTTCGTTCTTATATCTACCTAAAACGTTTGACTGTGTGACACACTCAATCCTTCTAAGAAAGTTGTATTTCTATAATTTAGATCCGAAAGGCTGCAAATTGATCTTATCGTTCACACAGAACACAGTGTGCTTTACCATCTGGCATCACCTTAACTGAGCTACCAATTATACATGGGGTGTATCATTATGGGCCTTTATTGTTTTTAATATGCATAAATGACCATCCAACACAGTTCAAATTAATGATTAATTATAATATATGCGGGTAAAACTACGCTAATTTGCAAGTCTAAAGATCTAAATACAGTAACAACTTTACATACGGAGGCACAGAAGAATGTTATGAATTGGTTAGCCTCTAATCGGCTAAAAGTAAACTAGAACAAAACAACAGCTAGAGGATTTTCTCTAAGATGTGTCAGAGTGAATTAGAAATGAACAAATTTCTCGGTATGCATATTTCCACTTATTTGTCATGGTTCTCACACGGTGATGCAACTGCCAGGAAATTATGCTCATCGAAATTTGCTACATGTTCCCTATAAACAGAGGTTTCAAATAAAGTTCTGCAAGTAGGATTCCCTAATATAGTCGCACATCTAATGGCTTAGTATCTGGGGCCACTTTTCTACCAGGACCAGTATTTTTGGTCTGCAGCTGTAATCGAAAAATTTTATAACGCATTACCTCGAATAATTAGAACACTTGATTATACAAGATATAAGTTTTATACTTATTTACTATAAGTAGAAGCAGATCTCTATTCTGCATGTTATATATTTTTTATATTAGTAACTTCTGATACGTGTAAGGCTTTATGTTGATTCAATTAAGACTATTTATTCATATGTTTATTTCAAGAACCAAAAGTTGTTCGCGCACAAAACACTTCGAAGCAAATCGTTCTGTGGGATCTTCCAGGGATCCACCCCCAGATACCGTGGTAGGATCCCGTCGATCGTTGGCAGCTTATGATATGTCGACGTCGGGACGGCTCGTGATACAGGTCCCCTTGGTTTCCTTGATCGCCGTCCTTCCTCCCTCGGTCATCCGAGGTTCGTTCTGGTCGTTCGTTCTGGTTAGGTTGATCTGCGTGTTATCCTTTTTGACGGCTGCCGCGACCATTCCGTCGGTTTAATTATTGGGGCGCCCTCTTTTGGCGTTGTATCCTACTAGGGTGGCCGCGACCATTCCGTCGCCCTCTGTTGGCGATCCATGCTACCATCGCGCGCTACTTGAGTACTTTTGATTTAGGTGCTCGCGAGCACGGGTTCCCACAATGCACGTTTTGGAAGTACATAAATCGGAGAGGACAATTGGTACAAACGCATGCAAAAGTATATTAATCTTCATGAAGAATATTATAAAAAAACTTATAAGATGATTATTTTGCTTTGTTTTCTTTTGCCTAAATATGAAAGAACCCCACACAACCAAGCATTTCTGGGCGACAAAAACCCTCAAGAAAACGTCCACCTAACACATTATGCTTTTTTCATCAGAAACGTGCTTATATTAATAATTGACTGAATGATTATCTGTAATCGAGATAATTTATAATGTTATTTCTTAGAGCAAAACGTATTATTTCATATTAATTCATATATCATGAATTTGTGATAAACAAATTTTTGTATATATGGTGAAGGCGCCGGATTTTTATTAGAAATATACCTATAGTCTGTTCGTTGGATCTTTCGTCGTACGTCACAAACTATCGCTTCAAAAAACGACGAAAGTTTTACAGTGCGTTCTTTTTCTAACGCATTTGGTTTACTTTATCAGACTGAATGTTTCTGCGTCGTTTCTCGAAGCGATAATTTGTGACGTACGACGAAAGATCCAACGAACAGACTATATACATAAATATTTTATTATTATTAATTTGTGCTTAAAAATACGTTTGTATTTATATTAATAGAAAAGCAAAATTAAAATACTCGCTATATTTACACCGTTAAAATTCAATGTAATATAGGTATTACAAAAAATATGATTGATCAACGAGATTATTTAAGCTATATATTAGAGATATTAAAATCAATTTCTCCTAAAATATTCCAATAGGTTTATACAATATAAGCTTCTTCCTCATGTAGCTTAAAGATACCTCACCCTATTCAGCATAGAGATTAATGGCAGGACTGATCCAAATGTACCTATGACGAAACCCATTGTGATAATGTTTATAATTCGGAGAAAAGACTGCAGGAAAGAAAGAATAAACCGTCGTAGTTAACCTTTGATGGAATAATCACAAATAATTATATGTAATTTATAACATTATGAAGTATTTAAATGATGACAAATATCTCTCTCAGATAGGAAAATTATAATTAAATTAGTGTATCGAGTTATTTGAATTTTCATGCTTCGGCGCTGGCGTCACCTAAATAATGGCCCAACACATTGCAAATGTAGAAAATCTAGCAAAGAAATTGAAGGATATTGGTGAGGGGGCGATAATAACAAAGATTATTAGTACATTGTCGCCGAAGTTTCGGACTTTTCAGCAGGCGTGGCTGTCAATCAGTGAATACAGGCAAACGCTGGCACATTTAACGTCTAGATTTGTCGAAGAAGACGCAAACCTGTCACTGGCTGAGCAATTTGAAATAGCGTTCACAGTTTCGGCGGGCAGATATTCATCGTGGAAATCGCATAAAACGACGAAGAAGATTGAGCCGTCATCAAGAGGACCGAGCAAGCAGAAATCGAACCACTAGAACCAGCAGGAGGGGAGACCCAACGTTATGCGCTACCAATGCAGGAATAGATGCCACATCGCGCGTTTCTGCAGGAGCAAGCCGAAGTAGAAGTTACCAAATCAAGTCAAGGAGTTTTCTTCATTCATCGTCGAATTTCCTGGAATGGCGACAACACGAAAAATACATGGATTATGGACAGCAGAGCATCTGCCCACATGTCGTTCAGGGCCAAGCTGTGTTCTAACATGTCTGACGTCGCTGACTGTCGTGATTGGGAACAACGTGTCCATTACTTGTCATTGGAAAAGCAGGCCTCGAGATCGAGAAATTGGTTAAAGGTGAGTGACCATCACGAACGTCCTATATGTTCCAGCTTTGAAGAGAAACCTGTTCTCTGAAGCCATCGTAACGAAGAAGGGTAAACTTGTTACAAGCACAACTCTCGATGACAATAACGTCTATCGAATGCTGTTTAGGATGGCATGACAGACTTAACCATGTGAACTTTACGTGGATTAGACGAGTGACTAGGATGGGATACTTTGTGAATCTTGCATAGCAAGCAACATCGTTTTCATCACCCATCCAGAGAAGACCGCAAGGAGGTAGTTGGAGAACGAATGTTCTCTGACGTGTGCGGCACTATTGTGATTGAACCATCTAGATGAATGAGATACTTTATTCTCTTTAAGGACAGTGCGACATCGTACCTCACTGTCAGCACCATAAGGCACAAATCTGATGTCCTAGCTCGCCTGAAAGAGTATGTGCAAATGGTTAAGAAGCAACACTGTTGCTAGGTCAAGGCTTTGCACTGTGACAAAGGTCGCGAATACACAAATGAAGATTTGAAAAGCTATTTGAAGAAGGAAGGCATAATCCTGGAGAACACTTCGCCTTAAACGCCGCAGCAGAACGCCCGCATAAAGAGGGAAATGCGCACAGTCAGTGCCAGATTTATGATTCACGCGATGGATACGCCTAGGTACCTCTGGGGAGAAGGGGTAAACACGGCTGTATACCTTCTCAACGGACTCCGACGAGCGAGAAGGGAACTACGACGCCGTACGACATCTTCATGGGGAGGAAGCCGACATTGTCACACCTGAAGAAGTACGGCTGCACCACATTCATGCACATTCCCGACATCCAAAGGACCAAGCTAGATAACAAATCCAGCAAACTCATATTTGTTGGATACGAAGGAAATTCCGACAACTACCGACTGTTTGATCTAGTGAACAAAAAGGTGAAGGTTTCGAGGAATGTAATTTTCGACGAACACACTATTATCGCTGCTGAGAAAAGGACGATCCAGATTAGCCACGCACCAATGAAGACTGCAGATGATGACACTGAAGAGTACCCTGGAGATCCAGGCCAGCTCCAGATGCCAGCGACCGGCGGGAAGATTCCTGCAGCAGAGATAGCCTCGCCTCGCAGGACCTGGATGGAGAAGAGCTATTCAACGCAAAACTGTTAAACGTCGAAGCCGTTCAAGAGGATGGAGCGGTCGCCAATAACGCCAGGGACTTCAGCCTGAGAATGGAAGTCATCAGGTCGAAATGGGTTTTTACCATCAAAGATCCAACATCGAACAAGCCAAAATTCGAGGCCAGGCCATAGCCTTGACACATAGATTTTCTCAAGAAAAGGGAGTCGACTACGAGGTCGAGATCTTCTCGCCTACTACACGATTCGATCAGAATCCTCTTGACCACAGCTGTCAAATAATGATTTTAAAATGTTGCAGTTCGATGATCGAATGGCATTCTTGTATGGATTCTATACGAAACCATCTATATGGATCACCAGAGGGAGCTAATATCAACGGGGGAGAAGTATGCAGACTACAAAGGTTAATATACGGATTAAAGCAGGCATCACGATGCTGGAACGAAAAGTTCAACCAGATTATGCTCGACCAAGGATTTCAACGAGGAGCAAATAAGTGCTTCTACACTGACTCTATAATCATCGTTAGTCTCTAGGTCGATGATGGACCCATCATGTCCTCGGATGGAGCGTTGCTCCGCAGTTTCGTGAACAAATTTAGGAAGCAGTTCGAAATAACAGTTTCGGAACCGGGACATTTTGTCGGGATGGAGATCCCAACGAGAATGATGAAGCTAACGATCGTCGGATATTCATCCACCAATCCAGTTACATTCACAGGGTGATCGAGAAGTTTCACATGCAACTGAAAAAGCCATATTTTGTTTATCCTTTTATGGTAACGAATCACTCAATTTGATGGAGTATTAGTTATTTGAATGTTCATGCTTCGATGCTAGCGCCACCTATACGATGTGTTAGATACTTCTTGTGGTGTACGCGCGAACGAACAAGCCATACATTCTATTTGTATACAAAATGGTTAAATAAACGTTTAGTTCAGTAAAAAAGTCGATTTTTTCAAAATAGTACAATAGAAAATAGACAAACTTTTATTAATGATAAAGTGGTACTTTCCTTTGAATCACAAAAAGATGTTTTGGTGAGCAAAAATAGTTTAATTACTACGTACACAAAAGCCAATCTTTAATTTTATTAGTAATCCTATTGATTGCAACTATACTTTTAGTTATAATACTGCATTACAATACATGTTGAAAATGTTAAATATTTTGGATATTGGAAATTTAGATTATAGATTATTTTTTGAAAAATTCGTGTCGGAAAATGATCTAAATTTCTAATAATATAGTTATGTAACATTTTCTTAATGTATCATCATGCAGTATTATAGCAATCAAATGTATCTGAATAGCGGTTTTCAGAGACACGAGATGGATGACTTTGAAACAAGAGCTGCTTTAGATAAACTATTTGTTAGACTCATGCTGTAGAATCAACGATAAATCTCTCTATACTGTTCAGTTGTAATTTTTATAGAAAACTTTCCAGTTAACCTCTGCTATGTTCGACCTCATTGAACGACTTTGAAAATATAATAGACTTATTATGTTAAAAGCAATGGTCGTTACTTTAAATATCTATATTAGGTCAATGATGCGCTGGAGAAGTACAAGTAAAATCTACATAATATAGAGCACCATTTGTCAAAGATAAATGACATTTCCTACTTATGTTCACAAGACAGTATCGACAATTATCTAAAACTTTGTTTATTACAGTTTTCTTCTATCTGTTATAATAATCGAAATATATTCATTTAAAAAAATTGACACTTTTTACTTTTTTTTAAATATCTAGTTACCCTTGACTTTTTTGAAAACTTTGAAAATATAATTTTATTCGTCTCGTAAATCTACACTTCTTTTCTCATTTAACCGTTTTTCTATATGTTATAGTTTCCGTGATCCCCATAGAAAATATCTAAAAAAACTCACCCCGTATATAAAAAATATAGATAACGACAATAATATTAAAGTTGAACTGTTAACAGCAAAATCTTGAGTTATCCCAGGTCAAACAAATCACATTACCTCGCTTAGAACTAGCTCTAGTGTTTTGTCAGTTGAATTATCAAATCAGTATTATAATTAAAATCAACTTCAAAACTATGTGTCTGGTCTGATTCAAAGATGACATTATCTTGGATAAACTCATTTCCCAGCCGTTGAAAATGTTTTGTTGTAAGTAGGGTTTCACAAATTCATCAATTAACTGACTAATAATTGGCACCATGTAAAATCTGGTGATAATCCCGCCGATTTAATTTCTCGAGACTTGTGCCCCAATGGTAACGCTGCGCACCGCCTATGGTGGCATATACCACGTTGGCTCCAAAACGATATTTATCCGGAAGCTGCTAAAATCATAAAACGAAAATATGTATGTTGATGATTTATTAACTGGCTACAATAATTTAAACTCGTTAATTATTCACTGTTCAGAAGTGACTGATATGTTAAACTCTGCCGGATTTCCACTTAGAAAATAGAGATCAACTAGTAGCAAATTAATTGATCACTTTAATAATAACAATAGTTTGTTCGTGTTCGTGTTAATCCGAGATTAGTTCTCCGCGTCCCATCAAAGCATTGGCGCATGAAATATCTATAGCGTGTGTATGGATCCCACAAACGTGCGGCACAAGGTTATAAGAAAGTTATTTTGTCAACGCCTTCGATTAAGATGTTTAGTCCCGAATAACTTCTAGTCAAGTTACATTTAAATACTATTTTGTGACTGCTGCACCGTTTAAAATTTACGGCTATTACCACGTTGTCATACCATTTACCATTTAAGCATTATTATTCCATCCTTCATCACGTCTTCAGACGAACCACAGCGTTTTTCTTCATTACACTGACCAAGGAGAAGGGTGGGACCTTGAATCTATCTACTATCCCGCAAGTATTACAACAAATTGTAGTTGTAGAAATTGATTTAAAAATACGTTGAAATTATCGCTCCGGCATCCTCCAAAAACCTCAAAATAACCAAGTGCCAAATTGGTGGTCGTATTTTGATAGATAATGAAGTCATAACAGAGTCCACTTCATCCGCATAAGGTGTAAAATTTTATACCCCAGTCGAAGAGAAAGAAAGAGGATGTTAAATAAGTTACCATAATTTGCCATTATGGTCTAACATCAGTCACTTAATAATAAACAGATTTAATAAGCTTTTATTCTTTGTTGGAGAGATGAAAAATCATTCGTAAAAATTCGTACACCGGTAATAGGTCGTTTTCTTGTTTTTTTATAGATTATATAAAAAAATATAAATATTGATTCTGATAGAGGGAGAGAGAATATTGGAATGAGTCATTTATGAAGAATGGATTTTTTGCACAAAACTCAGGATTTTCAAGAGACTGGCACATAATTTTTAATCAAGCGCGCCTGTATATTTGTCACATTTACTGTAAATTGTCAACAAAATGCATGGAAGTCATTTCTTGAGTTTCCTTTGACTTGAGAAGAGATTTTCAATAATTATATACATTATACAGGGTGTTCAAATTAAGTGAAGACATTGAAATATTTCGAACACTACACATCGAATAAAAAAAGGTATAATTAAAATTTGTTCGCCTCCAAGGGGGACATCTAATGATACAAAACTCGACCCACTACCCTCAACCCCCTAGGGAGTAAGGGGTGAGAAATAGAAAAGTTAAATATTCATGACAGACGCTATAATCGACAAAATTCAAAATTGCAAAAATCGTTGAAATATGAGGATTGATTTCCGGCGAAATACGAGGGGCTTTCATAAAATAAGGTTCCCTATGATGATGAGAAATAATGTGACGTGCTGGGAGAAATGTAAAACACTGTCTTACACTGTAAAATCTCCCTCTCTCTATTCCCACCTATCCCGCCACGCTACATCGCTCAATGCCGGCCTAGCAGCCTTCAAAGATGGAGCTCCCTATCGCTGTTACCGCCAGATGCGAATTGACTATTGACATTCGTCGTCAGTTAATCGAAGTTTATGGGGAAACTCATAAAACGACAATGAGTCGACTCACATGCGCATCTATGACAAAAAAGATTTGGATAGTATTTATTCAGAATTCACTTAATTTCATTTCTAGGAAACAATTTACAAGTGAACAGTCCTCAAAGGCTGCTATACAAAAAAAAATTAAGATTAATTTTCCGGAGTATTCAAATCCGTACAAAAATATGGGGGTTCCTATTTAACTTTTCTATTTCTCACCCCCTACCCCTAGGGGGTTGAGGGTAGTGGGTCGAGTTGTATCAGTAGATATCCCCCTCCGAGGCGAACAAATTTTAATTATATTTTTTTATTCAATGTGTAGTTTTCGAGATATTTCAATGTCTTCACTTGAATTGAACACCCTGTATATCCCAAAGTAAGGTAATGAATGGGCTCCCCTCGGTCTATATTATTATAGTGCGCATTCATAAGTCTACTGCTTTTATCCTCATATCTAAATGCGATTTTTAAGTGGAACTTATACATACATATACATATCTATATAAAAACATACACGAACATGCACACATACACACACTCACATACATTTACTCGTAATGCAGAGTCCCCCCACTATGACTATTCTTGCAGACCCTTCAAGTAATCTAATAGTTTCCCTTTAAATTTATTTACATATTCTTGTTTCCTTATATCTACTGGTTAACAATTATATTCTTTTGCAAATTTAAAGAAGAGAATATTTTGTCCTGCTTTTGTTCTCTTGTGATCAAGAAAAATATTTTCTCTGCTTCTCGTATTATACTTATGAATATCAGCATTAGTGATGACACTGTTATCAAAGTATGTAGGCATCTATACAACTATTATTTGAATAAATAAAATAGCTTCAAATTAAGAAAAAATTACTATATTTAGCCACCCTAATCGTTCTAACGTGGTCTTAATACTCGTATATTTATTACACTTTAAAATAATTCACATCCCTTTATTTTCTAATACATATTTGGAATCTATCCAATTACCCCCTATGTGTCAGGACTAGTAAAGTTCCTGTAAAGTAGAAATGGGGCAGTACGATTGTATTATATATTGTTTTTTGGTCACTGGATAGATAATTTTTTTCATATTCTATTAAAAATATGTGAAAATGAGTCGTTGCACATCTTAACTGCACTCCCCATAAGAATATGGCATAATGATTCATATAAGACCAAATTCATTAAAAAATATGAATATTACAGATGTTTACTCAAAAATAATTTTTTTCTTTTTATTTATTTTTCATTAAAATAATAGATAATAATTTTATCAAGAATGACCTGTTGTATTGCATTATATAGTATTTAATCTACGATCGTACAGAAAGTAGACGCTTTTTGCATCATTTTTCATTGTAAAAGTAGCTTTTTAAAGCACTAGTGCTTTTTTACGTTTTTATTGCACGGTAATGTCAAACTGTTTTTATTGCACAGAATTGTCAAATTTGACAGATGAATATATTTCGACGAAAAACTTAATTTTTATTAATTGATACAAATAACTAATAAACTATAAATAATATATATATATTATACAAACCAAATGGCAGATTTAAGAACTCTGAAGATTTCATTTAATGCAAGTCGGAGCGATTACAATAAAGTGAACATTTTTTTCCATAAATAATAATGGCGGCCAACATTTGTGCAACTTGTTTACTGGTTGCTAAGTAACGCTTTCATTAGTGCACTGCGGGTAAAATATGTTTTCATTAATTGAATTATTGAAATGACACTAATATATTACTCATAAGAATATATTCTTTGAAATCCTTTACGATCGAAGATAAAATTTTGTAAGGCACACGTGTAAAAAGTTTCTGTATTGCACTCCTGGCTTTAAAAAAACTCGCTCGTTCCTCGCTCGTCAGTTCGTGCAATAAAGCATCACTTTTACACTTGTACCTTAAATAACTATTTATTATTTATTTATATGTATAACTCTTTTTTATTTTATTATATTACATTCATTCTTTACTATCAACTTTGTTATTCCTGCATATAACATATTTACAAATTAATACATAAACAAAAATTTAAATAACAAGAATAATGAGCAAGTTCACTGATTTCCAATGTTTAATTTTGTCCCATTTTAGGAGGCATTAGTCTGACATGACAAATTAATTTAGAAAATGATGAAATGAAACTTCTTTTGTTCAACAATATATAAAAAGTATATACAGCGGTAATACAAACTCTTGAGTTTAATAACATCATATTCAAGTAAACACAAAAAAAAAACTGTAAGGTATTAGTCTTGAAGTATGAAATTATTTATTTACAAATTTGTACTTTTGTATTTATAAATTTTATTTTCATTTTTTATTTGTTCTACTTGTAAACATTTTTATTATGTCTACTATATATTTTAACATTTTGAAATGTATATATGTTCCCTCAGGCCCGCCGCTAGCCGCTTAAGCGCCCGCGTGCGGAACTGACAGGGCCGCCCCTCATCTATCCTATTTTTCCCGAATTTAAATTTGGTTAGGTAGTTATGGGAGTGTATTAAAAACCACTATAATAATCAATTTATTTTAAAGTCTACAATAAAACTGTACAGGCAAGGACCTATAAAAATTTAACTTTTCTTGCTTTTACACTTTTTTTACACGATACTAGCTTTTATTTGTCTAGTATCTAAACTATCTAATATTACAGATTCTATCGAAATAATGGATAAATTACTCAGTCTTGGTTGATGCATAGTTGACCTTAAATAATTCTTAATAATTGATAATTTGGTGTTTAATATTTACTGCATCCTTAACTACTAAAATGCACAATGATTGATTTCCCAAATATTTTTCTGCAACCCATTGTGTTTTCCACGCATGTTAGACCTTTATCATAACCTTGCCCACCCGAATATTGAATATCAAGGTTTGATTGTAAAAATATATTCAAAACAAAATTTAATAAACCACGCCAGTTGAACTAGTGACTGCACAAAAACCGATGAAGTGTTTGCATACCTCTACTTTTTTATTTGTTTAGATTAACATGTCTAAGTATTACTGTTATTTGTTCCGTATGGCTTGCATCCGCTGTACATTCTAATATGACAGAAAAATATTTCAATTCTCTAGCTTTGCCCAAAATACAATTTTTATCGCTATGCGAGTAATGCAATAATTTCATTTAGAATTTGATCTCCTAAATAATGAGCCTTGCCCTTCCGACTAGAATCAGATTTCAATTCAATATTGCAAATATTTTCCCGCATAACTGAATCAAAAGAAGCTAACATTTCTATTGCTTTTAGAAAATTGCCTTTATCATTCTTAAAAAAATGTTTCGAAGAACATCGAAAAGCCAGACATTGGCATGATAAAAACTTTGTAATGGCAATAATTCTTTCTAATACAACACACCAATGCCGTTCAAACAGTCTTAGTTGCATATGATTGACAGTAGTCTTGACCATATTATTTAATTGCACCGATGATTTCACATTTTTATTGTAGAAATCGCTGGTTTCATGTTTTTTCAGTTAATGATGAATGCTGCCAATAAGAACAACTGCTCAAATCACACAGACCACTTGCAGTTTTAACTAACATTTTGCGAAATTTTTGGTTCATTGCCATTAACGGGAAAACTGTGGTTATGCACCTGTACAGAACCACGCCCAACTAAAATATTAACAAGATTACTATTAATACCAGTAGGCCACAAAACCAGGTCGTCACTACATGTCAAACTGATAGAAACCGCTTTACAAGTACCTTCACTTGTATTATTTCTACAGTCACTTTCTGAGGCTGCAACTAATTGTTTGCTCTTCAGATTCTTTCAAATGTCCGGAAGCTGACGTCAAAGCTGTGCTAGTTACAATAATTTCTTGACAATCCTTATTTTCTGGTTTGTTTAAACATAGAACCATTCATTTGTTTCTTTCTGTATCTCTTTTTCTTATTTTTGATTTCTAAATTGAGCTCCAAAAAGCCTTTTCCTCTTTGATGGTTCTGAAATCAATTTTTTGATGTATTAGATTCTACTACCTGTTGACCGTGGTTGGCATAAACATTTTTGCATGGTCCTACCAAAGCACACGTTTCGTTACGTGAAAACAAGTAACTGAAGAATGAATATTTCAAGGCGCAATTGCCATTTATTTTCAATATAGATCAATAGAAATCTTGTTATGACATAATAAAAAAAAAAATCATAGTGAATTATCAAATTGTGTGAATGAGATCGATGAAGAGATTCCTGGATTTCCCGCCCCCTTAAAAGTGCCGCCCGTGTGCGGTGCACACCCTGCACGCCTGCAATCGGCAGGCTTGTGTTACCTATTATATTTTAATATGTTTGTATTTTAATTAAGTGTTGTAATGTTCTCATTTTATTTATATTTACTATAACTCCTAATTTGTTTCTATTCCTATATTTTATGTCAAACTGCATTCAACTGAGTTGGCGGAAATTATCCATATTTTCTTGACCTGTGTAAAACTATGTTATAAGCACAAATAAACTATTATTATCATTATTATTAAATTAAAATTCATTTTTGATGAAGAATTAGAACCATTTTAATGTTGTTTGGTAAAAAAAATTAAAATGTATTTTATTTTTCTTTGACAGTACTACCACATATTGGTTACCATTATTATCTTTTCTAGGATATCCCCATTTAGAGCTAATCATATTTTTGCTTGGCTAGTGCATTATTCCAAAATTAACTAACAATTTTCGCTATTCTTGGAATATTTGCCAAATTTGCATTAAAAATTTAGGAAGTTCGATGTGGTTCAGGGAAACCTCTTTCCGTGTTTTCCGTGATCAGACGACAACCAGGAGTTTAAAATACAAATCCTGTATGTAAATCCATACGAATTACGTCCGCTGTTTTCATCTTCCTACCATCCCTTTTAATAATGCAGTAATTACATGAATCTGGAACCTAAATAACATTCTAAAATGAAATTTATATAAATTAAAACAAAATATATTTATAACTGAATACGTTTATTCTATAAAAATATGAATTATTTTCATTTAAAAAAAACGGAATCCTTTGATTCTTATTAAAATTTAAAAGTAATAAAAAAGTAATCACATATTTTGATAATAATAACAATACATATATTAATATAATATATAAATATCGATTAACTGTAATCATACAAATAAACACAACAAACAAATGAGGCGCCCGTATGGAATAAAAAGGCGATCTCTACACTTGGAAGGATAAGGAAACTAGGTCATTACTTACAACCAACCATATAAATAGGCACCTCTAAATATAGCGTCAGGATGTGAAGCTTTCAGAGAATCAAGCTTTGACAGCAATCTTTTTCTGTATGAGGACTTCATCAATGTGGATGTCTTCATTTGTCGATGTGTCAATTAATTTCAAACCTAATACTGAATCTATATTGTACATTTCATCTCTGTCAATTGAATGGAGGATTGATACGTATGATTTTTTTGTTACTAGATGTGTGAAATATCTACAATCCTCAACAGTCCATTTACCATGGGTTGGAGTTATTCCTATTATTTAAAAATAAAAATTAATTAAAAATTAATGATAATAGTATTATACAATTATAGCTTTTAAAAATAAAAATAAATATTTACCTAAAAGTTTAGCTTTAATTGCTTGGTATGGCAGCTCAAGGAATTCTGGATCCAGTGGATATAGATGTGACAAAGTTGAGTAGTGTCCAAAATCACAATAGAAAACGGAGATAGTTTTTGGATGAATGGTTTTAATCACACTAGTTCTGAAGTTTTTTAAAAAGATTTTTAAATGTAGGGTAATGTAACTTTTTTAAATAACTTACCTGTACCAGGTGCCATCTAAATTTGATGCGTATATACCACCCGGTACAACGTCGTCAATCCCAAGTTGTTTGAATTTTGATGGATCGGCAAACTTCTGTTGTAAGTCTCTCATTAAAGCATTCAGCCTTTGCCTTGTTTTATAAGGCTGTACCTAAATGATAAAACATTATGTTTTTTTTAAATAGTAAATATATTAGAAATTTACTGTTTAATTAAATGACTCCTTTAGTTAATATAGTTTAAAACAGTATTGTTTATATTTTTACATGTTACCAGCTAATAACATAGCCCTTTTTTGACAATACAATAATATTTAATTATCTTATTACACATAGATAATCTAGGTCAATGATTATGCACTAATAAAATAACAAAATCAATTAAATTTGGTGCAAAAATCCAAGTTGAAAAAGCAACTTACGAAAAAGTTGAATGGATGGACTGCAGTTGGAACATAAACATCAAAGAAATCTCCAACCTGTGGCAACTCCGGACTTTTTAAGTTTCCAGTTGATGGAACACCATTTTCTAATTTCATTAATTTATTATTAACCTTATCGAGCACTGGACTGGTACTCCTATAAAAATAAAGGTGAAGAATAATAAATAACATTCACAGACACGTTGAAATAATTAAATACATTGCGTATAAATTATGTTTTTCTGTGTTCGCAAAATATATCTGACAAAATATTTCACAGTCTGCATACAAATGTAAATATGTGTTCGCGCGTAACAGTGCGTGATTAGAAATATTTTAAATACTAATTGTATAACTTATAATTATTATAATTTTTTCTTTTTTGTAAATATATCTGCTCATCATTTTTCACGTTTATTTATCATTTCTACTTTACTTATTAATTCATTGTAAATATTTGTTATATCATCTTTTTATTATTTCTTACACATGCACATTTTATGTGGATAAAGCAATTCATTCATAATATAAGTGTTTAAGAATAGTCACTAGTATGTTTTCTGAAAATTGCTACAAGCATTATATTGTACGAGATTGTTTAAAAATGATTGAATTATAAATTAAATACAGTTATCTAATTATCAGATTTTAAAAAAATGTGATTATGATTATTGTCAAATTAACACTTTTTCACTTTTCCTGTTATAATGTACCAAGACAAAGTTTGAATGCAAACACAATAACAATATTAAATTAGTGGAATGATCTCGGGCACCGAACAGATATTTCTGTTAAAAAAAAATCATGAAAGCTATACTTTCTCCATATTCTATATAGAACAAGTAAAAATGAAGATGGGCCATCATAGTACTTTCCCTATATTTATCTTGAAAACATTGACGTTTACATAAAAAGGTTATTCTCAATAATTTGCCCAATTTTGGATTCTTTATAATTACTTGTTTTATAAATTTCATTAACTTCTAGTTTATTAGCAATAGGGAAAATGTCAATATTATTAATTTTAATGTTTTTTCTCACCAGTTAAGAACTATGAAAATCATGTTTTAATAAAACTTGTTCAATTTCTCATTCCCTTTAACTTTTGCTTGAAAAGTTATGTAATACTTTTCAAATTTAGAAAATTATCGAGACAAAGCACCTCGAGTGAAAACATCTACTCCTATTGTATGAATGTTTATCAAAATCTTTGCAGTTCTATAAAACCTCAAGTTTAAAAGGACCATTCTTTATTGAATTTAGTGGAATCATCTCAGGGGACCGGATATTTTCATGAAAACACTTTCCCTATCTAGGGATAACAATTACATAACCTCTACCTTCTGCTGCATTTAAAATTAGAAAATGGCACACATAATAATGCAATTTTCTTCATGTTAAATAAAAAGAACTCACATTCGGCATTTATTAAAAATATTTATTCATAAATAAACTTTTCCTTTGACAACTACAGCAAATAATTCACTATGTGAATTTTTCAATTCTGTGAATGGATTTCCACATAGTAATGCTCACAACCATTCTCTTCATTAACATGTATTATTGTTAAATAAATTGCATTTGAATATTTTATTTTGTTCTAAACAATATGGAGTATACAACTTGCATTCTGTATATCAAAAAGTCCGTTAGCATTGGAGACAATTTATAATTTGAATAACTAAATGTTTCTAAAATTTTTCTCATCATATTTTAATAGATTCAAATATTTATATGCAATTTTAAATTGCAGAATAATATATAACTATTGATGTATTTATTATTCATATAAACATGTAAAATGGATGGTTTCTAGAGTCTACTTTTCAAACATTATTTTAAGGTACGCAAAGTTGAAATTTAAATTTAAATAAATAAAAATAATTAAATATGGTGTCTCTTGTATCTACAAATACTGTAATAATATGAAATATTCATGTTTCCTTCTAATGCTAATTTGATTTTTTCATTTCGCCATTACACATGGACCTTGAAGAATACACTGTGCACTGTTGAATCACAAATTGAATTTTTATTACGAACATTAATATATTAATAAATGCATTATTTACATAATTATATTACATGCTTCTTTCAGTTATGTTTTTTTATTCCATTTAAAACTCCTGAAATTAAAAAAAAAACATACAAATTATATTATTTCCATTCATATTTACTTTCAAAAATGTATCTACCCTCAAGGTAATGTAACTTATTTTAAAAAAAAGTTAAATATGTATAATCAAATATTAAAATTAGTGTTTAAATCAATGTACTTACTTGGTAGAGGGCTCTAATGAAACAGAGATACTCTCATTCACCGAGAAGAATCCATTGTTCACACGAACAAATAATTTCACAATTGGTGGTTCAGATTCCTTCACTACTCTTAACAAAACTGGTAAATCCTGAGGGCAAACGTTCATTACTTGCTGTACGAAATCCTCTGGCACTCTTTCCAAATCCATCCGCACCCTTAATGCTTGCTCCGGGAACCGACTCACCACACTACTGATCTCGTCGAGAGGATAAAATTTTGTATCTTTAACTTTTACAACAGCTGTACGACCAATGTCAACGTAATACATCTGAACCATGGTTTTACATGGTGACCAGTCATTGATTTTTACACGATAGTGTTTATCGTCGTCTTTTGTTTTCATGAAGTACAGACTGTTTGGGTTGCTGTCAGGTGTGACATTTTCCACTGGTAGATCTTGTGCTTTTTCACGCATTATTATTTCGAGATCGGACAGGAGAGATTCTAGTTTGTCATAGCCAAGAGAGCGAATTTGAATACAGATGTCACTAGTTTTAGGATCAACGTGTACAATATGCACCTCATTGAGAACAGTCTATAATTATAGAAAAAAAAATAGAATTTAATAAAGTTGACAATATAAAAACATTGAAAAATTAAATCATACTATAGCGTACATTTCTAAAAAAAAAAAATACAACCAAAATTTAACATAAAAGTTTTATATTGAATAGACAAGGCCGTTACTTGTTGAAACTCCATTATAATCACTTAATAAAACACTGGTATAGCGTGATTTTTGAATTTTTGAAACCTCACACTATACCAGTGTTTTATTAAGTGACTAAAAGTTTTATGTTTTAACAAAATATAATTAAATAGAGTATAAATAATTTTATTATAACATAAATTTAATGAAAATAAGACGTACCAATTGTCTACGATTTTCTTTCAAATGTATACCATATTTCCAGATAGCACATTTTGTGCGCCCACATTACATTTTGCAAAAAAGTCAATTACAAACTTTATTAATCCTACTGTGATTACCACCTTCTAATCAGTGTAAGTAATTTGCTTGAAACAAATAATAACTATAAAAGCCACATTAACCCTTTAACGCCGTGCGTGTTCATATGATCACGCGCAACATAGTCATATTTAAACGACCCCTTGTCTGTCGACACTTGAGTTAAAAGGTTTTTATCATTCCCTGTGTTTAAAAACATCTTAAAAAAGTACGTGGATATATTTTTTGCATATAAAATAAAGATATTAGTGCTGTGTGAGCCATGGAAGCAAGTACGACTTTATTTATTGACATCGAGGCGGCGCAAAATATACAGTTCAGTTTATCACACAAATATTTATTTAAAAATATGGAAACAAATCATCATATTTATTAGCTGAAAGTACAATAAATATATTATTACCAAAATTGTTACAATTTTTACATTTTTTGTTGATATTAGACCGCATGTAATTGAGCGTGTTCGTATGAACACGCTAGGCGCTTGCAGTAACTAAATCCGAAATTTGTATATATTTTATTTTCTTCTCTTATTTAGCAATTTAACTTTTTGAAATGCTATTGATTTGATAGAAAATATAAATAAGAGAATTTTCATTGAACCACCGGAAGCAAATACTTCTTCTGAGTATTTGGTAGACTTTGAAGTCTATCAAGGAAAAAATCCGAATTCGTAAAATGAATATATAACAAGGTTTGGAAGTGTTGCTGCACCCTTACCGCAAATTCTTGATAATTTTCCACAAGAAAAACAACACTTATCGTATAAACTAAACTTCGATAATTTATTTACGAGTATGAATTTATTGTGCCATTTGCATGGAGAAGCTATGGTGCAACGGGAACTATTAGGGAAAATCGTATACCTAAAAGTTGTCCTTTGTCCTCACATTCTACAATAAAAAAGCGAACCTGAGGATCATACGAAAAGGCGATTTGCGAGAAAAAAATATCAGCATTGTCAAATTGGTCGATAACTCTGTTTTTTCAGTTGCTTCAACTTGCTATGGGGTGCAACCACTATCTCAAGTGCTAAGATTTAGCAGAAGGGAAAAAAGAAAAGAAATAGCAGATCGTATGGATCAAAATAAGTCTTATTACAGGATAGGCATTCGTGGAAAAAAGTGGTACTGCCCTTTATTTTTGTGGATGATGGATATAGAAATGAACAACTGTTGGCTGATAAAGAGAAAAAGTGGGGAACCTATATCTCAACTTGAATTTCGACGACATCTGAATAGCTCAATAGCGGCAAAAATATCCGACGATGTCCTATTGGATGGAAATGGATATTTAGTGGCACCATGTAATAAATATAGATGTGTGGGCCTGAATTGTTCAAGTACAGTTCGTACTATGGGTCAAATTGACCCCCTAAGCGCCTAGCGTGTTCATATGATCACGCATTATATTTCAAAAACTAAAGTGTTTTTTCATTAAAAAATAACCCTAACCCTTTATTTATATTGCATATGTACCAAAAAAGTGAGTTTTTTTAATAATTTAAAAAATAAATAAATTCCGGCGTTAAAGGGTTAAGTTTAATGTAATTATTTTTGTTTCAATCAAAAATTATTAATAAAATAACATTACTTTAGATGATAATATATTATAAATAAATGTAAATACATAATATATAATGGAAAAATAAATAAATTGCAAAAAAATTAATTAAAACGTGATTAAACTATGAAAATGACAAAGTATTTTATAAATTCATAAAGTAGTAATGATTTATAGATGTGTTTCAATTCAATAAAATTAATATTACAAACTTACTTAGATATGTATGGCAAAATAACACAATAACGAAATCTTTGTTGAGACTTGTGCAGTAATTAAATTCAAAGGACCAATTATATCTGTATAAGATATAATAAAATAATAAATTGAGTTTGACTCGTATATTGAACACTAATTACAAAATTTACAATTAAAGGTAAAATTGTCGCGACCGCTGACTGAATGTTCACAAGTGCGTGAGTGACAATACGTGTTTTTGTCCATCGACATTTGGCTGCCAGGCATACGGTCCTGGTTAGCTTAAGAAGTTCGTGGAATTTAATGCGATGCGCGGGGGGGTAAAATTTCGCCACCCTCAACCCCGAAGAAGAAAGGAAGAAGAGACGCGGGGTGTTAATGGGTGTTACACTTGTCTCACCCTGTCTAACTTAAATAATCGTTTTTGGAACGGATGCATAGTTCGCGTTATCGCACGCACTAAACCGACCTTTCCTGGGTGAATTATTTGCACACGGCCTATGCTCCATCTATTTGGGGATACATTGTCCTCATGAATGAGTACAAGCAGTTTTATCAAAATGATTTTGAGATTTGCTTTCTTCTTTCGATTTTAATGTTTTGTTTACCCTTATTTCCTCAATTTCCCAGAAACGCTTAACATTATTATTTAATTCTAAGAGAGTAACAGAGTGGCAGCTCAGCTTGGCCTGCAGGCAGTGAGCAGATACCCGACCACTAATTACCCATCCCAGTTGAGTATATTGCAACCTTAACCCTTCAGCATTTATTAGGATATGTTCTGATTTTAATAAATTGTTATACAATTCTACCCCGAGTAAAAGATCTACTTCTAACTCTGTGGGTCTGCTAATCTAATATGATAATATGATTAATTGTGTAACAACATATATTACACGAAAATTCATTAATAGTTGAATTAATACTGAGGTTTACACACTTGAGAATTTATGTTGTTACCTCCAGCAACACTGATACCGTGACGCACCTTAAATGTTTTCAATTTAAGTTGTTTAACAATGTTGTTTGAAATTACAGTGGGCATTTCGGTATTACCAAGAGTATTTTCCCATTCTAACCTGATATTTTCGGGACAACGCATTATAATTAGATTGACTAACCAATCCTCACAAGTAATTGGACGCTTTAACGCGTCTAGAGCTTATAAGTTTTGTGAAATAATATAAATTAATTCCCTATAATCTCTAATACTTTCTTTTTTGATATGCGGTAGAGCAATTTATGAATGTGGTTTTATGAGTTTGACTCGTATATTGAACACTAATTACAAAATTTACAATTAAAGGTAAAATTGTCGCGACCGCTCTGACTGAATGTTCGTTCTCGTCTCAACTTCGGGGTTGAGGGTGGCGAAATTATTACCAATTCCACGAACTTCTTAAGCTAACCAGGACCGTATGCCTGGCAGCCAAATGTCGATGGACAAAAACACGTATTGTCACTCACACACTTGACCTACAAGGAAATACACAAAAAAAAGGACCACCGTAACAAATTAGGGATGGGTCGCGATAGTTATAAAATCGCAACAATCTTAATAAACATTATTTTACTCTGTGTTGTAGATTTATAAATTTTTATATTTTTAAATTATTACCTAATTTTTTAGAATCATTTTGTAATGTTAGAACTTTAATAGTACCTAATTGAAGAATGAAATGAATGTAATTTTTTCCCTACCTTATCTAGGATTGGAAGAGCATTTTCTATCGTAATTAAGCTCATTAATTTTTGATTAATGATTTCTCCACTATCAGCATCATACAACACCACATTCACAGGGTTTTCAGCTGAAAAAACATTCCGATTTTAAATAATAAAAATAAATATATTAAAAAAAACTTACTATTTTCGTTCTCATCCATACATGGCTCCAGCCGAACCGTCATGCCATCTAAATTCAACAGGTGCTCAGATCCAGCTGAGACCTCGAAAAGTTCTTCAAGTCCTGCAAGTCGGCAAACAAATGCCTAAAAAAACAAAAATCTTAAATAAAATAATCTATTTTGTGACACCCTTTCACATTTTAATATCAACAAAAATTATTATATATATGTTGTTAATTTTATGAGCATAATTTTTATTTCTATATAGGCAAAAATAGTTTGTAGTTCTATTGGAACAAATTTATATAAATAACTATTTTCATTTTCAATAATATAACCAAAAAAAATGTATTCTAGTTACCTGACATGGCTCCCTGGCAAACTCTCTCCTTAATTGATAGATGCAGTCAGTCTGAACCACTTGGTCATCACCTCTATCCACCAATAAGCATTCAACACCATCATTATTTACATCAAGGACTCTCACACGGAACCAATTACATTCAATATATGCAGCATAATAACAGCCTTTTACAACAGTTATTGCTCTCATTGAGCTTTTATTATCCTTATCCTTATTGTACATAAGTTCCATTGCCATAATCATCTTCTCGAAAGCAATCTAAGAAATCATTTTTAGTTAAATATAAACACTAAGTAATATCTACTTACAGCTTGTGGTGTATGTATCTGTCTACACCATATCTCTTTTGTGGAAACTGAGCAGGTCACCTCAGCGAGGAATACACTTTGTTCGTTGAACTGGATGCTGCTGGTAGGTATCGAGACATCATAAGAAAGCGGCTGTGAAGACATTTTCCCTTTCTGCAAAAGCTACAAATTTCGGAAACCGTTTTACTCAACTGTTAGTAGCAAAGCGAGCTCTACATTGTTATCCCAATGGAAATCCACGGATTCTCACAAAAAGCGATTCCTGCTGTCATAAGCCCAATAATACCAAATAAATGTTATATACAGATATTAGTCAAATCCCACTCACCAAATAATGTGTCATGAATGTTACTAATACTTTATAACCAAATGTAATTGTACAGGGTATATCATTCATTCATGAGATGAAGTACTTATCCCTGTAGAGGAGTAAATAAATAAATTGGTTCAAACTATCTGATAAGCATTTGTATTATTTTAGTGTGTTTATATTTAAATGCGTGAATAAAATAATTAATGAAAACTGCAATAAAAACACAAACAATTCTAGGCTAAATTTAAATACACCAACCTAATTTAGCACATAATTCAATATGTGTTAAATAATGAATTATATATTAATTGATGAGGCATGTGTTTGAAAATAATTATAAATAAGAAAATAAAAATGCAGTGAATAAAATTTCCTGAAAATGTTTGGATAGCATAATTTGGGTGAATGAAAATATAAACTAATTTTGATCAAAAATAATTTATTATACAAATAATGCACAATCTACTGAAATAAATCAGAGGTAGTGGCAAGATCAATGTTTCAAATATTAAAAATAATAATAACAGCAAACCTAACAGGTTATAATAGTAAGGACAAAATAAATAAAAGCTTAACATTCAAATATTAGTAAAACTAAAAATAAACATTTGACTAATAAAAATAACTAAATAATAAAAAGAAATTTCTTTTGTCATGGAGCTTAAATTTAAAATAAAATTAACTCAAGAAATGACAATTTTGCAAAAACTGTACCTTTAAATTTGGGTTAAAATTTAAATAAAAGAGATAATATACTACCAAAAGGAAAGTTGTCCCAAATTTTAAGTAGTTATTGCATTGATATTAATTTGGAATATGGTCTTGTTTATTGAAATAAAATGGCAATATTGTTTTTGGTCAATAGATTGAGCATGAAATTTCTTACAAGTTTTATAAAAAAACATGATCCTTTAATATAGCAATAAATACTTAGTTATGTTTTGTTATAATATAGAAAAACTAGTATTGAACCCGGGAAATTTTTATAAATTCTTATTTCTCATGTACTTTATAAAAATAGTGCTGGTGTTGAAAATAAACAAAGCTATCTAAAAAACACAACCTAATGTAGATTTATTATATAGAAAAGAGCAATGTAAAAGATAATTAACGAGACTATTGAATTTGCCTTTTTAGGAACTCTAAAAAAATAACTTTGGCATAAAAATAGTAACTAAATCAGTCTATTCTAATTTAAATGTAACTTATTTCTTTGGTACAAAATAGTTGAGACCTACTCTAGATTTCTCGCAGTTCTACTAAAATGATAAAATACGTTTTTTTAATGTTTAAACAAAAATGTAGTAATTATATAATTCAATAATAATTACATAAATTCATTTCCACAGGTGCAATTGAATATAAATAAAAATGTATATATAATTATAAAATATGAAGACAAAATCCACAAATTTTATAAATTGTTATCTTTGTTTTGCAATAGGAAACAATTTATTTGGGATATTGTATTCTCTTTGGTATACTTTTGGCTATTTTGGGCTTTATTGATTATGAAAATATTTTAAACTAAAGTATAAATAAAAAGTTTCACTGTTAACTTATATTTTTTTCTTTATATTGTTGCAGATTGTTTTATTAGAGATATTTTGATTGGCAATAAATATAATTATTATTAGAAGAGATTGAATTCAATCATTCACTGTGATTCCATAAATTATATTAAGTATAACAGTACATTGCTTACCTGAATATTGTAATTTATTGCCAACATTACATATGTACTTACTTTATAACTCAATTTTGGAATAACCAATCAGTACTTTTTTAATTTGGGCAAGAAAATAATATTTAAATTCTATCTGCAATAGTATCTGTAACTAAAACTGAGTGACTCAAGTTATTTGTTTTTTGTCCAATATCTGAATGTATAAACAAGATTGGTATTAAAATAATAAATACTCTAAATGATTATAACAGATATTTGAATGATGAAAACTACACTAACTAAAAAATATATATAGTCTAGTAGAAACCCAGTGTTCTATAAGAATCTAAAATATATTCTATATTTATTACATTTAATCTTTTTTTATTGGAATCAAATGCATTTTTGGCACCCTTAGAAGAAATAAAATGAAATTATTATTAACCTTAAATAAACAATATACTAATGATAAGTTAGATTAAGATTTTTTCATTTTTTTTCTCTAAAATAGTTTTTTCAAAACATTATGGAAAATGTTGAAAAAAAAGTATAAAACGACATTTATGAAATGGGTATGCAATCATATACACAAAAATGTATGCAATTTAAGCATACCACTTCATTTTATAAATGGTATTCTTAAATGTTTCTCAATTTTAAGTTTCTTTAAACATTTGATTTACCATATATAAATTATTTATATTTACACTTACATTTACAATTATTATAAATAATTTGCATAAGCATTTTATTCCAAACCAAATCATTCTTTCCAGTTAATCCTTTCAGAACCTATGAGTATTGCATTTTTAAATCTGAATTTGTTGAATTAAACAACTGAATATATTAGATTAAAAAAAGTAGAGAATTCTTATTTATTATATTTAAAAAATAGAATGTTATCTTTCATAAATAAAGCAAAGAATTTGAAAATTGCTTCAAATTCAAATTGTCATTTTTGCATTTCCGTGAATTAATACTATTATAAAATGTGTTACAATTCTAAATGTCTTTCTCTAAACTAAAAGTATGCTATCATTAATGACAATCATGAATGTTAAATTTTAATTAGAAGTTATTAAAATCACCATATGATGCATGCAGTAATCCTGAAATACATTAGGTATTTAAACATTTATAAAATGCTGCATTCATATTCTAGGTGAATGGTTAAATTTGTAGTTTTACTAAAAAAAATTAGGTCTGAAAAGATTCAAAAAAAAAAACATGCAACCAGAGAAGCAGTATTACGTTTTTAAAATGGACCATTTTTATTCATCCAAGACCTGACCCGACGCATAGGTAAAGACTGTCTGTTCTTGCTATAATTACTTACATCTTCTGGCCTGCAGTAGTGAAGTACAAATTTGCTATTGTAGGCCTCCATTGAAATATTTGGACTCGCACTCAGCACTTCTAACCAGTTCGATGGAAGTTGTTCTCCATAAATATCTTTGTAATCAGCCTCAACCTGCCAGCTCCAAATTCCACTGTAGTGTTTCTGGACAAGCAACGGTATCCTCTCGAGAATATCTCTCTCATTAGATAACAGTGCATTTTGCTTATTGGATAATCCATACTTCTTTACGAGCTCTTCAAAAGCCGATCGATAAGCTACATACTTTGCTGAATGTTCGTCATAAAAGTCTTTTGGGTAACTGGTAAATGATTCACCATCAGCCTAGAGTCAAGAATTAAAATATTACAGGATATAAAATTTTCAACAAAGATTTATAAAAATATTATATTGTTAATGTAAGAAACTTCTACTTCATTATACATGTTTGAATAATTAATAAAACACTTGAACTTTGTATAACACTATGTTTTTTATTATGTTGACTAGTTTCAGCAACTCCACTTGCCATTATCGAAACAAAACTTTTGTGTGTGTTTTATTAATTATAAAAATATTATTTAAAAATAAAGAAATATAGTAGTTTTAAAAAAAATGGTCATAGATAAGTAATCGATAACTTACTTTTAAATGACAAATAAATATTACTGGCTTGTGTGGCTTGGTTTGATTTTTATGTATCTTGCAAATCGGTTCAGGCAGGTGATGGAACTTCATGAAATCCTCCAAATCCTTGATAAAATCTCCAGTCGGGGTGAAATGTTTTTCTTTGCTAAAACTGCTATCACTGTCACTACCACTTGTCCACTCATTCCACATTGGGTCATTTATATTGACTGCAGCAAGGGCATCCTTCTTTAAATTTTCCATGTAGCCAGGACTCGAGATGTCAGGTGATTTTGGAACTCCAAGTTTTTGCATCATGGTTTGTATGTTTCCTTTCGAATTGGGAACTTTATCCTCCTTTAGTATGTGTAAGGGGTTTAATTTTTTAGTATGAATCACCTCTCCTTTAGGTGTAGGACGTGTGTCATGTGAAACATTATTATTGTGGTTTACCAGTGGTTGTTTTAATCGTGAATTTGCGGGATTTGGATTAATTGGAATAAGATGTTTGGGTTGGGGGAAGCTGCTTATATTGACGAACTGGTTGTGGGAGACAGCCGCAGGTCTAGTGGAATTTTCAAAATTAGTTCGCCACTTGTTACTAACATTCTTCGGGCGCCAGTTATTTCCCGGGTGCTGATTTTGAGTAGGGTAGTGGTGTTGTTGAGAGTAACTGTTTTGTCTGTAGGATGGTTTGTGCATAGTCCTAGAAAATAAGATCTCTTAAGTCAAAACTGTTTAAATGCCATATTATTTAAGCTAAAAATTAAATTAGAAGGTTGCTTCAAGTGAAATACCTATGTCATTATAGAAAAATAAAACCATTTAAAACTGTAAAGTGCATTTGAACTAACAATAGAGAAAGTAAAGCTTGTTGGTAGTTTACATTCAGATAGGGACTAGTATCCTTCATGGGATATAATTAATTTGTTACGTTTAAACTCGCATAAATTCACAAATATCACAGCAGAATGTTCGCATGTGTATCTTTGATTTATGTAGCAAAAGTTAAATTGTAAAAAGTTTTCATTTTGATATATAAAAAATGGGTCACGAATAAAGATAAATTAATAATTTGATTAGTTTGAGGCAAATCAATGTAACCAATTGCAAAAGTTCATACATTTTTACTTATTACCTTCACTTAAGAAGTTCAGCTTTCAATTAGAGATATGTATTTTGTTTCAATTTTTTTGTAATTAATTAATTTCATTTTAATATATTTAATGCATAATAGGTTACTGATAAATACTTAAATTACTTTTTAAATATCATATTTATTAATTATTATGAATCTCATTATTTGGGATTCATGATGTAGTAAACATTCTCATCAGACTGCCCAAATAATAAAATTTAAAAATACATATTCAATTGAATTATCAAAAATATTTATGTAGTTAAGGCTTTTACTTATGTTAAAAAAAAACGTAGGTCATCAAGTAAAAAATCAATTATAAAAAGTGATATTAAAAATTTAAATAATATTGATGTTTAAGTTTTTAAATAACAACTTTACTTTCTTTATTTGGTAACAGTTTTATATTTTGTTTGTTTGTTAATAATTGAATTATTATTGAACAACAATAAGTAATGGAAATTATATAAATAATATTTAAGCCAAGAGAGTGCACAACACAAATTGCATAACCCCTCTGCATCCTTTCTCTTTCCTCAAAAATCATGTGGTGAAAGTAAAGCAGTTTAATTACCTCATCGGTGGCTTCTTTTTGGCAGCTTTCTGCTTCGCGACCATCTGACTGATGTGTGCAGTCTCATCGCTGACCTTGGCATCAACGAGAGTGTGTCCATCGGGTCCTCTGGACACTAACACGGTGGGCTCGGAACGCACAAACTCCTCTAAACTCGAAAACCCCAGCTTCCTGAATGGAATCTCACATCCCATCAATTGGTAGTAGTCCCTACTCAATTGGCGCAGTTCCACCCTGCCCTTAAGGGATATGAGGCATGCTCTAATATTGGCGACTGTCTCTTCGCGTAGCTTTTCCATGATTGGAAAACTAGAATAAAAAAATTGAAAATTATTTACAAGGATGACTTGATATAAAAAGTAATAACAATAAATTATTAATATAATTATTAAATTATTAATATAATTTATATTTGGACAAAGGTAAATAAGAATTTTTAATGACAAAGTATTTGTAGGGAGGAATGGAGAAGAGAACATTAAAATTTAGATTTAAGTTAAATATATAAATATGTAATAATAGGTATTAGTTCGACACTGAAAGGTAAAAGAATGTATAGATTAAATAAATAAGTACATATTTGTAAGAAATGATGTTTTAAAATACAAGAAAATGATGAACACAACAAGAATTGAAATAATAATAGTTGGCAAGAATTTTTTTATTTCATTTAAGACAGCAGAATAACAGCAGGCTAAAACTTCATTGTTTTGTATGTTTTATATGTAGTGTGTTAAAGTCTCAATAAATATTGTTATTATTATTAAGTTATAAAATTAGTACGTTTCTTAAAAAAATAAGTGGGCAAAATCCACATAATTATATATAATGTAATGTAGGGTAAATTAATAAATATGTAACTAAACATTGCAGTAAACAAAAAAACTGCGCATTTGCCGACATTTTATTATAACATATCTAGTATTGCACAATATGTCCATGGTGTTTTAAGTCGCACCCCTAAAACACGAATAATATACGCACAGGCAAAAACCACTTAAGTAATATTATCTAACGTACACTTACTCGATTTAAAGAAAACAAAATTTTATATACCTCGTTAACTGCACAAGTGTTTGAAGATAACATGCGTTTCTCGTCTGGAAGAATTGTTTTTTGCGCTGCGACAAAAATCAGCGAGATCTTGGCAAAACGAACACGAGAGAAAGTCGCGGCAAGTTCGGCGCACCGGAACGGAAAGTGTCGACTGGTGGTCCCCGATTTCTATACGAGATCCCCGACAGTGCACTTGCTAGATAGGTGGTGGGGCAGCCGCCCACTTTTGCCAAATGAAAATAAACAGGCTGCGAAATTCCCTGCAATTGAATCGATGCACTTTTGGGTAACCTTGGTGGCAACACTGGGCGGATGAATTTGTGTCAATTGTTTCAGTGCGCGAGTTAAAATTACATTGCCCTCGCGTAGGTTTTTTGTTTTCAGAATTTACAGTTACGCATGTTTGTGTGGCAATTAGTCCATTATATATTCGCGTTTTTATCGCAGTTATCACACATTATAACACGTTAGATAACACATTAGAAATTAACGTTCCGCAAAATGCCCATTAATGCAAAAAACTTTTCTCGTGTATCTCTAATTGAATAATTAATTAACGCTAAATTAACTTTTAATATTATAATTAAGAAATGCCTTAGATAATAATGATGATTTTTTGTATCTAATGGGTATTTAGATTTTATTGATAGCGAATATATTCATATGAATATTGTATGGTATTACAGCCAGAAAATACTATAAGGGATAACTGAATAAAAATATGCTGATTATATAAATATTTTTTTATTTATTCTACGTAATAATTTTTATTAAATATATCATTTATTATTAAATTTTATCATATTAACTGAAATTTAAAAAAAAATGTTTACTACTATAGAAAAGCATTACATAACGATACAATTTTTATATATCATAGAGGATTGTGAAAATGATGGTAGCGACCGTTATTACATGGTAGTTCATTTACCCTTTTATAGAGGATTATGTTAATTTCTATGTATTAAGTAAATGTGGCCAAGTTTATAGACGTTCTAAAAAGGATATTAATTAATTCCGGTTGTATGACATAAATCAATTCATAATCAAAAAAACTCTCTGCAGTGATTTTCTTTCGCCTAGAGAATGAACAGATCTATTGTTTTAACTTTTAGTGCCGTTACAGAAAAAAACTATAAAAAACGAAAGGCGATGAGAATGTGGTTTACTGCAATTTTCAGTTACCGCCCTAAAACTACTAACCTACTTTGTATTCTACATAGTTTAAATTCTTGCATGAAATTATCAAATCTAGCGAATTTTATTATTTGTTTTTTATTTATTGTAATCAGAGTTTTTAAACTTTTTTGAATATAGTAGAGGTACAATACGTAAACATTTTCGTAGCATTTTTAGATTTTTCTCTATTTTATCCAGCAATTTTATATTAAGTACTCAATTTCTTGCTCTTGAAAGACAAATTCTTCCAAAACTTGCAAAACTACATAATAAAACGGTAAACATATGTTGATTTTTTAGAATATCAAAAATAAAATATTTGTGGCTATGCATATTATTATATTGAATATTTACGATTATTGAAGCTGTTGTTAAAAACTAATCATTATTAACTTCATTCTGTTGATTTTAAGATTCCTATAATAACGAGGAATCGTGTTTTTGAAAGCTTTTGTATATTTTCAATTGTTTTCTCAAAAATTAAAATTTTCATACTTGAAATTATTTTTTTAACCTACTACAATAAATTTGAATATTGATTTCAACTATATTTCATAACTCTTACTCAATTTAAAAATTAAAATTTACAGATTTTTCAAATACATTCTGCAGTTTTTCAAGAACTTCAATGCATTTTAAATTTGTACCAAATTGATTGTATAAACTAGCGTACTCCTGACCTACCCCAATACGCGATTTTATATTGACCTAGCGTAAAACTTAACCTACCATAATGTATTGTAGTCAGCGTAACCTTGACCTGCTGCATAAAACTATTGCATCGGCTTGGATAACCCAAAATAAGGTCAATGTATACGTTATTAATATAGATTAAGAAAACGCTGGGTTAATATTTAATTTATTATGGTAGGTCAGGAGTACGCTAGTGTAAGCAATTTTGTGAGTTAGGCCAAGAGCACAGTTTACCGTAATAGGTCGAATAAATAGATATTTTATTGTATTTATTCTGGAAGGTCAGGAAGATCAGTTAAAGTATCATTTATTGCGGTACGTCAGCAGCAATGAGTTATATTAACCCATTTAGACCCAAACGGTCGAAAACGACCAGACAACACTCTATCCCAAACGGTACGAAACGACCGTACTAAATACCTTTAATTAAAAGTCAGTTGTGTATATTTTATGGGGCTAAAGGGTATACCCTCTGTATAAGTGATGTTTAGGCTACCATATTGACTTATCACCCCATATTAAACTTAGTAGTTATTTGTTTTTTGTGGGAATAACTTCGTACGTAAAATTGTTCAAGAACATGGCGGAAAATAATCGTTAATAACTAATTTAATTTTAACTTAAGTATAAATATTTTCTGGTCATATATAATAAAACTCCACTTATTACAATACCAACTAGCAATCAAATCGAAAAACAAGTTTGTATGCTGATAAATGGCGATGCAAATGGAAGTGTTCGTTTTCGACCGTTTGGGATAATAAGTATAAAAATCTATACTTTTGAGGTATGCTCCAATATAAAGCAATAAATCTGTGAACGAATCAATGATCAAATATTTCGCTAAACATTCATGTAAGTAGTACAAAACTTATGACTGAATTATATATCAAGGAAGGAAGGAAGTTACCGGTACAGTACGAGAAAATAGGACCGAAAAATGATGATTGCTCAATAGTAAAGTAATGAAAAGAAGTGATCGCGGTACGATCTATAGCCGTATTGACAAATATAATTGTATTGAAGTTATAAGTTGTATAGATAACAGTGTTGTTACCATTTTGTCTAATCAAAATGGCATAGAACCAGTGAAGAAGATATCACGCTTTTCTCTAAAGTAAATAAGAGTTTGAGGTACACTTATGGTATCAATATGTACAGTAAATACATGGGAGGAGTAGATCAAATGGGCAACCACATTTTAAATTGAACCTTCGATATAACTGTAAATATCTCAAGAGTTTCGACTCAAAATTAGATAAATTAGACATGTTGTTGAAGCAGAATACCAAACGTATGGTTACAAAATGACGAGACCAGATCCTAGCCAGAAATCAAAGTAAGCCAAATGCAAAAAGATATAGCAAGGCATTTAGTGCTAACTGGTTAAAAAAGCGCAAATTGTAAAAATAAAATTAACTGCACGTGAAAATTGTAATATCCCTTGATATGCATGATAAATCTTTTATAGAATATAATAAGTAGTTAATATTGTTAAAATTAATAGTTTTCGTAAATAAAATCTATAATTGTTATACACTTATTTAGTTATTTGTTTATTACAAACAATATTCTAACATTATAGACAATATTATAATAAAGTACATATTTTTTAATTTGTAGCACATTATCCCAAACGGTCGTTTTCGACCTAAGCCATAAGTCCAAAAATAAAAATGGCATTTAATAATTTTCTTTTATTTTCATCTTAGATTGAATAGTTTTATCATAAGAAATAATGACAAATACAAAATAATTTAAAAAAAGTTTCGGGCACATGGGAGTATAATATTTATCGAATTACGGGTCTAAATGGGTTAATATAAGAAATTCAAAAAAACGAACAAGCTCTAGCTAAAAATAAAACATCTAAAAGATAAACTCATACTAAACAAATATTGATGACAAGTTAAAAACAGAAAAATATGCATTAACGAACAAAAAGTAAATAAAGAGAGAATCAAAGATGAAGTAATGGCAAAATTAGATACTTGATAATGACATGCAAATTTTAATTTAACATTATTCTCTAAGTTTAATCATTTCCCCAAAATTAATTTTATGACTTTTCGTACAACAGTTGTTAAGAGAATTCAGCGATATGTGCATATGGTATACCTATTTCTACCGTGAGGTTTTGTTTTTGACATCTTAAGGACTTCACAAAATTAGTTAACTTTAAACCGTTTTATATATAAGTATGAACACTATTTTACAGCATCAAATCAATTGTAATCTGATTAATTATTATTAGAAATCTGGATATCAGTTGTAATAGAAGATAATTTTTTGATGTTTGCTTGTTTTTCGCTATGATGCATTTTACTGTAGATCATCATCGCAGTGACTTGTTCTGCGTGTTTTATTTTCTAATTCTGGTGGTGAATTCGATTCAGTACACGAGAATTTTATTTTCATTAGTAAAAATTTTGAATCTCAAAATTTAAAGAAGGAGTTATTTCGAAATAATGTAAGCAGAGGATGAACGCAATGAACGACAAAATGAGTTGTAATTGAAACATAGTCACTGTGTAATTTTTAAAATATAGTGATAAAACAAAGTTATGCTATCGTGTTTCAATTACAACTTATTCAAGATGCAAACAACAAAGTAAACGCCCCTACAATTAAATATTTAATGAAAGGCAAAATAATGAAAATGCTGTTGATGATTAACAGTTGACCGAAACAAGTTTCTCTCCTGACAGACCACCTACCTCTTCACACGCTAAAATATTTTGATGGACAAAGTAAGGCTTCGAATTTTATACAGTTTTTGTCCTAGAAAAAGAATGGAATTTACGGCAGATTCTTTGTTCTCTGCACTCGATTTTTATTTCCTAATGTTAGAATGGAATTTATCTCATCTAAAATTAGAGGCATTGTATATGTACGCGGCTATATGAACAAACAAACACCTTTTGGTCGAAATAGATGAACACAAAATCGTGATAGAAATAATGTTAACAAACAGGTCATAGACAGGGAAAGTAGATTGAAATTAAAACGAAATTAGTGAGTGAGCGACGATCGAGGAGCTGAAGTATCGAGCAGAGAAAACACAAATATCAATTCAAAACACTTAAAACAAATAAAATACATGATTATAAAGACTAAAGAATAGTAAACAAAATATTTTGTCTTATGCCAAAAATAGTAAACAGATTAAAGATGAAATAAATAAATATAATTGGTCAATAATTACAGACGAAACGATAATAACAAGAAAGATCATAAAAATCCTTTTTTAACTATATCAAATAAAAAATATTGTAAACGGAAATCGAGAAACCCCTCGCACTATTATTGGCAATATTTTAAAATATTGCATATTTTTAAACAGTCGTGTTAGTTCTACAGCATGTTACTTTATAATTTACAGGTTATTTTTACTTTCCCTATATAGAATATATAGCGAAAGTATTGTTTTCGTGAATGAGCATGTCTGTTGGCGCTGATTCTCAAACATGAATGATACGTTTGAGATGAAACTTTAAACTTAAAGTTCTATCATTAAAATTTACCTGAAAAGCTATTGGTGAAAATTAATAAATCGGAGTGAGTGTTTTATTTTTATCGATATTCTAAATTTAAAGAAAGTATTAAAACAAAAGTTAAAGGCAATGAGAAACTGAACTGGTGTTATTAAAAAAACAATAAAACCTTGTACTTATGTAATGAAAAATAAAGCATAATGCAAATTTAAGATTAAATATAAATTACCGCCTAAAGATAATCTTATCTAAGCTTGATTTAAAGCCTTTACACGTATCATGTATATAATTTTAATTAATTTATCTACGACTAATATATAATGTATGTATTATACTTGTGATTTTTGCAGTATAATGCCATATATTATTCTCTTAGGGAATAATGACGAGGGATTAATAGTCATTATTCCCTCGTGCACTCCAATCAAAAAATTTCTCAAATTAAATACCATGGAAACAAAATACACAAACTGAAAACAGTCAGTGTCAAGCGCGTAGTGTTTGTGCATTTCTAATGAGATGGATGAAAATGAAGAGTCTTTTACTTGTACACCTCCAGAAATTGTACAACTAGCTGCAGCAACAACATCTACCTTGATACCGGAAACATCGAAATCCATTTATAATAAAACGTACGCAACCTTCAACGAATGGCGTCTTCGAAAGAAAGCAAACTCATTTTCCGAACATGTTCTGCTGGCCTATTTCGCTGAATTAAGTGCAAATTACAAACCTTCTTCATTATGGTCATTTTTTTCAATCATTAAAACTATGTTGAGAATAAATCATGACGTTGATCTGGAAAAATATTGCAAACTACGAGCATTTTTAAAAAGAAAATCAGAAGGATTTCAACCAAAGAAGTCTTCCACTCTGACCCCGAAACAAATAAGAACATTTATTGACAAAGCTCCTGATAAAGTTTTTCTTTTACATAAGGTAAATATACCGAATTTAATCTGACTATTCAAAACTCATATTCTTATTTGCTTCAGGTTATATTAATTATTGGAATTATGGGTGCATGCCGCTCAAACGAGCTTTATGAAATGAATATTGAAGACGTGAAAGATCATCAAACACAGTTATTAATAACAATACCCAAGACTAAAACCAAAATTGTACGAACATTCGCCATAAACAGTACGTTTTACAATATTGTAAAGAAGTACATCAATCTCCGTCCGTCACATGTAAAAATTAATTCATTCTTTCTAAATTATCAAAAATCAAAATGTACAATACAACGTATAGGAAAAAACAAATTTGCAGATATTGGTAAACAAATTGCCAAATATTTAAAATTGCCAAATCCTGAAACTTATACCGGCCATTGTTATCGCAGATCATCTGCCACTCTGTACATTGATGGAGGAGGCGATATAACTGGATTAAAGCGTCATGGGGGCTGGAGATCTACACAGGTAGCTGAAAGTTACATTGATCAGTCTATAAGAAACAAGACAACTACAGCAGATACTATTGCTAAACAGATAAATAGTAATGAAGCATCTTCTTCCTCTTCAGCAACCGAAATTCCAAATATTTGTATTGAAAACTCTTCCAAATCTATTGATAGTTCTCGACCAATTCAATTTATTAATTGTACCATTGCTAGTGTTAATGTTATTGAAAAATAAAGTTGTTCGTTAAAACAAATTAATAAATTAGTCATAGATAAAGTAGAGTATACTACTCGCAATAATGGCTATTATTACCTCGGAATGTTACTCCCTCGCCGCTTACGCGGCTCGGTTCGTAAATGTTCCTCGGGAATAATAGCTATCATTATTACTCGTGGTATAATCTACTATTATACCCTCAAGAATTTTACTTTGTCAATTTTCTTTTATTCAAATTTTGTAATTAAAGTTAATGCAAAACGCAAGGCGATCAGTAATTAAAGTTAATATGTATGTGTAGGGTGGGCGGGTGGCCTCTATCCTACCGTTTAGTCAGTAAAACATCATAAAAAAAATATTTGAAATATTTTTATAAATAAATAGTTTAAAAATGCAATTATTTTGTCTTTGTTTACATTTTACCACAACTAACTAAAACTCTCGATTATGTTTTAGTGATTGGGGGATGGGTTAGTGGACACCCAGCCACCCTACATATTCATGATAACTTTAACTGCTAATCGTTGATGATTTTGCTGCTAAAAACAGTCAAACCTTTTATGAAATAAAAAATAAAACAAAATCAAAATTTAAGTTTAAATATAAATGACTTTCTATAGCTAATATTATCTACTTTAGATTTAAAATCTGACCACCCATCATGTATTCAATTTTTACTAATTTGCTCACTTAAAAATTTTACCTTTTGTATTTCCTTTTTATTCAAAAAGTTTCGTAATGAATTTTATTGGAAAACGCGAGACGATAATGAATTCAAGTTTATATGTACATCTAGGGTTGGTGGGTGGCCTCTATCCCACCCTCCAATCAGTTAATTTTGAAATAATGTTGTTTATTAATTTTTTACAACTACCACCCTCCAATCTATAAAACATAAGCGAGGGTTTTAGTAAAAAGTTGTAAATCCTAAATAAATAGATTTATTCAAACAATTTTTGAAAAATAAGATAATTTTTCAAACAAAAGTTAAAGAGAATGAAAAACTAAACAAGTTTTATTAAAACATGTTTTTTATAAAGTTCTTAAATTAATAATTTTGACATTTTTTTCCTATTGCTAATAACTGAAATTAATATAATAAGTAATTGTAAAGAATTCAAAATTGAGCAAATTATTAAGAATAGCCTTTTTGTGTAAAGTATTATAATAGCCACATCACATGTTTAAGTTGCAATTTTAATGTATTAAATTATCTATACTTTTTATGATATAAAAGAAAATTTAACTTCAGATATTTCAAATCAAAAGATTGTTTGGCTTGCCTAATAACAAAAAAAAAACAAATATTAAAATAGGAATAATTCAATATCTCAGAAGTAAGTATGTGTTTATTAAAAATACTTCAATATGCTATATAAATAAATTTGTTATTTTTTTGAATTGCTATAAATTTCCATTTTACCTTTAATCAAAATAAATATCCCCTAAAAATATTGCCATGCAATTTAACACTTTATAATCCGGAAATTCCTAATCTTATTGTCGTGCAACTGTAGTGTATTTTTAGGATTTTCCAAAATTTGGGCTTAATAACCTTAGTGAGGCTTAACGACTTCGGTCGATTGCCGTTTTGTAAGGAGTTTCAAAAAATGTCTTTCTATTATTAACCTTATTGCTTTATTACTGAAATAACATTTTTCAACAAGAATCTAAACCTTGTAATTTTTACAGTTCTATATCATAGATCTAAAAAATCTGTGAATTTAAACAAGTTAATATTAAAACTTTGTCTATTCCGACAAATTTTGATGATGAATTAGAAAAATATAGCGAAATTATTGCAAACCAATTAAGCAATTACATTTAAAGTATAAAAATATATAAAATAAAAGATTGTAATGTATTTTGGATGATGTAACAAACAAATGTAGTAACACCTACCTAAAATGATTTTTGGCGACACCAACGACTGTATTCTAGGCACCTGTGATAAAAATAACCTTATACAATTTATTTTACTTTTATATCGCCAATTTGAAAATGGATTTTTTCTAAATCTAAATTAGAATATCCTAAACCGATGTTTGTGAAAACAAATAATAATTGATCCGGATTCTAAATAAAATTTATATTTTTTCCAATTGTAAATATTATTTGGAAAATAATTATACCGGGTGTTCGATAAAAAAAACGCCCAACGTCATAACTTTGTTATTTATTAACCGATTTGAATCAACTAAAAAACAAATCGAATGGCCGATTGAATGAAATAACATTAATTTTATATTTTTTCAAAATTAACTTCATTGGCAAATGACTGTCAACTATAAATTTTTAAATAAGTGTGATTTTCAAATTTTTATTTAATGTATATTCTTCACCTGAAGAAGCAATTGTAGTGAGTTAAATAAAAAAATGAAAATCAAACACTTATTATTAATAAAATATAAATTATTTATGTTAAAAGCAAAAAAATAACGGTTTGATCTAATTGTTTATATTCTAATTAAATAATTCATTTTATATATTTCTCTAATTATAAATATGTGGGAAATAATAATCCTAGATTAAAATTGATCTAATGAACTGTTAAAAGAAAAAAAAACGATTTGTATTAAGTTTGTAAGTGATGTAAAGAATTTCTAGACATTTTATATTTTAATTGATTAATTTTCAAACAATATATATTTTTCTGATTATAAATACAAAATGGAAAATAATACGATTATTTTAGTACAAAGAAACGATGCATTAAAAAACCGGTATTAAAATTAATGTAACAAACTATTTGTATATGTTAAAAACTAAACAAGTATAGTGTGTATTAATTAAATTTGTAAATGACGAGAATTTGCAGAAATTTGTTATAAAGATGATTTTGTGCCTATTTAAAATAATATTTCACATTAATTTTAATAGAAAGAATAAATTTACATTAGAATAAATGTAAGTTTTCATTTTTAGCATATTTTAGCTTTAAGCAGGCCCTAAAGCTAAAATGCAACCACTAATTAATTCCTATACTAATTAAGAAGCTCCCCATCAATAATAATTAACAAAACAGTTTTTTTCAAATTTAAAAATCCAGGGCTGAAAGGATTAATACCATTCTTATTATTTCACTTAGGACACACATTGTTTAATTGAAATTTGATTTTAGTGTATAAACATTTATTTAAAACCTAAAACTGCAATCAAGACTGGTTTTCCGTTAAATTTATTTCAAAAACGACCTTAAAGCCAATCCTTGACTGGAAATATTACGAAAGCCAGATCCAGACAAAGGTAATCGCTTTTGAACGACCATATGTCCATAAACTCGTAAA
The DNA here is from genome assembly GCA_963969525.1 of Ontholestes murinus. Classification (NCBI taxonomy): domain Eukaryota; kingdom Metazoa; phylum Arthropoda; class Insecta; order Coleoptera; family Staphylinidae; genus Ontholestes; species Ontholestes murinus. The sequence goes on from OZ018396.1 coordinate 23,115,378, forward strand.
TCTTTTGAGCTGAGAACCCAAAACATAAAACAAATTTACACATCCTTGTAAAGAAATCTTGAAATATTACTGCACGTGTTAGGGGTTAAGTGTTCAGAAAGTGACAAACAAACAAACCGTGTTAATCTCTAATAGCCAATATCGTAAAAAACGCACTAGACATAAGTTTCATCTTCCAATAATTTGATCTTATTTATTACTTGAGAGTATTTAAAAACGCCATTGACAATATCTTAATGATGTGATTGTGAAATTTTGTATGGAATGGACATTTGTTAATTTTCACGATGTAAGCAAATACTTTTTTACTTAGAAATTATGTAAACATAAACAGATTTCTTTGACAAAAATAAATATTTGAATTGAAAAATTGAAAATTCACTCGAAATTAAAAATTAAAAGTCGTGTTGTGTTTTTTTGATGTTATACAATACAACACGTTTGCATTAATTATTTGTAATTAAAAAAGTGAATTTTTCTTTTCAATTCAGTGTAAGTATGGATTACAACGATGGTAACCATTCTCTTCATTAAGATTTAATGCCCATTATTCTGGAGATATTTATGCCATAATACGAATTTGGCACTGAAAAAAATAAAATATACAGTGTTGAAATAAAACAAACTGAATGGAAAAAAAGTGAATTCAGTTTACAAACTTGGGAACAAAAATTAAATGTACTACATATTTTATTTTGTATTACTGCTTTAGTCTTGGCATTACTAATTACAATGATAAAAGATGGCGCCTAGTAAAGGTGTTGAAAATCTTTTATCGTGTAAAAGTGCAATTAACTACCGACGACGAAAGTATATAGTGTTTTATATGTGACGTAAAATTTCATATATCGTGTGTTATGAAGAGAGTGGATTCTGCAAGTCCCGAAATCAAGAATCTCAAATGGGTATGTGATTCATGCATTATCGACTTTCCAAGCAAACGGAAATCTTACCTTAATTTGAAGTGTACACATAACTTTGTGGATTATAACACCGAACTCACAATTAAATTTAACACGTTGTTTAATATGGTCAAAAACATTGAAAATCAGATCCTAACCATAAAATCTGATAATCCAACCAAAAAGAAAACTTTTTGAAGAAAAATTGGATTCTGTAACACAACTAAATCCAAGTAACATGAGTTCGTCTATTTGGAAACAGAGTGAACTAGTCGTCCCAAAATTAGGTACGAGTGATATCAACATCGGGGATAAGTCTCAAAAAACACATACTCAAGCGTTCATGAAAAACACTACTCGAATTAATCCAAATTTAACTGTATCGGAGACCAACGGCGCTCTAAAAAAAGTCCATTGGAATTCAAGATAACAAAAATCGTGAGGAAATAAAAATAAACACTACAATTACTGAAGAGAACACTGAATCGGATGATTTTACACTAGTGACCCGAAAAAAGGAAAACAAAAGGAAACAGCAACCATTGATGGCAACAGAAAACCCTTTGTTTAAAGGTGTCTCCAAAATGGGTAATCACATACATGTATCCAGACTTGATCCAGCAGCAAAAGTTGAAGATATTATTTATTTTATTTATTTATTTATTGTTTAAATCTAAAATACATACTACTATAATTTTAATTGAAGAGACCCGGGCGAAGTTCATTTTTTCGAGATGTTCTTCCACTCTGACCCATTCAGCCTATTCTCGTGATGAATTATTTGTTGATGTTCTTCCGACGGCTATTATTCAGCTCGTAAGCTCATTTGTATTTTTAAATAAATACTATTTCCATTAAAGTAATTTAAATTTTAGTATGTAAAAATAATTTGTATATTCTGTCAACATGACATATTATATTAAACAACATTTAGAAGAAAATAATATTAAAAATGTTTATTGTGAAAAATTAATCGATGAGTATTGTTCAATTAAAATATCGGCCCCTATTTATCTAATACAGAAACTTAAAGATGCTTCCTTATGGCCAACAGGAGTTTGTATTAATTCTTTTTCGTAGCTGTTGAAGGAAAAAACTACAACTTAGTGCATCATAACGGTTACAAACAATTTAATAATTTCAATCATAAACATTTAAATGAATTCATCAATATATTTTATATAAATATACAATCACTTAATAGTAAAACCGCAGAAATGTTCTTGCTGCAGAAAACAACCAATAGTATCATATTCTTTGTCAGGTTGAACACTGGTTGCATGAAGAGAATATTATTAATGTAACTATTGAAAATTATACAATTTGTATCATATTTTTGTAGAACTTAAATTAATTTTTTCTGATAATAAGTCACTTGTCTCTCTATGTAGACCCATAACACAATATGGTCTTTTTCAACTTCACAGTATTTTATCAACGCAATGACAATTGCATTTCCATTTATACCTAAACAAAATAAACCCAATAATTTTACACCTAGCTGGTATGATAATGAATTAAGACTCATGATTGAATGATCCAAGTAATTTTAGGCCTATATCAATCATCCCAATAATTGGAAAATTTTTTGAGGTTATTCTTAAATCCACAAGTGACGCAATTATTAACTTAACGCAATATATTACTAATAGTTATAAAAAAAATAGCTACTCCAGTTGCATATTTTACGATTTATCAAAGGCGTTCCATTGCGTATCGCATGAACTAATGATCAATAAATTACCATATTATGGCCTGGGAGATAATTCGATCAAATTACTTGGATCATATCTAACAACTCGCGTCCAATTAACAGTTCTAAATGGAATCATATCCCAACAATATGTAACAAATGGTGTCCCACAGGGATCAGTTCTCGGACCACTATTATTTTTAATTTTATTAATGATTTGGTAGCGTGTGATGACACATCAAAATTTACATTATATGCAGATGAAACTACTTGCTGTCAATCAAGTAGGGATTTAAATGAGCTAACTGTTACTCTTAGGAAAACTCAAGTCAATGTTAAACAATGGTTTGCATCCAATTTATTGACACTGAATCAAGATAAAACATCATTAATGTTTTTTTCTCTTAGAGATCTCTCCATGGTAGAAAATATTGACAAAATTAAGTTTTTGGGTGTCATACTTGATCCAGGGCTAATATGGTCAGAGCAAATTAACTACGCTTCCACAAAAATATCCAAACATATATATTTGTTAAATACTTTGGCTAAAGTTTATTCATTACAGGTCCTATTAACAGGATATTATGCATTAATAGCATCTCAAATAAATTATGCAATTACGTCATGGGGACACTCTCCTAATGCGACACGCATTTTCAAATTACAACGTAGATGCCTGAGAGTAATCCTACAGCTTGATTGCAGACATGATGTACGTGAAAATTTTAATTCTGGGGATATTAACAGATCCCTCCATGTATATTCTAAACAGTGTTCTGTTAGTAAGAAAACATCTTGCGAAATATAATGTCTCAAAAGATCACCATGGGTATAATACTAGAATATCTAGTGATATACCAATTAGCTAGATCCGTATATATAGATCTCGCAATTGTTTAAATTACTATGGTCCATTATTCTATAATAAACTCCCGGTAGAAATAAAATCTCAAGGTTTTTCAGTTTTTAAAACTCTTGTGAAAGCATCATTATGTAGCAAAGCCTATTATCATTGGAAAGATTTTCTTGAAGATCATCTTTACTTTAACTTAGTTTATAAATAATCTCTAAATTTAGGAATTTCAAGTGTAAAAATTGTACTTATAACTTATAATATGTATTGTATGACGTGTGTAATTTTTGAGAAGCACTAATAAAATTATTATTATTATTATCGTTACACTTTTTTGAGTTGTTTAACCTTGCTCAAATGCCAGAAATGAACTGTACCATACTTTGAACAAATTATACATAAATTCAAAAGAAATTGGACAATAATCTCGAAGGATTTATAGATTTCATCGATAATTGACAGGTGATATCACACAAAAATTAACGCTCTTCTTTTAAAACGCAAAAAATGTAGTTTTTCTCAAAAATTAAGATATTTATGAATATTTATTTAAAACCCAAGTAATAAACGTTGAACTAGTATTAGCAGTCTTAGTTTATAATAAGGTCAAAATATTTTATAGAGTTCTGCCTTGTGAACTCTGAAAGGACGCTTGACTCATTTAGTTATATTGATAACAAAACTTTTTATTTCTTAACAACATAAACCAACATATCGTAAAGGTGGTGTTATGGCATACCGAGTGCTATGATAAATTATAGGGAGTACATTACTGTACAGTTAAGTCTCACCTATGTATTTTAATGTTCATTTTTATTTGCAATGTCTATCAAGTAGTTTAAGATACCGTACCAGAGCCTCTCTTTTTTATTATTGACTTATAGAGTAAATTGTATTGAAAAAACTATAATATAAGTTTCTTCACAAATTTATTTTTTATTTACTATATGTACATTTCGAAAACAATGTATTCATTATCATTATAAGGTAACTTCAACATCAATAGCAGGAAATTCCATCATATCAAAATGTTCTCTCTAACTCCAATTTCAATATATATATATATATAAATTGACATTATTAACACATATTGACGGATGATATATTAATTGTGAAAGCAATTACAGAGCAATTAGAAAAGATGTTTAAAAAATCAGACTACAATCAATGCGACAATGATTTCTTCAAATTAGTAAACTACTGGTTTAATTCTTGAATTCTTTAAACAAAACACCCCTTCCTCTCCAACTGATGATTTAATAAGACAAAACAGAATATCATATACAACTTATTTAACAGATATTTCGATTTTTTCAGGTGATGAAAAGCAATAAATAAGTAATCATAAAAATAGTTGTGTATCATACAATTTGCTTAAAATCTGAGATAAATAAATGTTTTCTGTCTTTGTTGCATTATGAAGCAATGGACAATAAACTGACAATTCGTTGAACCCATTTCCGTTATTTTATTGGTTACGAATACGTAATTAACTTCATAATATCCCTATCACATTCTAAAATATAAAAATAACTTCAAGTAAACGAATAATACTGTCAACCTAAACAAAATGCATAGCAATGCTGATACATATTAAAATTTGTAACGAGTCATTTATAATACGCATTCTATAATCCTGCAGGTTTGTGGATGCACTGCCAAATTAAAACATGTTCTCAAATAACTTTAAAGTAAAGATAGAAGAATAAAAAATAACCAACTTTTTAACCAAAGCGCATTACAGAATATTAACACCGACGTAAGTCAAATAATTCTAAGAGACCGTTTTGCTGCAACAAAGCTTTAAATCAATGACCAAGGGTTTGGAGAAGAAGGTAGACATAATAGAACGCTAAAACTCTATCTTCGCATTCGAGTCTTAAGACTTCGTTCATATCTTCCAAGGTTGATATTTCATTTGTCTGCAAAATAATGGCGCCAAGGTATATTGATTCTGTAGACTCTAATACAGTTAACTTACGAAATTACTCATGATGCGGTTCTATTGTCGATGGATAGATGTGTAAAGAAAAATACTCTTTTGTATAGATGTTAACATCTCGTTATTGTTAAATTAGTTATCTTTAAGTTATTAGTCTCGATTTAGTTTTAGTTACTTATGAATCTGAAGGCGTGATATGCACATCTCCGAATCGTTTACTTTATTTATATCCATTTTGTAATAAAATGAGATATTGGCATTATAACCTAATATGCAATCATCTTCATAATCTTTCCTTGTGTATTTGATTGATGGTAAATTGATACTGTAAATGAAAACGTATAAATATAATGACTACTAATTATATGCACACTCACACCTTTTGTTAGTCTGTCTACAACTATCATTTGTATATGTTTGAGGTATGTTAATAGTTGAGTCAACAAGCGGCGAAATTTATGATTACAAGTGAGTCGTATAAAATTACCGTTTCCTGAAATAGATAAGCACGGGAATTGTTTCATGAGAAATGCTACATAAACAATAATATATATACAGGGTGAGTTTTTTTAGATGTTCTTTATGGGAATCTCGGAAACTATAAGAGATAGAGAAACGGTTAAATGGGGAAAGAAGTGTAGATTTACAAGACGAATAAAATTCCACATTCAAAGTTTTCAAAAGAGTCAAGGGTAACCAAATATTTTGAAAAAAGTAAAAACTGTCAATTTTTTCAAATCAACATATATCGGTTATTATAACAGATAGAAATAAACTGTAAAAGACCAAGTTTTAGATAATTTTATGTAGATTAATAAAAAATAATCAGAAAATTTTTATCGCCATTATTCTCCGAGATATGACACAAACTCGTATTTTCTTAAATGGAAACCATAGTTGGCTATGGCCTCATTCAAAAGATAATTTTTTTCTCTTTAATCTTTTAATCTAATATCACATATGACATAGTTATTATAAATATAAATAAGTGAAAAAGGTTAAATGAAAATAATTTTTAAGTTTTTATACCACTATTTATTGTATAATATACACAAACAAAGTTTACAATATATTATCAATTTTGAACGTTTTGAATGTATAAATAAGTGAGTTATAGTTATTTTAAGCTTTATTATAAATAAAAAATGGGTATATATATGACTATAACTCACTTTTTTGGAAACTTGGAAAAAAAAATCATTTAAAAAATGCGTTATATCTCGGAAAATATTGATGGTAAAAATTAATCTTCATAAAATTATCTAAAACTTTGTCCTTTACAGTTTTTTCCTATCTGTTATAACAACCGAGATATAATGATTTGAAAAAATTGACACTTTTTACTTTTTTCAAAATTGAAGTTTTGCATTATACATATGTACCGTAATGTATAAATGGTCAACTAAATAAATATTAAAAAAAATATATATGGTATAATCAAAATTATACTTTCTATATTTCCGTTTCTTCCTCATTATGAATTACAATACAATATTATTCAAAATGAAGTGCAAATAATATTAATTTAAAAAAGCCTCATGTATATTTTTGGTAATCTGACTCTATCTAGAAATTCCTTTCAAGTCAATTAACTGTTGAATAGTTTTTTATATACAGCATAATGAGTCAGATAAATAATATGCTGATTGTGTTATTACAAATAAAAAGAAAATAGCATTTAAGATAAATCTAACAACTTTATTACCGCCATTAATATTATCGTTCTCGTCGCACATCATGCAATCAGCTTATTAAATTGAACAAAAGATGTGATTGTTGCTTGAGGCCATTACTTTGTTATCACACACGATCGTGCAATATTCTAAAACCTGAGCAAATAAACATATTCTCCGTTATATAACCTAGTTTATTATTAAAATGGTGACGGAAATACTTAATATTTATTAGCTGATGCATTAACTGCAATAGTAACACTTGAAATAATATATACACGTTGTCCCCTGAAATTTTAAATATGAGTAATGTAATGTGTTTTTATTGTATCTCGATTATTATTATTGGTTGAGATGGTTGTTACTACAATATGCATGTTAATTTGACTTTCATAGCTTCAAAATGTTAACAAGTGAACAGAAAATTCAAAATGGTTTTATGGAGGTTATTCCATGAATGAAATCGTAAATAATTTGTTTGTTTTGGCATACGATGTGACAGTAAACACCAGTGTGGTCTTCCATGTTATACATTTGTTTGAAGAAACTTGTTCTGTAAATCCATCATGTATGTGCTCAACGGAACGGAGGCCTCAATGTGAAGTAGCTGAAATGCGGGAAATTGTAGTTTATAAAATGATAATAGAAAATTACATGTTACTAACAAGAACTCTTGCAGAAAATCAAGAAATTAATAATTAAAATAAGAAGTGCATATACTACTTAAAAGGAATGGTTTTATGTCTTTCAAAGTTAAAACAACACAAAAGGTTTTCGCGGATGACCTTGGTCGTCAATGGAATTTTGTGAAGATGTGGTGGATAGAGTAAACAATAATTACGAATTTCTTCGAAATATTCAGTTTAGTGGTGAATCGACTTTCTCGTTACGTGTTCGTCATAATCCTTCGGTAGCGAGATACTGGTCCTAAGAAAACAAGCACCGAAAAATAAATTTAAGAACTCAGTACCTCGCAAAAACTTAACGTTTGGAATGGCATTCTGGGGGACACAATTATAAGACCATTTTTTTTAGGTGAATCTAAATGGCCAAAAGTATTTAGATCTGCTTTAGAACCAAGTGATACTAGCAGTACCAGGCTTACAGAATATTAATATGGCCCACATCTGATATCAGCATGATGGACATCCATAATGCTCATAATGCATTATAAGCATCAAAGGAGACATAAAATGTCCACCAAGATCTCCTAATTTGTCCTCAAATGTTTTTTTTTTCTTATGGGCCATAAAAAGCAAACAATTTATACCCATCAGCATCAAAGAGCTAACAACGTGGATGACCTCAGATCAAAAATTCTTCAAGTCACTCAAAATATTATTCCTGCCACGTTTAAAGACATACCACAAGAATTTTATGATTGTCTGGGATATTGTTTGACATACCGAAGAGATGTTTTCGAACATTTAATAAGATGAACATTGTACGTTAGAATTGTGTTTGTTAAAATATTAATATTAAAATATCGTGTAAATATATTTCACTTTGATTCCCTATTTTATTATAAATTAGAAATTACTGATTATTTCCCGTTGGCCAGTCCATTAAAATATGTAACTCAGCTAGGCAAAAAGCGAGAGTGGTAACTAAGTGCCAAGTAATGCATTCAAATACCCATATTCAAAATTTCACCACGTGTATAAAAAATATCAAACGAAGTAAAGTGAATTTTTATTAAGTCTAAGACAAATTATCATTTATCATAATATGAGCCCCTTAAATTATCTAATTGGACAGCACTCTTCAAATATATATTTAGAGTGAATGATAATTTTAGACTTAATATTCTTGATATTTTGATCCATGTTACAACAGCATGTTGAATCTAAACAAGAATTTGCTTACAAATACTCGTATATGAAGAAAAGTACCAGTTTAAATTAAATTAACGCCACATCGCACATCATCATATGCCAAAATAAATAATTGACATCTACTCAACTACCCAGTACTTTGCTACCTCAATTATGATATTTAAGACAAAGTATGAAAAAAAAACATTGAAAAAAACTCAATTTTGCTAAATATATTTATGCAAAACATAATTTCTTAAATTGAATTATATTTTACTTCTGCTTCTATGTTTAAAAATGACAATCAAATTATTAGTATCATACAAGGTGGATTTCATCGTTAAGAAAAGCATAAAATATGCATTAATGTGAAATTTGTAGTAAAAAATTTAGTTTCGGATTCCTTTTTGTGAGATTTTTTACGCTTCAACTAATATAAACGAATATTTATTTAATTATATTTTCGTTGCGGATTCAAAGTATGTTTAGTTTAGTTTACTGACTTTACAAGTTCTACAAAAAAATATACAAAATAACATTCATTTACAGTAACTTGAATTTAGATCGTAAGACTTGAAGGCGCTGTTCACACTCAAACCATTATTTCCTGTAACCTATGATGATCAGGAGGTGATTGTTGCTATTGAAGCGATATTTTTGCCATTGCTAGTTGCTTTTTTTGCCCAATTTACTTGGGGTTATTCTAAAACATGTATGACAATATGACAATTGAACAAATTTCTGCCGCTTAATTTCGAGGATTTAATTTATACCTGCCTAGTAAATATCTCTTTATTTCTGTCGTCAGCATTCAACGTAGTATAATAGCAAAATTGCACTACTACGGACGTCGCGAAATATTCTCGTTTAGCGAAACCGCAAAGGCGTAAATATGCAAATGCCACTTTGCGAGAATGTGGGATCATTTCTTCCTACACGAAAAAATCTCACGTTGGCAACAGAAAAATGCGAGACAATGAAAATCAATCGAGTTGTAATTAATAATTCCAATTAGAATCCCACGTTTACAAATTTTCACCTGAGGCTAGTTTCTCTAGCAAAGGCAAATGTCCTCAAAAAAATTCGCAAACGCGTCTCAATTTTGTAATTTATTTCTATTTCAAACAAGATCGAAAAATGCTCAGCATTCTCGTGCACAATTAGGGAACAATACCAAAAATATAAATTTGATATATATTTGTTGCGTCCAGCAACCAATAACAAATATCGTGGTATATCTTGATTATTTAAATTTTTGTGACTATAATTTCAATTAGTCATTTTTACACAATAAATAAAGTAATGTAAATTACGACCTTACATATTTTATGTCGCTTCGAACAGAGGCGTATACATTACGTCAACCTGGAGATTAAGGATGGAAATTCCTGGATTAGTTTTTGCCTTATGAATTACGTGTATTTTCAGTAAATCCATTTTTCTGCCTTGATCCGTTAAGTGGATTAACGAAAGTGCAAGATTGTCGGGTTTTCCTAAAGTAATTTGAGAGGCCGATTTACTCTTTGTTAAAGGCCTTTTCGAAGTCCTAAAATCTGGTATTATACTTTCATAATTTATATATATAAGCATAGATACAACTGATTTATCCATTAAATCTATCCTTGTTTGGATTAACCAATAAATTGCTAATTTAGAATATTGATAATCTTTTATTTGATTTAATACAGTATTAAAACATTTATAATGGTCACTTTGTGTCCGAAATATATATCTGTGAATTTAAATAAAATTGTGAAGAAAGGTTTTCAGTGCCTTATTAATTAATTATTAACAGACCGCGAATCGATAGCCAAAAACATTTGAAAACCACGTTATGCATTATACCTGTAAATATGAATAAATAAAGAACATCGTGATATCTACTGTACAACAACCAATCAGAGTTGCATTAACCGCTTGATTGATTGATGACTTGCATAACAAAATTGGCAGCATACTGTAGTAATCAAATAGATTCCTAATTGCGGTTTGAATTTTTATTTAGCATTTAGATCTTAATTGGAGAATGTAGTTGAATATGCTGTTAATTATTTCATTACATTAAGGAAAACACTGAAGATTTGCTGTATATATAATAATAAATAATATTAATTAATTGTGTGCTCCAAATTCTAACACGCGTATTGAAATCTAGGTTATTGCAATAATGCAGATTGTATAATAAAATATTAATTAAAATTTAATTATCACCGACATAATAAAAACCGTGTAGATGTTATTTAATAATAACCTTTATTACAAAAAATACTTGCGAACGTTTAGCTTACAAAATATGAAATACTGATCGAAACTAATGTTATTCTAAAATGTCTACATATTGTATCCGGCCGTAATTTAAAATTGACAATAGTTGTATTATCCATTATCAATACCACTACTAATAATACTAGCAATTGTTACTGACGAGAATTATTTTTTGTATATTTTAAACGAAAGCAAGAATAACAAAATGATGTGACAATTACCTTATTTTATTATATAGATAACCCTCTTTGAAAAATGATTTAACAATTTTATTGGTTAACAAAATTGCTTATAATATGTAAACGAATCTTGTGTTACAGTTATTTGTAATAAATTATACCTTGAAATTTATTGTTATCAATGAATTTGCTATATTCGGCCAGGTAAATAATTAAAATATTCCTGAAAAAAAACTAACATTATTAGAAATATACGAGACTGTCACAAACTATTTTATACGTTATCTTTTGTTTGATTTAAGGAGTAGATATAGTACTGTTCTCAGTAGTAACAGTAGTAGTGTTTGGTTATCGACTACGTGGTCCTTCCGCCGTGTGATTTGTGTGTAAATGAGCTTGTTGCTTTAAAGGATCGTCATTCTAAAGCCTTTCTTTATTAAGGGCGAAGAAGTGGTTCAGGCACTATAGGGGTCTTAAATTCGCAATTATTTTCGAGAAAAAATATAAAGATGTTCCTTGCAGACAAACATTACATTTAAAAAAATATGTAAAGATCTTTCTCGTAGAGATAAATTAGATTAAAAAATTGTACCACTGCTTATGTATAATATTATTTTTTCAATAAATACTATTTTGCTAAAGTTGATGGTGGCTTGTTGTCGGAGTATATTTTATGTAATACTTGACTTGCAGTGCCAGATATTTTTGTAATAGAAAACAGGAAAAGAAAAAAAGTTATCTTAGTATTATAAACTAACCGTACTTTGATAAACTGTTAATGCTGTGGTCATTTTGATAAGTTAAAAGGCGTTTTTTTTCTTACTTAATGAAAATAAATAATATGCAAAATAACAATAAATAATTTATTATCGTATTAACGAAGTAACACAAAATAATACTAATAAATAATAAATGTTAAAAAACCGTTCATTGTTAAATAATTCTGAAATTATTGTACAATGATATCAAATACTAGTTTGCAATTGTTCAAAATCTTCAAAGAAGTTACTACAATAAATTCTCAATTCCAAATTTTCGCAGAGAATGGTAACTTAAGGAAGAGAAAGGACATGACTCCTAGCAGACCATCACATTTCGTATCTTTAAGCAATAAATTTACTTTTATTAAAATATTCGACAACACTATGATCTGAAAAACGTCCATCCACTTGAAACAAAATTTATTTATTTTCCGGTACAACCTCATTAATAGTCCATGTATACGTTGCTAAATAGAAACGTTCCGACGATAAATTTTCGCAAAAGAGACAATTTAAAATATGATACCCCAAGATACCAACCCAAACATTCAGTTTTTGAAGACATTGGATTCTTGCTTCTAAGTATGAGGAATTTTCTACAATTTTGTGCATTTGGTATTATTAAGCATAAATGTGCACTTCTCTATAAAACCTTTCTTCAATTCCTCCAATAATTTTCTATCATTTACCTTTTCCAGAATATTCTAGCAAAACACGGCCCTTATCTTCAACAGGAACAATTCTTGATACCTAGTTGTAGTAAACATTAGGATGTTCTGCTAGTGAAAGTAAGAAATCGAAAACGTTTGCATCAAACGTTTTGTCACTGGCAATGAGAACTGGATAGTATACGACAATGCCGTGCGAAAATGATCATGGTGCAAGCACGGCGAACCAGCTGCAATCACTTCGAAAGAAAATATCCACCGAAAGCAGGTTATGCTCTCAATTTGGTGGAATTACAAGGGTGTCGTGTATTTTGAACTGTTAGCACAGAATCAAACCATCAATATGGCTGTCTATTGCCAGAATTGCAAAATCGTAAGGGTGTTGAGTTCCACTATGACAACACACAAGTTTAGTGTCCTACCAGAAGTTGTTATCGCTTGGATGGGATTTGATTGACCATCCACCATACTCATCAAACCTTGCGCCGTCTGACTACTATTTGTTTAGATCTTTGCTAAACTTTCTGAATGGTTAACAATTCAATTCAGATAATGGTATAAAACAACATTTGCTTCATTTTTTTGGTGTGAAAGGCCAGAAATTCATTTGAGCGTGACATCATGATGTTACCCAAAAAGATTTCAAAATGGTCAATAATACATAACTGAATAAAATTATTTCTTTCTATAAAATCGCCTTTGATTATTATAGTAGTAGTAGTAAAAACCGAAATGACTTAAGGTATTAAATTAATTAGTACTATTGAGAGTAGCTGCTTGTTAAAGGAACTAAGGTTCCGAAAAGTTGGAATGTATTTCCGTATATCAAAGAATATTTTTAATATTCGCGTATACAGAACAAATTTTGCTACAAATAATCCGTTTTATGTTGTATACCAACACGTTAAACAGTATGCCATTATTTTATTCCTTTGTGACAAGTTTTACATTTAACGTAATATTCCATGGAATAGTTTATATAGTTTTAAATATTTTGTATTAATTTGGTGCGCTTCAAGAATGTATTTATTTATTTTTAACGTGTTGCAGTTTGTTGCAATGTTGTTTGCAAACTTCTATAAATCGTAGCTTTAACTGCTTAAGATTTTAGGGACTATCTGGGATATTGGTGTGCACTTTATGCGATAAATGACCCCACAAAAAATCTACAGGAGTGAAGTCAGGGCTTCAGGCAGGTTATTTAAATGGCCCAAATTAGTCTATAAAACAATTAGGAAAACATTCAAAAATGTTTTAACAATTGTGGACCTTGAGATCAGGATTCATTCTTTTGAAAAATGCCTATTAAGATCTAGGCTAGGGCCCACTTTTATTTGAAGTAAATTCCATTAATAAGTAAAAGCACGAAAATATTGTCAACAATTCCACACCAGACTTTTTTTGGCCACTGCAAGCCACCATTTTATTTTCATTTAACATTGACTATTCTGTTTCTTTAATTTTTAATTTAAGGTAGTTTCGAGGTAATAATTTGAGCACTTTTTAAATTTTATGTTGTAGTTCAATGTCAAATCTTATTAATATATTTTCGTATAAATTTAGTGTGCCTTGAAAAAAATCGTAACAAAAAATGTCATTTGTTGTAAAGTAATGTCAACCATTTGTTATTAGTCTGTGTTTTACAACAAATGTCGTTTGTTTGTTCCGATTTTTTTAAAGCACACTAAATTTATACGAAAATATCATATCAATAAGATTTTTTTTCTGACATAAATATCAAATTAAAATCAATATAGTGGGCATTATTGGATTCAGAAAAATAATTTCTAGTATAAAAAAAATAAGAAAAGTATATGCAGCAATTTAAAAATTTAAAGTTGACTGTCATTTATCGATGAAGTTAATTTAACATATAATTAATGTCATTTCATAGTATTTAAAGGGTCATTCAATTTGTTTTTTAGATGATTCATATTGGTTAATAAATAATAGTTATGGCGTTGGGCGTTTTTTATCGAACACCCGGTATATATATATAAATCGTTTTTGTTGAATAAAATTTGTTGAAAAAACTTGCTGCAGTAATTATACATCAAACCAATATTATTCCATAATGCATAATTCATATAGATGTAATTCAATCTAGAATTATTTCATCAACCTTCATAATTTAAAATATGAAGTTATTTGTACAATTATTTTGAATTTATAAGAATTATTAATACGTAATTGACTAATTATAATGTTTCATGGAATACTATCTAAAACATTTTTCAGAACTAAACATTATCTAATCTGCATTATCTCTGTTTAAGTGCATGATTAATTAGATTTGCAAAATAACTTATTTTCAGCCATATATAGTATTATTATTCATAAATATTATTCATAATTAGTACAAGCAAAATATATTATTTTTTATTTACATATATTATAGCTTATTAGTCATTGGAACAATTGATCAAACTTGCAAACAGTGCTTTTATGATAGATTTTTATGAACATAATTAAATTAATGTTTAAATTAGTGATGGGCAAGATCGATCAAAAAAGATCGACTGCTCGATACTTGCAAGTGATCGAGCCGCTCGATCTTTCTCGATCGGCTCGATCTTTTCGATCGGATCGATCTTTTCGAGCGGCTCGATCTTTTCGATTGGATCGATCTTCTCGATCGGATTGATCTTTTCGAGCGGCTCGATCTTTTCGATCGGATCGAGCGGCTCGATCTTTTCGAGCGGCTCGATCGTTTCGATCGGATCGATCTTTTCGAGCGGCTCGATCTTTTCGATCGGATCGAGCGGCTCGATCGTTTCGATCGGATCGATCTTTTCGAGCGGCTCGATCGTTTCGATCGGATCGATCTTTTCGAGCGGCTCGATCGTTTCGATCGGATCGATCTTTTCGAGCGGCTCGATCTTTTCGATCGGATCGAGCGGCTCGATCGGATAGATCTTTCCGATCGTCTCGATCTTTCTGATCGGCTCGATCTTTTTGATCGGCTCGATCATTTCAAACCACTTGACGGCTCGATCTTTTTGGAGTGGATCGGCCTAGGAAAGATCGATAATTGAATCACACTATTTCTTTAAGTTATTCTCTTTTATGCAGCCTTTATTAGGCCATAAGAGCGAGCAACGGTTAATCTTTCACGATAATGAAAATAAATATTTGAAAATTATTCCAGATGTATCATAATTTTCATAGTTACTTATCTTAAAAGATAATCTTACTGATTCTAATTTTTAATTTAATATGATTAAAAAATACTTTTTATTATTATTAATTTAAGTACTGTCAAGTAATAAACTATTTAATAGACAACTGTTACTCGTATTTAAATTCAACAAATTAGTAATTATTTAATTTAATGAACAAAATAGTACTTCTCATCAAAGTGGTCACTTAAAAATATAACTGGACAGTAGAGGTGAGACAAATAGTTACTTTTCAATAATGGTTATACTAAGAAGTAACTAGTTATTTTTAACGTTATTAAAAACTGTCACTAAATAGTATTCATTTTTAATAAAGATTTATGTTGATTCATTTTATAATAGCTATTTATTTACTAAATATACTTATAATTTAACAAAAGGAAATTCAGTATGTAATATGTAGAAAATAACAAATTCAATATGTTATTTCTTCTAGTAATTAATGTAATAAAAGCCGTCTTCTTAATTCTTTCGTAATTCACTTTCGTTGAGTGAGTGTAAATTGATGAATCTGTCGACGTCCACATTTTTGCGGCCTTGTCGATTTCTTTGTATTTTTAAGATGTATTTAACGTTCAGCATTATTTACTTAACTTTTTAAGATATTGATTTGAAATTATTCCAGAATAGTTACTCATCTTAAAAGTTAATTTTACTGTTTCTAATTTTTAATTTAATATAATATACATTTTTAAAACGTGTTTCATTATTACGAAATAATTATTTTTAAGTAATGCCAATAATGAACGATTTAATCTAGTAAAAAATAACAGGCCACATAATTTGTATCATATATTCGAAGGGGATGATTTTTTTTCGGGAATGAAATATGTATTATAGTTGTTATTATTTGGGGGATATTTTTTGTAGAGTGCGGGGGTGTTTTGTTTTAGGGGGGAGGTATGATTTTCAAAGAATAATTTTACAGGGGTTGTTTTTCGAAGGGGTTATTTTTAAGAGTGGTTGTGATTTTACAAATACCAATGTTTTAATATCAATAACAGGTAAATTGTCATTAGAGGGTGGTTTTCCAATAATGTTTTTACAGATTTTTACCCCCCGAAAAATAGGGTCATTTTTTGGGGGATGATTTTTTGTTGGGGGGGTTGATTTTCAAGGGATGGTTTTTCGGAGGGGTGATTTTTGAGAGGGGTTGTGATTTTACAGATACGTTTCACAATCTAGTTTTCTAAGGGAATGATTTTCCATGACGGATTTTTGTTTTTATTTCCCCCCCCCAGGGCGATTTTTGTTAGTAGTGATGATTAGAATTATTATATAATTATTGCTCTCAATCACCGTTAGTTATTTTGTAACGTTATACAACCACGAGGGTAAGGTAATTTTCCAAGAATTATTTTACAGGGAGCTGTTTTTCGAAGGGAAGATTTTTTAGAGGTGTTGTAATTTTTCAGATAGGTTTCATGACGTAGTTTTATTTTCTTATTTTTTTTTAGTGATTTTCTGATCAACTGAATTCCCTCGATCTGTTTGATCGGCTCGATCTTTCTGATCCGCTCGATCTCTTCGCTCCGCTCGATCTTTTCGAGCGGCTCGATCTTTTCGATCGGATCGAGCGGCTCGATCTTTTCGATCGGATCGAGCGGCTCGATCGTTTCGATCGGATCGATCTTTTCGAGCGGCTCGATCCGATCGATCATTTCGAGCGGCTCGATCTTTTCGATCGGATCGAGCGACTCGATCTTTTCGATCGGATCGAGCGGCTCGATCTTTTCGATCGGATCGATCTTTTCGACCGGCTCGATCTTTCCGATCGGCTCGATCTTTTCGATCGAGCGGCTCGATACTTCAACTGATCGATCATTGATTGATCGATCCTTCAGATGATCGATCTTGCCCATCACTAGTTTAAATGTTATTAGTTTCTAACTTGATTTGGGCTTATTTGAATTTATTTACAAAATGTCAATTTACAGAATATACATTTAAATAATCGGTAATAAATAATAATAAACAATATACGTACAAAAATATAAGTACAAAATGGTGATGTGGCCATCATAGTACTTTCCCTATATTTTTCTCGAAAACTATGAGGTTTACGCAAAAATGTTGTTCTTAATAATTTGTGTACTTTTGAATTCGCTACAATTATTTATTATATGAATTTTATCTATCTCCAATAGTTTATTAGCAATTGGCAAAAAATGTCAAAATTTTCAATTTTTATTTTTTTTCTCGAAAATTAAGAATTTTATGAAAAATATTTTTTAATATAACTTGTTTTGTTTCTCATTCCCTTTAAGTTTTGTTTAAAAAAAATTGTAATATTTTTCATATTAAAAAAAATATTTGAAGAAAACAAAAAACGGCCTCGAGTAAACATCCACTTCCGGTTTTTGAATAATTACCAAAAGCTTTTTAGTTCCAGTTCTTAACGATAAAACCTTAAGTTTAAAATTTCATCTCAATGGGATGATTCCTTTTTGAGATACAGCGCCCACAGACATTTTCACGCATGAAAACAATATTTCTCAAATGGTGATGTGGCCATCATAGTACTTTCCCTATATTTTTCTCGAAAACTATGAGGTTTACGCAAAAATGTTGTTCTTAATAATTTGTGCACTTTTGAATTCGTTACAATTATTTGTTATATGAATTTTATCTATCTCCAATAGTTTATTAGCAATTGGCAAAAAATGTCAAAAATTTCAATTTTTATTTTTTTTCTCGAAAGTTAAAAATTTTATGAAAAACATGTTTGAATAAAACTTGTTCAGTTTTTCATTCCCTTTAACTTTTGTTTGAACCGTTTTTTAAAAATTTTCATATTTAGAAAAATATCACAAAAAAACAAAAAACGCCTCGAGTAAACAACCACTTCCGGTTTATGAATGTTTACCAAAAGCTTTTCAGATCGAGTTTTTAACAATAAAACCTTAAGTTTAAAGTTTCATGCCATTCGGATCATTCGTTTTTGAGATACAGCACCCACCGACAGACAGACAGACACACACACACACACACACACACACACACACACACACACACAGACACACAATTTTTTTTTACAGAAATTAGTGTTTTGGGTTCAGGGGACCCCAAAACGGATATTTCCGCAAAAAAAATTTTTGAAAAAAAAATCACGAAAACAATACTCCCCCTATATACTACGTGTATAGGGAAAGTAACAAAAGTAAAAAAAAAAATATTTTCAATCATTAAAAGAAGAGTTATTAATTATACAATTAGTTAAATTAATACATATTTTATAGGCCTTTAGAGTAAAATAGATATTTTAATTTGAAAACTTTAAGCAATAATATTAACTGATCATTCCATTTTGTTGGATCAATCATGAGCATGTCGTTGATAATAAAACTGATTATAAATAACACAGCAGAAGAACCATGTGGTTAAAGAGTAAATATAGACTTCGAAAGTACTTTTATTGTACTCTTTAAATTTTTAAATGAATTATCACTTAGTAACAGTTGCCAAAATCCTTTTACTCATGTGGTCAATAGCAAATCAATACTTCTACTAAAATAAAAAATATTCTTAATATTCCCTATTTTGAATTATTATAATCTACCTCATAATAATGCATCTCTTCACAAGAGATGTTTTCTTTTAAAGGAAGGGTGTTGGATAGAATTGTGAGTTGGGGTGGTGAATGATAGAGGGAAATTGTCTTAACCCTTTAGCGCCGTGCGTGTCCATATGATCACGCGCAGCATAGTCACACCTAAGTTAAAAGGTTCTTATCTCTCTACGTGTTTAAAAACATTCTGAAAATGCACGTGGATATATTTCTTGCATATAAAATGAAGATATTTGTGTTGTGCGAGCCATGGAAGCAAGTACGAGTTCATTTATTTACATCGAGGCTGCGCAAAATATACATTTCAGGGTAGTACACAACTATTTATTTAAAAATATTTAAACAAATCATCATATTTATTTGCTGTAAGAACAATAATTATATTATTAGCAAATTTTTTGTTGATATTAGACTGCATATAATTGAGCGAGTTCATACATATTTATTTTTCTTCTCTTATTTAGTAATTTAACTCTACAGGATGCAATTGATTTGATAGAAAACAATGATATAGAAGGGATTGAGGGAATTTTTATTAAACCAGTAGAAGCAAATATCAACTCAGATAAGGATTCTGCTGACGAAGACGAGGAAGGTTTAGTAGACAACCTTAATGGACGTCAATTGCGAAGTGGAGCTCAAATTCTTCTGAACAACAAAGATAGGGTCAAAATCAAAAAAGCAAAAGATGGAACATTTTATGTGGAACTCTGAAGACTTACCTGAAATAACGTCAATGTTTGCCAAGCCTGAATATGGCTCTTCAAAAGAAGCATCCAAGTATGCAGCATATAAAAATTGTATAAGATCCATTAATAACACTTCAGGAGCTAAACATAGTTCTGAGGAAGCGCTCTTATTTGATTCCTGAAGACACTCAAAATGAATTAATTGTGAACACAATGTGAAGAGATCGTTTCCGAGAAATATCTCAATTTATTCATTTTGCAGACAGTACAAAATTTGTTCAAGGTGATAAAATGTGGAAGACCTCTTATGGAATTATTATTCCGAGTTTTTTAGGCATGTTTATACCTGAAGAACATCTGGACTTCGACGAATATATAGTTCAGTATTTTGAGAGGCACTCATGCAAACAATTTATAAGAGACAAGCCAATTTGGTTAGGTTATAAAGTGTGGTCAATAAATACTCCTTCTGGGTATTTAACAGACTTTGAAGTCTATCAAGGAAAAAATCTGAATTCCCAAAACAAATATATAACAAGGTTTGGATTGGAAGTGCTGGTGCACCCTTACCACAAATAATAATATTTTCCTCAAGAAAACAACACTTACCATATAAACTATACTTCGATAATTTATTTAGTAGTATGAATTTATTGAGCCATTTGCATGAGAGAGGCTATAGTACAACGGAAACTAAATGTTGTCCTTTAGCCTTTATTTTCGTAAATGATGTATGCAGAAATGAACAACTGTTGGCTGATAAAGAGAAAAAGTGGGGAACCTATATCTCAACTTGAATTTCGACGAGCCATCGTTATTAGCTACCTTCAAAATTATAAACAATTGCCAATTGCGGCTGGTAGACCATCGATATCTAATTTTACCTCAATAGCGGCAAAAATATCTGACGATGTCTGATTTATTCTGAAAATAAAAATATTTCACTATTTTGCACCATTTTGAAAAATGTGTTTATTGACCCCTTAAGCGCCTAGCGTCTTCATATGATCACGCATTATATTCCAAAAACTAAAGTGTTTTTTCATTAAAAAATATCCCTATCCCTTTATTTATGCTAAAAAAGTGTGGTTTTTAAATAATTTCAAAAATAAATTCTGGAATGAAACTGGAATCAAATGTAAGATCATTTTGCTTATGAATCCTATCATAATCTAAATTCTAATAGGAAATGTATTCCTTTAAATCATCTTGATATATTTTACACATTGAATGAAATAAAGTATATAACTATAAAAATATACTACTGCTACTAGATAAGCCATCTATGAATACTTGTTGGTATCAATTTATGTAACTGTATTTTCTATGTACAATGTGTCTCAAAAGGAAGTTTATATTTCTTTAGCTTCCTTTGTGAATGCAACGAATTCAAGGGGTGTGGAGGTTATGTCAATCGGTAGTCTGGCTCTTGAGAATTTAGTTGCTATTGTGATTAGGTGATTAGACTGCACCACAAGTTATCATCACTTAAATGAGGCACGAAGCATACTTCTCATTTGAAAATGTGTGAAGAAGTTTGAAGAGACCGGGGTACAACATTGGAAAACCTATAATGGGAGGATTAAAGCCCCAGGGTGCCAGAAACAGTGTTTTTTTCCCTGGTAAGTTGATCTCTACAGACTTTTTTCTGTGGGTTATCTTAAATCAGAAGTTTACACAAAAAGAAATCAACTTTTCCGGGATATTTGCAAGTAAATACCCATCACGAAATGGCAGCCATCACAGAGAGTATACCAGCCAAGGCTGTGATAAGAAATTTTCGAATAAATAAGTGCTGTGATGATGAAAGTTTACATTTGGACAATATTAATTTTAAACACATAAATAAATAAACACATTTTTAATACTACCCTTACTTTTTTTGTACACTAAATATAAACTTTCTTTTGGAACACTCTGTATATTGGCTTATATATATTAGTCATAGTAATTTCTCTTTAATTTTATGTTATAAAGACAGTAAAGAATCATTGGTCTGGCTCTCCAATTGGAATACAATTAATAGAACTATTTAGAGTAAAGGGATAATCCTTCAAAGTAGAAAGTTCATGTACATACATAAAATGCACAGATAACAAAGTAGAAGGGCCTAGAAGTTGATCGCCAATCACCATTGCTACTACTACTATACATCAAATCAGAGAAATAAAAAAAGACATATTTGATTTCATCTTCTTCACATTCTGAGGGTGGGATGGAAGTTACCCTAAATATACTAAAATTTTTATTGAGCAATATAAAAAATGATTGATTTATTTAACAATAATAATTAATCAGGAATAGCAATACGAAAGTTACTTACTTATAAAAACCAAAACATTTCCACTAAAACAGGAGTAAATATATACACCTAAATTTGTCGACCTCTTATTGATTTCAGTGCAATCCTCTTTAACAAAATGAGTCCTTCCACTCTCTAGCACTTCAACGTTGCCGAAAGATCAGCCCTAAGTATCCTTAACAAACTAAGATACCCCACCAACTCCCTCACAATTCTTCCAACGTTTTCCTATATGAAACCACCCAAGTCACCCCAATATCCCAACATTTAAATAACCTAACTGTTAAATTTGCCAACAATTCCTTAAATGTAACCCTTCTTTTAAATTCTGCACTCCCTGAAATCCCAATATCCTCCCTAATCATAAACATACTTTAATCAACTCATTAGCTCTATCATCTGGATAGTTAAGCTAGACAGCAAATTTTCCTATTTTTTACATAAATTGGAGTTGAGACAAGCTATAAAGACCGATGGTTGATAGCCCACACAGATTTTTACATAAAATAGAGTCAAGACACAGCAGAAAGACAGATGGTTGATAGCCCAAACCAATTTAAATTAATCTGTATTTGTTCTAAATGTACTTATGTTTGTCAAAATAAAGATGTTATTCTCTCTCTCCATATAAAAAAAAATTAATAATTGAATTAATTTTATGTCATTTTCCATGTATTCGTATAAATTGAATACCCTGTAAAGTGTATTCAAGCAATTATGTTATGTAGCACAAATATAAAATAGACAAAAATAGGAGAATCTGAGAAAATAACAATTTTCCATAATTAACAAATTTTATAAAAGGTTCTCAGTCACTTACAAAAACAACATAACTTTCTAAAGAATTTTATTCATGCGCACAATTAACATCTTTAATAAATTCCTTCAAAGCAAATTGTTTGTTTATCTAATTGTCCAATAACTATTTATTGCCTTATAAAATATTTTTATATAAACCCAATTGATATTAATATACATCATTATACCTCTAAGAACTAAAATTCAAGTCAGTTTTAGTTACCAAAATCAAACCAGTACAAGGTATAACCTAAATTAATTTGTGTTATCATGTGTACTTCACAGATATCTTACGAAAGTTTGGTTTTTAAACAGCTTGATGAATAAGATTACTAATAACTCTTCAATGAAAAAATAACGCAAGAATCAAATAATTTTAAATCTTTATATCCGTTCTCAGATCTTTAATACTAATAAACAACCGACAAATAATTTTCAATGTATAAAACATTGTTAATCAAGAAGTTGTAGAAATAAGAAAAAATATACTGTTTTTTGTTTGTTTGTTTTTCGTTAGTAAAATTACAAAGGTGTTTAATTTTAGGAAATAAATCAATGCTACAAACAATTGCACACAGAAAGTTTAAAATAAAATCATAATCGGAATGGAACATTCTAGCACCGGATCTTCACTATCGCTTCCGTACGGCGCGACCCGCTTTACGAAACGTGACCGTTTAACATTCGGTCCGCGGCGCACTCGCACCAAGGAATTTGGCATAGGTCAAGAAGAATAACTTTAACCGAACACAATACCGGGCATTCAGGCCAAATTAAACAATCAACGCATAGCAATCGGCCCCATTACAAAACTGGCAGCATTGACAGTTTTTTTTTTAACAGTTATAAAATAAATAAATATGAGATTATCCCGCGCGATTACCGCCCTAACAAAATTACACTGATGCAATACTAGATTTGATAAATTTAGCTGAAACATGTATGAGTGGTGTAATTAATAATAGCAGCATTCACATACTAAGGAGTGCAATGGAATTTAAAAAAACTAGTAGTGGTAGGATGCAGGGAACACACTTAACCTAGATTTTTGTATGAACATCATAAATGCGTAAATATAGAATTGCAAGTGGAATATATCAATAACTTACGCAGCGAAGCCGGATAACTGCTGCAATCGTGGAAAATCCAATGGAAACTGCAAAATAATCGCACAACACCTACAACTGCTGATGGTTTTCTCGCCGGCAGGGCAGCCAACAAAGCGCGCGACGTGTACCGACGTTACTGACGCTGCGAAAGTCGCAATGTCACATACCGTGTAATTAGAGATCCAGAATAGCGTGAAGTTTTTTTTATTATTATTAGACACTGCCTTAATTATCCCACTTACTGATATATGAATTATTCATTAAAACGTTTCTCGTCGTATGAGTGGGGTCAAGCAAGACAAACGCTAACCGAAACAACGTTTTTTATTTATTCCGGGGAAAAACAAAATGGAATCAGTTAAGTGGTGCCATCCCTCAGCACTAAAAATTTTCCGACATGCTTTACACATATATTTTTATTTTATATAAATATATTATTAATAACAAACATAACACTAAATAATTATATGATTAACAATTAATTAATAAAGCACTAAAAAGAAAAGGTTTTTAGTGCCTTACTAAAATAAAATAATTAACAATTCATTCTTTATATTTTTTTAAAAAACCAAAAAAAAAAGTTCCATTCCCAGTGTTGCGAGTTTCGCGAAAGTGCGAACGCACATGCCATCTGACGTGCGCGCACTTGCGACCGCATATGTCACCGCATATGCCCGCACATAAGATGACACGATTTTACATTTGTCTGCGCGACTCGCGGCATACTCGCTATCGGGAATGACTAATTCCCGACTTTTTCTGCCTATGAAATTTGATACGGATAAACAATAATACATGTTCAGTGCCCTATTTATATCGTATTTCAATTTCATATACCAACAATTATAACAATGCATACTAATATAACTAACATATTTTAAATAATAATTTTAATAAATATTATTAATTAATAATAATTGTTATTGATTTTGTAATTATTAATTATACCGGTAGTCTCATATGAGAACGTATCATAGAAAATTTACAAGTAGAAAATATTACTGTTTTGTTATTATTATTTAAAACATTTTAGAAGAATTATTAACAATTGTTATAATTGTTTGATATATGAAATTGAAATTCGATATAATTAGAGCAGTGAACATGTATTATTGTTTATCCGTATCAAATTTCATAGGCAGAAAAAGTCGGGAATTAGTCATTCCCGATAGCGAGTATGCCGCGAGTCGCGCAGACAAATGTAAAATCGTGTCATTCTATGTGCGCGCATATGCGGTGACATATGCGGTCGCAAGTGCGCGCACGTCAGATGACATGTGCGTTCGCACTTTCGCGAAACTCGCAACACTGTGACCATTCCAAAAGATGACTTCTTTATAATAATTCTTATTTTTTTTTAATATATGCAAAATTACCATAATATTCTCAATATTTTAACAATACAATAAGGAACTTAATAAAAATATTATAAAAGTAAGAAATCCTTCAATTTTATAAGGTGTTTCAAACACTATTTATTTTAAATATTATTTGATTTGAGGCAATTTATAACTCAAAATCCAAATATAACATACAAAATTAATGACACAGATTGACTTGTTATTCTTGTAAAGGAATTTACAATCAGTCTGTTCATAATTTCAAAACACACCTTAGATCATTTAAATGTACAAATTCAACATTTTCGAATAATTTGCTCGATGCCAGCCATACTTTTAGCAAGGGTGTTACAGTAATCCTGTGTGCGGATAACTAAAACCATTAGAAATCTATAAATGACTAGACCTAGGTATATACAGTACTCTTCTCTTTTCAATATTTCAATATTTTTTTTTTAATAATGACTAGTTGGTTGTCGAAACTGTATAGACAACTTTTAAATATACAGTTATAAGAAGTATTTTCTAAAATGGATTTAGGTAACTATCCACTTTCATTATGCATGTTATCATGTAAAATAAAATAATTTTTAATAAATTTTGTAAATAAATCATAAAATTTACATTTATATGGATTTTTATAGTTGATATTCAGCTACAGATAGACAAGGTACTTTTCAAAAATAGTGGAAAATAAATTCATATATATATCTGTACTATTTATAATAATAATAATAATAAAGAGCTTTATTTATCTAAGAACACATAATACATAACATTATAACTACAAAAACACTAACGAGATACTCTTAGATAAATTGGAATATGCTCAGATCACTGATAACAGTGTCTGTTCTTCCACGTACCCATAACCACACATATATATATTGCTAATAGCATAAATAAAAGTGAACATATTTAAAACATATACAAAGGCAATGATAACATTTATAACGCAACATCAGATTTATTATTAACTAGTTATTTGAGCGAGCAATGCAGATTTAAGGCGCTTTTTGAAATTAGTGTAAGACATGAATTTTAGTGACATATCTAGGCTTTAATACATTTTAACCATGTTATAAGAAAATGATTGTTGGAATATTGCTGATCGGTGCACGGGCATAAAGAGCAGTCCTTTATTTCTTAAGTTAATGTTATGCACATCTGTTCTGAATTGGATTTTATTATATAGATATGCCAGAACTTTATTTACAATAAGCTTATGAAAGAAACATAAAGCATAAAGTTTTCTTCTATTTGCCATGGATAACCACTTCAGTTCTTTAAATTTGTGTGAAATATGGTCATATTTCCATATACCATATATGTACCTAACGCAGGAATTTTGTATGCTTTGTATTCGAGTCCTGTTGATCAATGCACATATTATAAAGTATATCACAGTAATTGAAGTACGATAATACAAGAGTGCGATAATAAAAGTGTTGTTTTTAAACTAATACTTAAGAGTTGTCTTCTATTGTACAAGAGTTTCAACAGTATGCTTTTCATATCACACCATTGACAAGTGTTATAAATCTTAGATTTGAGTCAAATGTGACTCCTAAATTCTTGACTTCAGGAATAACTTTTAGAGATAGCTAATGATCTTCAGCTGTTTGCAATAACCTTTTCAAGTTAGTGGTAATATTGGTACATGCATGTGTTACACTTGAAAGATGAAATGTGTAAATTTGGGTATCATCCTCATAAAAATGATGTCTGCACTAGATGATTCAAATTGAACTGTGTAGATAGTGTATAGGAGTGGACTAAGAATTGACCCTTGGGGGACGTCTGAAATTACTGACATTTTGTTAGAGCTTATACCATTAAGAACGTGTTGAGATCTGTTATATAAGTAGTTTTGGAAAAACATTATACTGCCATGATCAAGACCTATGTAATATAATGATTTATAATTTATATAAACAATAATTCGTCTGTCTAATTCAGAATAAAAAAAGTTCCATTCCAAAATTACCCTAATATTCTCAATATTTTAACAACACAATAAGGAACTTAATAAAAATATTATATCAATCTCTTATTGTTTAACACCCTGTTTGTTATTTGGGATGTAAAACTGGCTGTCAATTTAAAAAACGCTATTCTTAGTTTAGAAATTACTTGGGTTGTGATCAGAAAATAATTTAAAAGGCAAAAATTCTTATTAGTAATTTATTAAAACAGGCACTTGAAGGTGCTAATAATTTGGCACACTATAAAATCATGATAAATAAATAACGATGATAAAATATGAAAAATGCAATTAAGTACGGAATCCATAGATTTTTTCTAACCTAGAGTTTTTAATCCTCTGTAGGATTTGGCATTTGGTTACTGAATGGGTCAATGTTAAAATCGGGCTTCCTTATAATTCCATAATCCTCGGCCATTTTTAAACAATCCTCAGCAATCGTCCTTATCTTCACCTTCTCATCTCCATCTAGTTTAGTAATAGCCATCAGAACTTCCATAATCGTGGTGGCTATGATTTTCTCTGCAACTTCTTTCGACGCCTGCATCAAGTTTTGCGCTACGGAAACGCCGCGGTATTGTACATTGTTGTCAGTGTGTGAAAGGATGTATTTCAACGCCTCCTGCCATGACTCTGATTCAAAAACTTTTTCACAGCATTTTGTTGATGAGGATGTTAGAATTGCTAAGGCTCCCGATGCTGCGAGACAGGTGTCCAAGTCTTCGTCCAAGCAAAGAGCTACTAAAAATTTCATTTTGTCATTCATACCTTCGTAAACAGCGACTACGTCCTCAGACATGCTCAAATTTGTGATACATTGTACAGCTGCTCTGCATAAGTGAACATGGTCTTCGTAAAGATAGTGGTCGATCTTTGACAACCCTCCTTCTTTTAGAATGCGTTTCCTCGCTGTTTCGCCCATTTGTGCAATATTACACAATGCCATTAACCCTTCAAAGTTTTCTAACGCTGAACAATCTATATGCAGTAGCGCAAGCAAGGGCCTAACGACTTCTAGCGACCGTTGTCCAGGGAAAGCTACTTCTGGATTCATGGTAATTGCAATTCTCGCCAGAGCTTGAGCCGCGTGTCGTTTCCCCTTATCTGTTCCATTCAATGCTAGTGGGATCAACACTTTCGAGCCACCTTGCTGTACCACAATTCCACGATTTTCTTGCTCAGAGCATAAAGCGTTAAAGACTCTGGCAATTAATTCTTTCGAGTTTGGTGACTCTGTTTTCGAAAGGGCAACGAGGGCCGATGTAACGCCAACGCTGCCGAGGATGAGAATGCGTTTTTTAACAAAGTCCGGATCGTCGAGTTCGTGCTCTTCAGGAATATGGTGCTTAGCAAATTTCGCTAATTCGACCATTTCGGGGACGAGTTCCTGTTTTTCGTAGGAGTTGCAAAGGTTTACAAGAGTTGTTACCACACCATATAACACAGACTGGTCCCCTGTTTTTGCCAGTTCGATTAGAGCCAACAAAGCTGGTTTATCTTCAACTAGTTTTTCCTTCACCTATTAAAAAATGGAAACATTTAATTAGTAGTTTTTAGTATTTCCAAAAACTAATCAAATAATATTTTAATTCCTTAAAATCTACACAAAATCTAGTAATTGTTTATAGATATGTATTGCACAAATAAATAAAAATTCGTTTCATAAAAAAGTAATATAGACCTGATTAATTAAATTCATAAAAGTTTTATTGTAGATTTACGAAATGTTTTATAATTTTAAATTAAATTAAAAGTTTACCTACCTCGGCATCCAATGTTAAGTAACTTAAACCCTCAGCAGACCATTTTCTTATATCCTGATCTTTTCCAGGATGTAATAAAAACCTTCTGCAAGCCTCTGCCAATTTCAAGTTTGATCCATCAGCAAATGGTTTAATGGAGGCATCATTACCACCTGAACTTCCCAATTTACACAACCCGACCAAAGCTCGTACGCGGATATTATCATTTTTACATACATACAGCTTTTTCAGAATGTCAATACCTTGACTAATGATGGACTTTGCTTTATCCTTTTTACTTGCTGCTGCAATAATACATTCACATGCGACTTTTTGCTGTAGAGCATCATCGCTGTTTGCCATCACAAGGATCATCTCCATTATACCTATAATATACATTCAATCAGTTGAATTCATGATATGATTAATTTAAATTTTTTAATCTGATTTAAAATTTTGTAGGCAATTTTAAAGTCACTTTTTATCACATTTTCTTAGATATGGGCCTATTTTTTTTGTAATATGGTATAACACAGAATATTAATTTTTGTATGGTGGTGGCATTTACTTGGTACATTGTGAATTTATTTTTACATAAAATAAAGTTTTATTTAAAATTCAGAATATTAATTGTTAGTGAGCCCTGGCTACTAATGACTATTAGTATTGGATAAAATATTTTATGAAACCTTTGAGTTCAAATAGTATTAGCAATAAGATGGTCCAAAAGTTATAGTATGAAAAGTTGAATCATCTTTATTTAAAAGTAAGTAAAACAACATTGATTTTGATTCGATGATTTACATGAAGATGTGTCTAAAATGTATATGTGAATATAAATAAATGTGTGAAGAATGCTTTTTTAGTGCTTTTTTTTATAAACAACATACATTTAATAAGTAATGTATACTAACCTTCTTTACCAACAACAGCATTACCGACATCGAGTGGGCCTCTTAATAGAGCAGTTATTGCAACAACTAACCTAACTTTAGATTCAATATCTGGTGTTAATAATTTCTCCTTCATAAAATTATCTATCTTTGACATAAAATTATCCTTTGCAGCATCATAATACATGTTTTCATAAATCCTGGATAGGCACACTGCAGCTATAGTCCTTGTCGATGGAGTAATATTCATACTGGATTCATATTTAAATTCTTCAAGCTCACTGGCCACTTCCATCAACTTTTCAACTCCACCAATTTCAACCATTCTTTCCGCCCATTCCAAATATGTATAATGAATGTTTCTCATAATCAATTCAATAATTGAATCCCTAGCCAAACCACTAATCAAACGATTATTGATAGCACAAACTAAGCATGTCAGTAATGTATCAATTTCATTCTTATATTTTGCGCACAAATCTTTCTGAGGTTTTGTATCTGGTTTATTTTCCATTCCCGAAAAACTGTTCAGAATGACCTGCATGCAATACTGGGCGGAGTTTACTTGTTTTTCATAGTCTGAATCTAGTATTTCCAAAAACCAGGGTATTCCCATATCCTGTAATACCTTTAAGGTCCTCTCAGGAGACCTTTTGCACAACTCAGCCACAATTCTAATACAACTAACATAAATGTCCCTGTTTTTCTCAACTTTAAGTAAGCGCTTGATTTGCTGGATAAAGCCAGTTTTCATCATGATATCAGCACCAGAATTTTCGCGCGATAACACGTGCAGATTGTTGAAGGCCGTTTCGCGTTTTTCTTTATCGGCCGTGACGTCAAATGCGATTTTAATCATGCTGTCGATTTTGGTAGTGATTTGGGCATTTTGGCGTGAACGTTCCTGGGTGATTTTAAACAGACGTTCTAAAACTGGTTGGATTTGCTTATTGGATGGCTCAACGTTTAGTACTTCCCTAGCATCTCTGTAGGCTTCTTCAAATCTGAAAATAAATATTATTAAATGCAACAAAATATAAATTGAACAAGAAGTAAATGTTACATGAATTCATCCTTTTTTATGTTTCTTAAAAGTAATTACATTGCATTAATTCTTTAAATTCAGTGTTAGGTATTAAGACAAAAGGAAAATGCTAAACAACATTATAGGAGTTTGAAATAAAAAAGTTTTTTATTTTTTATGTTAAGCACTTCACTTGTATCAAGTTAGTTTACACTGATAAAAAGTAATTAAAAATGCAAATAATGTAACAAAGAGGATTTCTACATTTATCAAATTAAAATACATCCCTATACAAAGTGAAGGAAAGTATTGTGATTGTGAAATTGTTTTGAAAAATTTTGGATATTACAAATTTTCAATTCTTTAGAGTCGTATTGGCAAATATTGCGGCACTTGATTGTATACAAACTTATTCTCGAATTTACAAATGATAAATAAGAGATTCTACTAATTCAAAATGCTAATTGATTCACTTACTATTACAACTATTCAGCTTCTATATATTGCCACTACAAACAAGCTTACATTCCTAAAACTATAATAGTTATTTACTAAATAAAATATAAATATGGAACATCTAGGCTGAGTGCCTATTCTCAAACTAAATACAATAAATATATTTTGCTAGCCAATGAAGTTAAGGCAATAAAATAATTAACTGAATCATTTATATCAAGTAGATTACCGACGACAATACTTAAAATATAGTTTAAATGGTATAAAATGTAACTGATATTTCTCGTAAATATTAATAATAATAATACTCACCGTTCCAGGCTTTCCAACGCTTGACATCTCCTGAATAAAGCCTTAGGATCTGTGGGAACAATCGCTAAACTCTTATTACAATCATTCACAGCAAGTTCGAATTTGTCCTCCTTCAAATAAGCCGCAGCCCTATTCTTATAGAACACCGACATATCTCTGCTTTCATCATTTAGGGTGTTAATTGCTTTCGTGTATAACTTAACGGCTTTATCCCAGTCGCCGTTTTTAAAGGCGACATTGCCTTCTTCCTTGAATTTATTTGCTTCTTCTAGCGTTCCAGCCCCCATGATATTTAGGTTAGGTTTAGCACACGGTCAAAGAATTTTTCGGCAAGTGCAGCACGTGCATTTATATATTCGCCGGTGGAATTCTAGAGCGTTCTGTTTTAAAAATAGCAGAGAGGACTAAATTAAGATTTGTTTACGAGTTTCTGGGTTGAGCGTTTCGCAATAAAGATGTTTCTAGCAGTTAGGATGAATCATTTATAAATGTATTTAAAAAGAATTGTAATTTATTTTATAATTATCATAGATGAAATGAAACTTATTGTTAGATTATTTTTTTGGAAATAAATTTGCTATTTTAAATAAATAAGAGATTAATTCAAGTACTTTAAGTTGGTAATCCTGATTACTAGCGCAGCGACATCTTTTCATAATAACTTATACTATTCTTCAAATTAATAAGGTTTTATTACTAATAAAACACGATTTGATTTCCTTTCTTCACTAATTTATTTTTACACGTTAAATGTACATTTCGAGCACCATGTGCTCATTTTCAATAACTGAATGCTTTAAAACTAATTACAACTGTTTATATACCTTACAGGGATTAGTGGGAAAACCTAAGTTTAATTATGTCGGCTCTATTGGATGGGGATTAGTATTACTGGGAAAGGTGTCGGCAGGTTTACAATTCTTTTTCGGAACGAGACTTAACAATGGGTTTTCTAGTGGACTTAAATCGAAATTTAATAATCTGTCTTTACATTTATACATTTCTATTGCTTCTAACATATTTAATCTGGAATTACTTGATTGTTTTAATAATTTTACATTGTGAAGTGAGAATTGATGTCCGGTTTGGAAATTATGGAAAGCTATTGCTGATTTATCTGGATTTTGATTTTTTGGATGATAATTATGTTCTTTAAATCTCTTAATTAAATTTCTTTGGGTTTGACCAATGTATAATTTATTACAATTATTACAATAATTGAATATATGCCAGATTTTTGTAGATCATTGATTTTGGTAAAGGTGTTATTTAAATAATATTTTAATTTTGTTTCACTGTAATACGCGGCTGTTAGGTTAAATTTATTGAATATTTTATTTATTTTGTGGCAAATGGTTGGATTGTATATAAATTTCGCATATTTTCTGTTATTGGTTTCTTTTGACGTATTGAGTTTTGTGCTTTGTTTAATTTTGTGATTAATTTTGTGTCTATTGATGAGTTTATTTATTGTATCTCAATTGTAACCTAGTGATTGTGCAATGTTTTTTATGAATGTTAATTCTTTTGTCCTGTTTTCATTTGATAATGGCAAGTTTATCGCTCTATAAATCATACTGTTGAATGCTGCTAGTTTGTGTTTAATGGGTGATGTTGATGATGCGTGAATGTAGTTGGTTTTCGGTATATGTTGAATTCGTGTTTTTTGTTATTTTTATTTTTAATTATTTGTAAGTCTAAAAAGGGGAGTTGATTGTTATTTTCCATTTCGTGAGTGAATGAGATGCTGGGGTACAAACCGTTTAGACTCGACAACAAGCTTTCTATGTCAGTGTTCTTATTGATGATTGCCACTACGTCATCAACGTATCTGAACCAAACTCTCGGGAAGGGAAGGTATTGTGTTTTTGGCTCTATTTTCTAGGTGGTTAAGAAAAATATTAGCTAAGAAAGGTGAGAGTGGATTACCCATGGCTGTTCCGAATGTTTGTTTGTAGAATCTATTGTCGAATTCAAACGTGTTGCATTCCATTACTATCCTCGTTAACTCAATATATTGTTTAATATTTTCTGTTGGTATTGAATTTTCTAATAATAGGTTTTTTAATATATTAATTGTTTCTTCTATCGGAATGCTGGGAAACAGAGCTTCTACGTCAAAAGAAACTAATAATTCATCTGGTTCAATTATCGTTTTTTGTAATTTTGAAGTTAACTCAACGGAATTTTGTATTGAAAAATCGTTTTTAATATTTAATGATTGGAATTGATCTACTAGCCATTTTGCGATATTATATGTTGGTGAATTTATATTTGATACAATAGGTCTCCATTTATTCCCCGGTTTATGAATTTTTGGGAGGCAGTACAATTTCAGAAGTGATGGGTTTTTTAATTTCAATCTGTATATTAGTTTTTTATCGATTAAACTTGTGGGTTTTAGTATGGAATTAATCTTACTTATATATGAAGTTAGTGGATTTTTAATTTGTTCTTGATATGGTCCGGTATCCAACATCCTTTTGACGCTAGTATGGTAATCCTCTTTGTTGATGACTACGACGGCGTTCCCTTTGTCTGATTTCAGGTACAAAACACCTTTTTGTTTCAGCGATTTGATTGTTTTGAAATCGGTGTTTTCTTTCTTGATCATCCTTTTCGGTTTTCTGATGATTTTCTCCAATGATTCTTTGGCTGCTATCCGGAAAGCCGTGGCTTCTTCGGGTCCTAAGTAAGATGCTGCATTTTCTACGTCGTTGATGATGGATTCTATGGGTGTGTATGTTGTGGAAATCGAGTGTTTAAAGCCTTTCTTTAAAAGCTCCATTTCTTCGTTATTGAAGGTTGCTTTGGATCTGTTATGCACTAGTATCTGGGTAATGTTGTTTTCTGTCGGGTGTTGTTCTTTTTGCAATGCTTCTAGCTTTTTTCTGAGTGTGGATGATTTTCTTCTTAGTTTAGCGTTTATCACTGTATGAATTTTCCTCTGTGATTCATCCCAGGTTATTGGTGATGAATTTTTTGCCAGTTTTAAGTGTAGTTCGTATGCGAGAAGTTGTAAGTAATCTCGTTTCGAATGTAACTCTCCTATTTCGAATTTTAACCAACTTTGTTTCCACTTGAACACTAATTTTGATAAATCTTTATTGTGTTTGCATGTTTTTACTTGGATAAACTTAGGAAAAATAGGAGAGTTACATTCGAAACGAGATTACTCATTCACTCAGCTTTCCATAATTTCCAAACCGGACATCAATTCTCACTTCACAATGTAAAATTATTAAAACAATCAAGTAATTCCAGATTAAATATGTTAGAAGCAATAGAAATGTATAAATGTAAAGACAGATTGTTAAATTTCGATTTAAGTCCACTAGAAAACCCATTGTTAAGTCTCGTTCCGAAAAAGAATTGTAAACCTGCCGACACCTTTCCCAGTAACACTAATCCCCATCCAATAGAGCCGACATAATTAAACTTAGGTTTTCCCACTAATCCCTGTAAGGTATATAAACAGATGTAATTAGTTTTAAAGCATTCAGTTATTGAAAATGAGCACATGGTGCTCGAAATGTACATTTAACGTGTAAAAATAAATTAGTGAAGAAAGGAAATCAAATCGTGTTTTATTAGTGATTATTACTTCACATAACTCAAAACAAATAGTGAAGGTTTTATTATTTAAAAATAATAATAATTAGCAGTATGCAACAAATAAAGCCACCGAAATAAAATCTATTTTTCAAAATGTTTGCTGTCTAAGTAAGATTTAGTTTATTGCATTTTTTTTTAAATATTGAGCTTACCTTTATTTATTACAATTGATTTATTATAATTCTTGTTTCTTATGCGATTTATTAATATACAAAAATGATTAGATTAGTGATTGCAAATACAACAATGAAAGGATTATATATTTTATTATTAAATTATGCTTTAAATAAGAATGTTTCTTAATCCCGAACGTAATTATTTCTGTAGAATTTACTATAAGTAACAATTTGTTTTAGGTATAAATTTCGTCCATCTGACTATAAGATTTCATTATTGTGTCATTTATGGTACATTCATAGCAATGCTTTAATAGTTGTTCCATTTACAACACACTTTTGCATAATTCGAAAACTGTCGTCGTACTAGCCAAGGAAGTAATTATTGTAGATTTATTTAGTTTTTTAATTTTACCACTAGAGTATTTTATTCTAATCTTTTTTCAAATAATATACTTTTTCTCTAAAATGATCAAGAGAGCAAAAAATTGGACGGGTTGAATAATAACCTAATTAATGATAGAAACGTAAATTAATAATTACAACGAAAATAATAAACCATATTAAAATGAAACGTCTTTATTAAGATTAAAATATTAATCACTTTATTGTGTTTTATTTTCTTCACTTATTGCAGTATCAATACAAACAGTCCTATCCCAAAACTGTTCACATGACGTACCTAAGTACTTATTTTCACATTTTCCAATTTCATTTATCTGCTTCTCTGTTAGTTGGACATGCATAAAGTTTTCAATGTTTGTAATATTGTAGTTTCCTGGAAATTAAAAAACGCTTCTATATTTCCTAAAGTAAATTCGAATATATTATTTACCTTCCTCATCGACGAGTCCCCTCATTTCATTCAAACATTTAATTCGGCATGTTACTTGTTCAGCAAGTGATGCATTTATAAATGCATCATCGTTTTTTATTTTATGATAGCAAGCATCCCTAAAACTATTGTCTTCATCATCCTGATTTGAAATAACCTATGCAAATGTCATATTTTTAATAATAATAATAAAAAAATCTTTTAAATATTATTGTCTAATTGTCTAGTATCAATATTTAATTAGCACATACAAATATATTGTATCTTGAAATTTTCATAGTTAATAGGAATTAAACTCTTAATGCGAAGTCGTATACTTTATTTTCATTAAGAGTTTACTTTAAAGGTAGACAAATTTGAATTTGATAGATAAATGAAAAATAAATCTTTTAATTAAATATATTATTAACATTATATTTAATTCAAATTTAAATGATGGATTTGAATCATATCTTCAAATAAATAAATGTATACATACCAATGCAGAATTGGCAATGGCCAGCGCAATTATAAGTAGCCACTTCATGTTTAAAATTTGTGTGCACCTTCAAATGCGTGGTCCTTATCTTTTATATACCTATAAAAACAGGTAATTAAGAAATAACTGAAGGTAATTAAGAAATAACTGAAATTGACAATTAGAAACAGAGATAAACCTTTTTATCATTTTAACTACTTCCACTTAAAATGTTTAAAATATTCAAGAGGAATAGTACAAATAACGTTTTAGACGAAAAATATGTCTAAAATTGAAACAAAGGCATTAATTTTTGAATTCAAGAAATTTTGAATTCTGAGGGAAAAGAAAAAATTTACCTTTTGAATGAGGTCATAGCCAACTATGGTTTCCATTTAAAAATATGTAAGTTTGCGTCATATCTCGGAAAATAATGGCGATAAAAATTTTCTGATTATTTACATAAAATTATCTAAAACCTTGTCCTTTAACGTTTTTTTCTATCTGTTATAATAACCGAGATATATTGAATAATAAAATGTATTAAAATCCTTTAGTTCGTTGTAGAAAATTAAATAATAATTTAAAAAAAAATTAAATAATAATTTAAAAATACGAAAAAGACTAATTGTTGTAGATTCACGAAATGTTTTCGTACGAGATATATTGATTTGAAAAAATTGACTGTTTACTTTTTTCAAAATATCTAGTTACCATTGACTTTTTTGAAAACTTTGAAAGTGGAATTTTATTCGTCTCGTAAATCTACACTTCTTTCCCCATTTAACCGTTTCTCTATCTCTTATAGTTTCCGAGATCCCCATAGAGAACATTGAAAAAAACTCACCTTGTATAACATAAATGATGAAATTTGTTTCTACATTTTTTTTATATCTCCAAATATAAAGAAAATCAAATAGGATACACATTGTTTAATAACGGGAATCGTCTAGGAACGTAACATGTGTGTATCCAAACATTTCTTATTCGAACATTTTCCCGAAAACACTATTATTTCATTTGATTTAAATATTGTAGGGAATGGTGATGGGTGGAGTAATAGCGAAAATGAGATATACTATATAGGAAAGGTGGAGTTTATGGAGGGTCGAGAAGGTCTAACAGGGGTTAAATATCAGCAGGCGGTGTGTAATAAACGTGCGAATGGTTTATATGAGTTGAAATACAGAAATAAATATATTATACGAGGGCTTTCTGGAATAAAGTATCCGTCTGGGAGTATAATAAACTAGTATGGTTCTGGTTCTGGTTTAAATCGGTGGGAGGGCAGAGAGTTCCGCCGCACGTAGACCCCAATGGGCCCTTTGTGCGTCCTCCCATCTGAGTCCTCATTCCTTGCCACGGTCAAGCCAACCCAAGGCATTGGCAAATGCCAGGACTGCAGCAAGAGGGACTCTGAGGATGTCTGATGGATTTAGACATCCCTCCCCCATTGTAGATTTAGTAGGTTCGATAACACGGGGCAGTCTAGCAGTACATGCTCCGCGGTTTCTTCTTCTGCTTCACACCCTCTGCAGATAGGACTAGATTGTAGTCCCAGTTTGTACAGGTGTGATCGTAAATTGCAGTGTCCTGTAAGAAGCCCTACCACCTTCCGTATATTTTCTGGACAGTTCCATACAGTATCTGGCCGTTTTGCTGTTCATTGCGATGAAATTTTTTGAGACTCTACAGTCAGGTATGTTGTCCCATCGCTCCTTATGGCATCTGATTGATGCAGTTTTCAGTAAGGTACTCAGATCTAGCAGAGAGGGCAGCAGGGAGGGGTTCGTCCCGCTTACCGTTTGTCCGGATGCCTTCCTCGCCATACCATCTGCTATTCTGTTCCTTCTGCTGTTGTTGTGTCCTTTTACCCAGCATAGAGTTATCTCGTTGTCACGAGCCACTTCTTCCAGGGCTTCGCAGCATTCCAACGTTAATGCTGAGGTTATTTTGCAGTTGGCAATGGACAAGATTGCTATCTCTGCTATCCGTTATAATGTGTATATTTTTACCCTTAATCTTCTTGTCAGAGATTGCTTTTGCTGCATATAGTATACCCACGAGTTCCACCATTGTTGGTGTGCTCATTATCTTACCTATAGCAGTACTGTTTTTTAGGGATAGGTTTTTGCAGAAAATTCCTATACCAGCCCCTGTTTTCGTTGACGACCCATCAGTGTATATGTGAATGTCTTTGTGCTTGCTTTCTATTCCTGAGTTTTCGAATCTCAGGTCTATTTGAAGCTTCCTGTTGAAAATGTATTTTCGAGGGATTTTGTCCACCGGCATCATAATCTCGGGATTATTTTTCCTTAGATCATCTAAGATTTTGTGGTGTTCACCTCCTCCGTTGCTTACAAGCCATGTCTTTGTTGCTCGAAGCCTTATTGCCGCCGCTGCTGCCTGTTCTCTGATAAATATGTCCAAGGGTGACAGGTGCAGCAGGGCTTCTAAAGCCGATGTTGGTGTTGTTTTCATGGCTCCTGTCGCGCTCAACAGGGCGCTACGTTGAACGTGGTCTAGGAGCCTTGCGGCTGATTTCGTGGTCGTTTTTGGCCACCATATTAATGATGCATATACCAACATTGGCCGCACTATGGCTGTGTAGATCCATAGGGTTATAGTCCCCATGTTTTCCCCACAGCTCGTCTGCATTGCCAGAGGTCTATGCATGCTTTCTTAGATCTCTCTGTCAGGTGGGCATTCCAGTTTAGTTTTTTGTCTAGAAGAATGCCCAAATATTTGACTTTATCTTTCAGGGTGAGTTCTTCGCCCCGAAAGCTTGGTGGTTTGAAATCTTTAATCTTCCTTCTCCTTGTGAACAGTACCAGTTCCGTTTTAGTCGGATTTACGGATAAACCCTGGTATGTGCACCTTTTGTTACATACAAGTTTCGTGTCGCCTATTGAAATCTTGGCTGTCCTCCATTGCAACATGTTGGAGATCCACTGGCTTTGAGCCACCGGAACTCCCCTGCGTCGAAGTGCCGCTGTTATCTTTGGGAAGGAGGTCCATTAAAGTAACCAGAGTGAAGGTTTTTTGCTCGAAGGTTCGACCAATTCTGCTCACCACGGTGTGCAGGGCCGAATCCGCCGACTTGCCTTCACAGTATGCGTGTTGATTGGGATGTAAAGGGTGTTTCACTAAGACTATTTCTCTAATGTATCGATCGCAGAGCCTCTCAAGTATCTTTAATAGAAAAGATGTGAGGCTTATTGGTTGGTATGCTTTCGCTGTGGTGTAGTCCAAGCGTCCTGGTTTTGGTATGAAAATTACTTTAGTTTCCCTCCATGCATAGGGTGTGTAGCTGAAGGCAATACACCCCCTGTACACGCCTACGAGGGTGTCCAGGATAACATCCTTGCCGCACTGTATTAGAGCCGGATAAATCCCGTCCAACCCTGGGGATTTGTATAGTGAGAAACACCTTATTGCCCAGTCTACCTTTTCCCTGGTAACGATGGAGCCCGCCAAGTCCCAATCCAGTTTGGTTCGGGACTCTGCGGAGGTATCCGTGAGGCTCCACTCCTGGTTAAAGGTACAGCCCGGGAAATGGGTCCTCAATAAGTTTTTTCAGCGCCTCAAGTTCTGCGCACCACCACGCATTTGTGGGTCCCTCATCTGTTCTAGTTTTTAAAGGGCACGCTTTCTTGTATGCTGATATGATTCCCTTCTGAAGAGCGTTAGTTATATTCTAGAGTTCGGGTATATCTTTTATTGGCTCTTTACCTAGATCCCTAGTTTTGGAGATATTAGTGAGGGTCGTTTTGAAAATTTCCCTCTTTGTCAGTCTTGGATCCCTGTACTGGGTAGTGTTTGAGCATCTTAATGTAATTTGGAATTTTATCCATCTATGGTCTGACATTGTGACTTTTTGAGATACGTGCCAGTTCTCTACATACCTTGTAATGTGAGTACTAGCAAGCGTGAGGTCAATACAACTTTGGTAACGGGAGCTTACAAAGGTCGGTTCGTTACCTCTATTTACTATATCTAAGTTCCTACTTAGTATAAAGTCATGCAACAACTTACCCCTGCTGTTGTTTTCTTGGCATCCCCATGCCTGGTGGTGTGAGGGAGTGTGTGTGAGGTGTCCGGAGTTGGGTTGGAAACTTCTTGTGGAAGGTATGCTGATGCTAGTGTCAGATAGTTTACCTCGTCTTTCAAGCAAAGCCTTACCCGAACAACCACAAGGTCCTCGGTAGATAGGTGCTGCATGAAGATGGGGTTGTATTTGTTAGGGCAGCATATGGCGGCCCTTGGTGTTTTACCTGCGGATATATTAAACAGATCATTGTCTGGTTTATTTAGTCCATGAACCCTGTTTTTAAGAGCCCAGGGTTCTTGGATCAAAGCAATGCAATCCTGCATCATATCAAGCTCTCGGCCTAAGGTGGCCGTCGCAGCTTTGCAATGGTGCAGGTTGCATTGAATTACCTCTGTGGGTATTTCGTTTTTCCTTACCTTCTCTTTACCTTTTTCTTTTATTGTCGGATCAGACCAAAAGCTGAGACAAACATGTCTCAGCTTTTGGGGTGGTATCCGCTACAGTTACGTAGCGGTCCCGACCGTTGCCTCTGGGTTCGTCACCGATCCCTGGGCTACCTCGACCTCCATTGAAGTCTCGGGCTCACACGTGTCTGTGAGTCCTTTCTTCATTTTTACAGGGATGTCGCTGAACAACTTCAGCCTCGATCCCTTTCTTTTCGATGGCCTCAGCATCCGCCTTGTCTACACCCATCACCAGGAGAAGTCCTTCCGGTTTCTCCTGCGGTTTTGTTAGAGAGGTGCACCACCTTGCCACATTAATGCCTTTATTTAGGAAGCCCAGCCTCCTCGGAACCGTTTCCGGTTCCCCAGGTTTGCCGGGAATCCAGATCGTGGTCTTGGTTAGTGTCGGCAGCTGGTCAACACTAACTATCGCGAGGGTCTTTTCACACCACCCTTCTGACGAGGCACTCACCTTGGCCTTCAGCCAGAGTTGCCTCATCGTCGCAGGTGACCCTAAGGATTTCCCCCGCCATATGTACACCACTTAAGAGTGAGATGGTCTCGTTCCGACTCTGGATGTGATCGTCCAAGCTTCTCCAGAGGCCCGCTATGACTTTCCCTGCCACTTTCTCTGAGATCTTTCCTAGAGGATTGGCTGCGTCAATCAGAGCGACCCTCAGGTAGCTACTTGCCGCCTGCTTGTAAGATTTCCCCGGTTTCTAACCATAGAGATTTTATTTGGTGCATCCGAGGATGCCCCAGAAAGATGACTTGACCTGCGAGGAGCCCTCCTGTTGTGTCCCTGCCGAAGCTGGGTGCGCCAACGTGGTGGTCTCCCCTGGTGAGCCCTCGTCAAGAGGATTGGGTTTTTTTGTAATTATTTTATCTATAATGGTTACTTAGTTGTTCATCCCTCCTGGCCCCCCACCCACCACAGAGCCCTCAAGCTGCGAACGCCAGGGCTACCAAAGGGATCTAGCTCCCTGGAGTGAGTTGCACACGAGACGCATCCAGACAGGAGAACCTGTTCGGTACGCCTGCGTGCCCCATCCCACCAAAGGAGCTCACCCTGCCGGCCATCTGACGGGACGACTCAGCCGTTGTTCCTAGGAACCTTGATAGAGGTGGGTTAGTCTTTACCCCCCGTCTAGGAGAAATCCGGACCAAAGCGACGTCTTGCTGCTTCCTTCATCCCCCGACACGGGTCGCCACACACGGCACAAACACGTGGGTGACCATAGCTATTAGTGTGAACACTGATTCGGAAACTACCTTGTGCCGGCCACATTCACTAGGTAGGATTTTTAGTTCAACCTTCTCTGGTCTAGATCCGCCGTGTTTAGTTGGTAAACAGGGGCACCTCGTGAAGGGTGTGGTTCTTCACCACGCACAGTCGGTCCTGGATTCGAAAGGAATCCCTGAAGCCGCGGGCGGATAGGCAAGGACCAGCCCGCTGGGTCTTATACCGCGACAGGACACCTCCTTACCGCCGCAGCTCCTTAACCCCCAATAAACTAGTATATATTAACAAATTTAAGCATTTATCGTAATGCGTGTTGAGTTTATGTATCCCAGCTTCATATTCCTACGTCACCGTTGTATTTAGATAGTAATCTCTGTTTGTTTGTCCTTGAGTGTTGTAAGTAGATGGTAATCTGAAGAAGTTAAGTTAGGAGTATAGGATGGATGGTTGAAAGTTCATCCAGGAATGACCGATGGCCGTTCCGAACGCTTATGATCATGGGTTCCTAAATTGAAATTGCGTCACCAGCTCCGAACAGACGACTCAACCATACGCATCCTTCAATGGACGATGTATATCGCAAGGTAACTTCACAACTGGCGTTTTTTTTTTTAAATTAATCACAGTTAATACAAGTGTGTCAGCACATATCCGGCGGCTATTTTATTTGCCATCCCTCGTAGAAATGTGGTGTTATTCGATCTACTCGATACTTCAGTTTGCTCGTTCTTGTCCTTAACTAATTTCATTTTGTCTACTTTTTCTGCCTTACATTGACTTTTATTTTATTCGGTAATTATTTTTTTTCTCTTTTCTGCTA
Organism: Ontholestes murinus; assembly: GCA_963969525.1. Classification (NCBI taxonomy): domain Eukaryota; kingdom Metazoa; phylum Arthropoda; class Insecta; order Coleoptera; family Staphylinidae; genus Ontholestes; species Ontholestes murinus. The sequence goes on from OZ018396.1 coordinate 23,159,104, forward strand.
TCTCTCTCCGTTTTCTGTATTGATTTTAATGTATCCTTCCATTTTTTATTTGGATTTTGTCTTTAATAAAAATAATGGTAGCTTCAGTTACTGTGTGGTAATTCAATTAAATGAATAATGACACTAAAATGATGGTAGCGACCTTTACTATGTGGCAGTTCATTTTAAAGAGTAAATAAAAATACTTTCGACATTTTTATTTACTCTGGAAAATGAGACTCTTTTAAATGTTTTATACTACAGTTTATTCAATTTATTGTGTAACATAAATATAAACAAGTTCAGAGTATATTATAAACAATAATTACACAACTATAGTTGTGACCTTTGTAGGTCAATATCATTTGTTTTTTGTCATTATTTACATTTTGTATGTTATTCATCTGTTTATGAATGATCAATATTTTGTTTTTCAATGATTTACATTGTTTGACCTTGGCTCATTTCGTCCGTGTTTCTCTTGTTCGTTTTTTACCTACTTTTTTCTCTTTTGTCTGCCTCTTATTTTTCAACTTACTTTTGTTTGTATATATCTCTTATTGATACTCCTCATTCAATTTATAGCTAACGGTCCGTCTTTTATGTTTTTAAATTAGTAAGTAAGTCAGACACTCTTGCAAGTTAATCCCTAGAGTTATTAAGAAAGCCATAAGTTCATTTAAAAGCCTTAACACGCTTCCAAAAAAAATTAGGAATATATTTAATATTATTTGAAATAATCATGTTTTTGAGGTATTATCTATTAACTATTAAATATAAACACATATATTCCACATTCTTAATCTATTGTCTAATTTATACATCGACCTAAAATGTGTGATTTTAATTTTAAATATCCAATTTGCTAATAAAAACTATGTACTACTTATATTAAATAACAAAGACATTTTAAATGCATATTTATTTATGGACTTGAAATTATTTACACATTATTTAAACATGTAAATGTTGGATATCAGTCTTCATACAATAAGACACGTAATTCCAAAAAAGAAGTCCTTAAAATTTTATTATAAATAAATTTACAAATACTACTTATATAAAAAAAGAAACAATCCTTATATACACACGAAACCGGAAAAATCACAGAAATCAGCCGCGCTTCACCATGCTGAATCCACTTCCACTAAAAGCCTTAAAATCATCGCCTTCGTCTTTAGTCTCCTTGCTACTTCCAGCCTTCTCAACTTTTCTGATGAACTTTAAGAAGCCCGGCGTGTAATCATAATCGGGAATACCGCGCACGTAGACGGGCTTGCTAGGTGCAGTATCTGCGGAAGTCGAATCTTTACGCCGCTTTCCGTCCAATCGATTACCAGCTCCCCTAAATGCCACGAAACCTGAAGGTTCTGGCATCAGATCCGCTGGATCAACGGACATTTCTTCTTCGTCGCGTTTCACAGCTTGTGGCTCTTTGTACCCAACCGGGGGTGCAAATTCTACCTAAAATTTGAGAAGTATTGCTATCATAATTGATACATCTGCAGTAAAGGATTTATAACTAAATAATAACTACTAAAGCAAAACTGAAAAAAAAAAAATGTATACCTTTAATAAATTGAACTGTACATACACTGAATTTTATTTTTGAAAAACTTGTACTAATGGTAATATGGTAAATAGTGTTGTTACAGCTCTGGTTTAAACATTTTAGACTATAAAATATCTGATAGTAGATATGGTGTTTATGTTATATATGTTTATCAGTGTTGTTAGTGCTTTGTTTTAAGACTATAAAGTACTTACATTCATATCACACTCAATGATGCTCACTGCATTATCTGGCTTAGTTTCCAGCACACAAAGTTCGTAAGCTTTCTGATTATAGTTGACAGCAATTACATCTCCAGTCGTTAGACAGGCAAATGTGCGCAAGCAATTTTCTAAAACTGCTTTAGGATTAGTTATATCAAGAAAATCCGAGGAAAGAGGCTGGAATTTTGAAAATGTTCCCACTGGCAGGGAAACTGATTCGATTTGTAAGCCATCGCCTTCTTCCAAAATGAGATTGTTCATCATCTAAAATAGATTGGTCAAAATTATTATTAACATGTTGATAATAATTGGCTGTAAGCGGTTGGGTAGGTTAGATATTTGAATTAAAACAATAAAATAATCTCTCATCACAGTAACATGATTTTTTTATATAACGTAAAAATATGTTCATAATTTTAAACATAATGTGAATATTATTAAAAAAAAGTTAAAAACTTTACATATAACTGAAAGACTCACCCATAATGGCAAATAAACTTTTCCTTCATCCGCAATAAATTCTAATACACCACAATGTGTAACTCTTGATGTCTTTTTATTTGTTAGTTTAAAGAGCATAGGGTAATTTATATTCAATCTTGTTAATTGTTCCAGGGCAGATGGTGGCATAATAACTGTCAGAAATTGATTATTTTTTAAAATATAATTTAAAATAAAAATAAATAATTTCAATTCCTAATAAAAAGTACTAGTAAAAACAAAGATTTATTATTACAAAATAAAATATTGATCGATAATGTAAAGTGTGTTGGTAAACTTACTTTTTCCACCTTTTTCAACATCCTGTCGTTCATTTCCTGGCAACATTGCCACGGAATAACATTTATAGTTAACATTGAAAGGCCTCGGAAGCTCAGGGAACACATTAAAGCCGAACTGAAACTGTCACAGTAACAAACTTATTATAAAGATGGGCCCACCCCATACTATCATAACTTATTTTAACAGAATTGTTAAATACATTGGGTAAAAAGCATATCTACATTAAAATCCCTTTTAAAAATGATTAATAGAAAAAAAGATTTTCCAGATAAATTCAAACTAACCTAATCTAATAAACACAGCGAACATGATAGAAGAACTTTAAATAAATTGAAAACAAATAAAAACAACGTTACAGGTATTAATACTCTAAAAATATTAAACGTTTCATAAATTAATAATCATTGTTCTAAATTTACATATATTTTATATTATTAGGTATTAGAACGTATAAATATGTTTGTTCAAAGTACCCAAAGTAACTATAATAATTAACTATAAATCTTTGTGGTTCACATAGGGGTGTAATTATAAGTAATATTTATTATACAGGGTGAGTTTTTTTCGATGTTCTCTATGGGGATCTCGGAAACTATAAGAGATAGAGAAACGGTTAAATGGGGAAAGAAGTGTAGATTTACGAGACGAATAAAATTCCACTTTCAAAGTTTTCAAAAAAGTCAAGGGTAACTAGATATTTTGAAAAAAGTAAAAAGTGTCAATTTTTTCAAATCAATATATCTCGGTTTTTATAACAGGTAGAAAAAAATTACCTTTTGAATGAGGCCATAGCCAACTATGGTTTCCATTTAAAAAAATGTAAGTTTGCATCATATCTCGGAAAATAATGGCGATAAAAATTTTCTGATTATTTTTTATTAATCTACATAAAATTATCTAAAACTTTGTCCTTTACTGTTTTTTTCTATCTGTTATAATAACCGAGATATATTGATTTGAAAAAATTGACACTTTTTACTTTTTTCAAAATATCTAGTTACCCTTGACTTTTTTGAAAACTTTGAAAGTGGAATTTTATTCATCTCGTTAATCTACACTTCTTTCCCCATTTAACCGTTTCTCTATCTCTTATAGTTTCCGAGATCCCCATAGAGAACATCGAAAAAAACTCACCCTGTATATCATTAAAAAAAAAAAAACAATAATTGCTGTAAAAGGTATTTTGAAAAGTTTACAGTTTCCATTGGCTTCTTTTATTTATTTTTATGATAACATGTAATATATAATACAAAAATAAATGACTTAAAATATTTAAACAAACAAAGAAATTATTATTAAACATTGAATATAATTACATTACATTTATCAAACCATGATCTACACATACATATATGAAAAATTCTGAATGTACTCAATAATGTACATTTAATTAAAAAATTTAGAAACAATACTCTTGTTTATCCGAGACAAATATTTTATTGAGGTTATGTTGGATTTAATAGGATTATTTAAATCAAACATATTCTGTGTCTGGTAAACAGGGCCTAGCTGCTAAGGCCATTATATTCGCTTAAAGAAGAAAAAAATAGGAAATGTAACACAGTAATTACTAAACGTTAAAACAATTTTTAATAATTATTGTAGGGTGTATATAAAAGGTATTTGTATATGAATTTTGTTGCATATTAGTAAATTTTCAACTAATATGATACCTTCAAATTAATTTCATACCACATTAACCTAGACAAATATGATCGCTTTTTAGAAACGACAGAGATGAATAAGCACTTTTTATAACCGTAATGTTGAAATTACTCACTTAAATTACGAAATATCTGGTATTTTATTCAAATCACTCGGTTTAATTGTGAAATAATAATGAAAGTAATAATATAAAAGAATGAGGTATTACAAATCATTTGATTTTGAAAGATTAATTGATTAATCCACTGCATGTACGTATAGCTGAATTATACTATACTTTTTATTTATAAATTATAGGTGTGAAATACTTACCATTTTATTCTTTGTTAAATTTCTTTTATGATCACATCAACTACCGAATAAAAATATTGTGATTTGACACTTTTGACAACAGAATGACAACAACGTCATCTGTGTTGCGACGAGTTAGGTAATTTGCTCGTAGATGGCGTCAACATGAAATGGAGTATTATTTTAATATAAATTTAACTAGATATTATACATATACAGTACATATAGTAAAATATGATATGTTTAACATTTACTAAAATTTATGTAGATATATTTTTGAGATTTTACTAAATATTACATATAAGTCAAGTTATACTGTTAAATTGGACACATGATGGATATGAAATGTATTATAAGTTTATATATTTACTTTCTATTAAATAATTTACATGTATATACATAAAAATATCAAATGTAAAGACAGGGCCAAATATTTAAGATAGTGGTGGAAGGCAAATTGTTGTTAATATTTATTGGCACAAGGGGAAATGCATTATTAACAAATTAAACTATGCCTATTTATAGAATACATATTTTGTATACATTTTAAGCAATTAGTATGATTATTCACATTCAAACCAAATTGTTGATGGCTTTTTTTTTATTGGATTAAATTGTAAGTGCATTGAAGACAAGGCCGAAAGAAAATATTTAAAATAAGATTGTTTCCATTAAAGGAAAAGAATATATCATCACAAATAGTGCAGATTAGATCCACAGTAGGTTTCCAATGAATTGATGTTTTCCAACTACTAACAGGAAGGAAGGAATATTCGATGATTGCAGGATCGAACAAGCATGAATTTATGATCCGAAGCTAACATCAAAAGTAAGTAAATTTTATTTAAATTATGATGATATGTATTTTAGTTCTTTTTAGTATAATTACTAGGATTGTATGAGATACTTTAACATAAATTCCATAAAATAAATATTTATAATAATAATAATAACAAATAAATTATTCCAGACTTTCAGATAACGGATTTGTTAATACATATTTCGACTTATTAAATGTTATATCTAAATTTGCATTTAACAGGAAGATTATTTATATGAAATAATAATCCATGTTAATTCTTAAGATAAATTTGTTGTTGGTTTGGTTAAAATGTCAGCCAGCTTAAGTAGGACCAAATTTTACGCTTTTTGCTGTCTTATGAAAGATTGTTTTTAAAGTACTTATTATTCTGGCTTTTCAAGGTGCTTACACCCCGGACTGATTCCGCGAGGTTTTTGAGCAATTTACGACTTCAGGTTGTTTTAGTTACTTTGGAACCAGTGACTTCATCATCAAGAGAGCCAGGACCTTCGGGATTCGTTATGATCACGCGATGATCTATCTTAACAAAAAGAAAAAGTAAATCGTGGTGTGTCGAGGTATTTTTTAAATCCCACAACTTGTGATTTATATTTATTTATGTTGTAAGTGGGACTAGTTTTTTAGGTTATCTTCAAAGACGTTAAGCAACCTGACTATTATTAACGTAAAGATTAAACATTTTAGTCGACTTATGTTATGTTTTCTGTAGTAACATTCTTTTGCATTTACTCATTGAAACCCCTTGTTATAACACAGCTAAATTCCCTTTTATATAAAAGAGAGGCTTTCTATCTATTTATTGACTATATTTTATATACTCCATATTTGGCACGCAGCGCCCTATCGAATGACTATACAAAAATGTCGTGCCTACCATGTACCGTCCCCCGTTAGTGTCGGAAGTATCAACATGCGAAAAAAGAAGACTAAACATTAAGGTTTCTAAGTTGCTAACACGGTATCTGCCATCCATTCTCCACCACCATCTCCTAAAGCTACCCCCATGATATCCTCCACTTCCATCTCCTTCTCGTACTCCTCCGAGTCCACCACCACTTCCCCGACCATCGATTCCGTGATCGTCGCCACTACCACCGCCGCTTCCACGACCACCGCCACGCCCAACAACACGATGCCACTTTCAAAAGGTGCTTCAATACCTGGTGTACTAGACGTGTTCTAGAGACGTCGCTCCATGGATGCTATTTCCGCCGGGTCAATCAGAACCTGGAGGACATCCTCAGGGAATTTCCCACCAGTTTATTGCTAACGCCTATGTCAACTTGGTGGGCCCGGTTCAGAGGAATCCGGCTGGAGCCAAAGCCCCCGGATAGAACACCTGGTACGCCTCCGCCACAAAAGGTATGTCTAAAATATTAATATTGCTAGTTTCTCCCTCCGCCCCCTTAACCATTCTGACTTTACTGAACTTCTCTTCTCTATCCCTACCAACCTTGACAAAGTCACAATTATATTTCCCCCCGCCCCCTCTAACCCAGTAGCATCATTAAGATCGTACAACCCGCTCAATGGTAATATTATGAAGGCTCGCCTTCCATATCTTGTCGGCGAACCCCTAACAATATTTGATCACGCCTAGAAAACCCCCTACCACTCTCCCTATTGATAATGAGTGCTTTGCACTCGAAATGTATACATATAGCGAATAAAAAATATTTTGTGAAAGAAAGTGTTACCATTTTTTCCTGTGTAATACTCTCCCTTCTACTCTTCGTCAAAAGTCAATCTCCTGTGCCATCCGGGACGTTCCCGATTGCTTCGGGACGGCTGACATCACCAACTTTGCCAAGGATTAAGGCTTCACTCTCCACAATCCAAAATCAAAACGACATTGATCATCTTATTCGTATCGGCATCATGATCGGCCCCTTCAGCCGTTACTCTCAACCATCTGCTCCTCTACATCTTCGTCCAATCCAATGCCCCTCCTGCAACCCCTCTACTCCCTATTCCCAACCCACCATCTACGGCAACAACCGCACTCCGTCATCCCCAAATGCGCTCAATGGGGGGGGGGGCAACCATTCCGCGTTCTCAAACACATATCCCAAAAAGTAGGATGCCACCAAAACTTTCACAGCCGTTGCCATAACGTTAGTACTGAAGAAAAAATCATTTAAGTTATTACAGTCACTCTCTCTAAGCTTCGCCCAACACAATCTTCGTGTCGTATTCCTCAATTCTACCTCAATCAACGCCTCCAAGAAACCCTTATCTAACCGCCCCCCCCCCATCTACTTCGCTATCCGCGACTACAATATCCTTCGGACAGATAACGAACCATATAGAGGCGGCTGTGCTATTATAATACATAAATTAATTACCTTTCGACCACTTAGCTCCCCCACCGATGATCTTAATAAATGACTACCTTTTGTCCTTTGTTTTCCCAAACTCCCCCAATTTCTGTACACTCCTTTTACCTCTACTTCTCAATCTTGCACTATTATTTTTGGCGACTTTAATACTCTCCCTACATTTGTCGACCACCATCGTCGACCATATTCTCATTACGGACGACATTGCCAACCACTTTGGCTTTTGTTCCATAGGCAACCCCATCAATAGCGATCATCTACCCCTCCTTCCCCCTGCTCTCTCTTCAACTCTCCCCTACCCTCCATCTTTTCTCCTAAGAAATTCTTCTCCCGTATCAACTGACACGCCTTCTAATCCTCATAAGAACCATTCACTATCAACGACAAATGACATTGACACCACTATTCAAGACATTACCTTCCTACTAATATAACAAGCATTTGACAAACATACCGTTCTTTTGATTTCCGGATTAGATCATCGGTAGACTGAATAGTTGCAATATTTTAGGTTGTATCATTAAAGTAGATACATTGAATTAAGCTTAGTGATGAGTGTGAGCGTTTTCTGTTGAACCTTTTTACTTGATATAAAAGCTAAACTCATACATATTGGTAGCGGCTGTTACTACTGTGTAAACCTTTCATCCCAATAATACTCTACTGCCGTTTATTTTGCTATGCAGTTTGCAATGAAATTATTCTGAATTGTTCCCATCATGAAATAAGTTCTTTGCGATAGTTCACAAGTTAAGAAATTACCATGTTTTTTGATTTTCTGGAGACATCAGATTTTTTTTTATAAAACAAGAAATTTTATACACCATCGATTTTTACCTGAAATTTCAATTATTATCAATAGAATTGGTAGGTAAACAAGATAAAGCAAATACAATAAATTATCAGTCCTTTGTTATCATCTATTGATTAATTATTATAAATTCATTATTGGAACATTTCACCTTTATATATTAGGAATATTATACTGTAGAAATATATTCCTTGAGTTACGTGAAGATTATTATAGTAAAATTGTATATTGAAACACTAACGCTTTCAAGGTTAATTAAACTCATGGTGTTGTTTCATAGTTAAAAAAAATGTGAAAGAACACCAAGAGTTTAATTAACCTCTAATTAATATAAAAATGTTTCACAACGGGTTAAATAAGAATTTAATTAATCGTTCTAACACTTTCTTCAAAAATTGTTTTTATTTACCAAATGCACTTTTTTAGTACAATGTACACCTAGTAAATAATTTGTGAAGAAAGTGTTAGTGTTTGAACATTATATTGTAAAATAATTTTCATACAGGAAATAAATCTGACATACAATTTGTGCCTTACTTTCTCTGGTTTCTCGTTTCGTGCGTATTTTTTTTTTAGAGCGCGTATTAACTATTCATAATTCTCTTCACGTAATATACTATTGTTATGTCATTCTATAAAACGACTTCCTACTTAATACGACTATTATAAGATAACGAATATTAAATTATTTAAATAGTTTACCATAACTTGAATAATATTGTACATATTTTTATTGAATAAAATTTAACCGAGAAGCAAATATAAAACCAGGCAGTTCATTTTATTTGAGACGAATATCAACCTCAAAATATATTATTTAACTTACATCTTACATACATACATAGCATACATCTTACTCTATCTCCACGAGATAATAATAATAATGACGACGTTGTAAAAATAATTTTGTTTCTCCTTATATAATAAGCTGTTGTATTTAATCCACACCTATTAATCATTTTTTAGAAAGAAAATGCTACAAATATACGTTTCCTATAATCCAATCATTTATCATAAACAAGTAATGACACATAGCTAATAATTAGCTAAAAATATTTACACTAAGTTGTTTCGCGGATAAACCAATCAATATAAACAATATTTCCTAGAAACTGACAATTACTACGGATAATTTAAAACTTGTACAAGATAAAATTGTTTAGTTTCTTCACAGATTTTATAATGTTTCAGTTTTCAGCTAGACATAATATTCACTTCACAGCGAATAGTAGTAGTAGTAGTAGTAGTGTTTGGCTATCGACCACGTGGTCCTTCCGCCGTGTGATTTGTGTATGTGTGTGTAAATGAGCTTGTTACTTTAAAGAATCGCCCCCGTCACTCTAAAACACCATTAATTGTATCCCAATGGTTAATGGTACCTGTCACCCATCCAACTACTGACCCCAACCAACGTTGTTGCACGTCAGTTCGGGGCCGTAACCGGCGTATCACAGCGAATATTAAGAATCGATTGATATTTTGTTATATGCTTATCAAAAGTTCTCCAGTCAGTTTGATTGTGGTATTTTAAAAATTAGTGGTCTTGCAATTGTGCATCATACAAACATTACTATTGTTGAACACATGAAGTTATTTTCTTTAATTATATTTTTATAATAGAGAAAATTGTATAATCATCTCTATTAATTGCATTAAATTATAAATAGAAAATGAAATGTTTTGAAAATATCAGTGTGTTTATTCACATATATTCATTATTAATATGACAAACACATAATTTAGATTTGGAGTATACTAATAATTGAAACCAGAATTATAACGAAAATTAACTGCAGCAACTTATTAATGAATGCCCAAGAGGTTAAACAAATTAATAACAGGATTAGAGTAATTGGGAAGTACAGATTATAGCCCATTGTGAACTTTCTAAAAGTCAACGTCAAATATTTCTGCAAATATCTGATAGATCAGAATGAAGTAATCACGCTATCATAAAAAAAAAATAATGTACTGATCTTTATAACAACGGCGAACATAACCAGAATCAGAATTTTACCATTTAAATACTTTTTCGCAACACATATAGTGTAGTGTAATAGTGATATAGTGTACGATCTTCTGAAGTACGAAATAAAGGAAGGAATTCCAAAGGTAGCAATAAGTAATTACTGAGAGATACTTTAAAGTAACGAAGAAAGGTTTCTAAGAGTTTTAATCAAGTTATTGTCATAGACATGTAACTCAGTCAATCAAAAAAAAAAACAGATACGATAGTAGGCAAACAAAACAGTAGCAACGGCAAAAAAACTTTGATACAATGGTTGTTAGATACCCAAATACTTCAAAAGGAATTACCCAAATTATTTACTGCTATGAATGCATTTCATTCGCACTCAATATTATCTCATTATACCGCAACACATTTTCAATGAAGGCAGTGGTATTCCAGAAAGTTCGCAGGAAAGGAACAGTAGAAAGTGTGAAAGCATTGAGTTATACATAGAATATAAAAATATTATTATGAAATCATAACTATCCATTGCCATTGATAGATTACCTGCTGCACACTACCAGAAAAGGTTGTCAAGTTTGAAATGGAGTTATTTATTTCAATCGCACACAACCTCATTTAGACGCCGTATTTTGACATAATTTGTTTTTCGTGTGAAAGGTACATCTTTTCCTATTTCTAATGCATATTTTAGTTTGCAAAAATTTGAAATAGTTTTTTTTTGTATAGGCGATTAAGTGAGACCATGAAAATCAGCGAAATTCGTTTGTTGAAGTATGAGTTCCATCTTGGAGTCACAACAAGGCAGTCAGTAGTCAATATCAATAGTGTGTTCGGCATTCAAGTGGCTACAAACGCGCCTGTGGCTCGTTGGTTTAAAAAACTTCGTTAGGGAGATTTCGACCTGTCTAATGAACCACGTGGTCGACCGAAGACTCAGGTGAATAATGACCCCCTGAAAGCCACTGTGGCAGCCAATCCCAGCCAAAGTGCACCTGAATTATTATTAATGTACAATGTATCAAAGCAAACAATCTTGACTCATTTGGCATAAATCGGAAAAGTGAAAAATCTGGAACGAAGGAAGACCAATTTCTCAATCGAATTATTACGTGTGATGAAAAGTTGATCATGTACATTAATCATTAGCTTTAATCGCACTGGTTGGACAAAGATGAATTACCAAAACACTGTCGGAAACGAGACATCCACCAGAAGAGACTGATTGTCACTGTTTGGTGGTCTGCCTCAGGTTTTATCCATCACAGCTTTATGAAACCTGGCCAATCGATCACGGCGGATGTCTACTGTTATCAACTAGACGAAATGATGAGAAATATTGCGATTAATCAGCCAAAATTAGTTAAACAAATGACTCCAATCCTCCTGCACGACAACGCTCGACCACATGCCGCACGAATTAGCGTGTTAAAGCTACAGGAGTTGGAAACTCTCCGTCACCCACTGTACTCGCCAAAATTTAAACAACTTTTTATCTGGAAAGAATTTCAATTCCACACAGGTTGTCAAAATGGTGTTTCCAGGGTTATTCGACTCCCGTGATCTAGGCTTCTACAGCAAAGGGATAAATGAGTTACCTCTAAAATGGAAAAAGTGGGTGCATACTTTGAAAAGTTTTTATTGAAAAAAAATCGAATTCAATTATGTGCATGTTTTTGCTCCATTTCATACTTGACAACCTATGAAAGAAGACAGTATCTATTATTTGGCATGTTTCAGTATATACTATGCCTATTGGGACTACGGATTCATTTCAACAGCCCATTGAAAGGGATACATTGGCCTAGACTCCATAAAAAATTTTTGAACAACTTTTTGGACAACCTCATCATCCTATAACTAATGAGAGGTCATCGACTTTATCCGATAAGATAAGTCATATTAAATCATCGTAAGAATCTAGGGTTTATCTGAAATGTGTTTATAAATTAAATTGAGGGTGTAAATCACTATTCTGATCTCTTGTCAGATAGGCTACGCAGCTCCAGCTGTGCAACCTGGGAATCAAATATACTTGAAACATTGAAAATAGTCGTCGTTTTCTTTTAGAGGTCGACTGTTAACGAAATTCACGTTCATATTATCAGCATTAACTTATCTGCAAATTTATTGTAGAATTTAAAAACAAGCATAAGGTCCATGAAAACATTACGAACATCTCGAGAAAACCGATTATATTATGAAAGAAATAATTTTAAATGAAATTTACTGTTCGTATCGTTTTGATACATATAAACATAACCATGTTTATATTTCTCTTATGCGTATATATGATATTCAAGGAATTTTTAAATTTACCGCATCGGCGCAGTATCGAATTTGGTTATGGACATACGTTTCCTTAAACTTGATTCATCCAATATGAAGCTATCGACGGCTCGACTAAAATTTAACTGTACATGAATAATTAAGGGATATGAGCAAATTTGTAGGTTAAAAAATAAATCACACTATTATCACTTTCACTTCGCCAAATTGTTAATATGTATATACTTAGAAGACATACGTTTTAGAGTGAGCAATTTTTCTTACGCGTTTGGTTTATTTTATCAGATTCAATGCCTTTGTCGTTTCTCGAAGCCATATTTCGTGACGTCAGATCAAAATTCCAAAGGTCAGACTATAGATAAGTTATATTAAATCATCAGAATCTGGCGTTTAGCCATTTCTCTACATTAACGGACACCCTGTATATTTGAAAGAAAGGTCCTAAACCTTCCGATGTCTTATATAACTTTAAAACAATAATAAAGCTGGATATTTATTTTCAGATTAATCAAATCAGTTAATACTTAGCCAAGAAACACCACGGATTAAAGAATGTTTACGCTGAGAAGTGAGCCTGCTGAAATATATCTATCAGAAGAATTGAAATGGTTAACCTAGCACACTCTCAGTAAGGGCAAAAAGAAAATGACACCCAAAATAGGTGCACTTAATTACGTTTAGTAAAGAATTTGTATATTAAAAAAAAAAATTTCCGGCAACAGAGGACTTTATTTGATTCTAAAAATTTGATAAACTAATTTTATATATATTTGTTTATTATTTATATTATTATTGTATTTTTACTTTCATGGTATCGATAATTTAACCAAAGTAATCAACTGGTTGTACAGGGTGATTCATTAAGGGTGGCCACTGGCCGTATCTCGGAAATCGTATATCCTAGAATTTGGAGAAAAAAATTCTAATGACATAATCGACCAAAAGAAGATGCGTTAAAATATTTTTAAATGCGTAGCTTTCCGCTAGGTGGTGCATTTTATCATTTGCATAATTAATTTGCGGCTTTTACAAAATATTACCGCGTTAAGGCTATTGAAAATTATCAAAGTTAGAAACTACTGTACTTGGTTTACAATTTTTGCTTAAGTAATTTTTTTCTATCATCTACAGTTAAGTGGTGGGGGAAGTATACTTTTGTTTACAGAAAATGGTCTGTAACTTCCGTATACCTTAACCGATTTTCACAAACTTAGGCTCAATGGAAAGAGTATTAGAAGTTGATTACAAAAATAAATAACATTAACACATTTAATCTATGCGCTGGCAACTAGAGGGCGTTATGTAACACTTAACCCTATTTATGTATTTTTCTCAGAAATATCAAATGGAATGATATAACTCGAAGCAGCTTACAAAAAAGAAAATGAAATTACATATTGTTTCGTCAAAACCGCAAACTGATATCTCTTGTCATTCCAAAGATATTTAGATTTTTTTAAATTTTCGTTGTTGTTTTTCGTTGTTTTCGAAGTGTTGGTTCACCCTGTAAGTTGTAAGTGAAAACATATTGCTACAGTTACATTTCAAAAAAATATCAAGTTAAATCGAATGGCACAATATTTATTAACATAATTAATCAAAAAAAAATACAAAAAACTAAAATTGATAACTGCACCTATTACTTAGTTATTTTAGGTACTCAAAATGTTCCCCATCATTTGCTATGCACAAATTCAGTCTTTCTATAGTGGAATTAATACTGACCTCAATTTCAGCACCAGAAATACCTCTTACTGCTTGCCGAATCCTTTCTTTCATATCCTCATGTGTAGTTGGACGTGTTTTAAAAACCAAATCTTTAATTCTACCCCATAAAAAGAAATCTAAAACCGTAAGATCTGGTGACCTTGCATGGAAAAATACTTCCCCTTCCAATCCATTTATTTGAAAATACAATATCTAAATAATTTCGGACACCTGCGGCAAAATGTGCTGGGCAATCATCTTGTTGATACCATATGTCTAATCTGTTACGAATTGGAACGTCTTCTAGAAGGATGGGCAAATCGTTAGTTAAAAAATATAAGTACCTTTGCACGTTAATTTTTCTTCAAAAAAAGGTCCTATTATCTTCCTATTTAAAATACCACACCACACATTTATGCTCCAGCGATTTTGGTAATTAACTTCGCTCTGGCAGTGTGGATTTGTTTCTGACTAGTAGTGACTGTGCAAGTTAATTTTACCAGAGCTTGAAAATGTAGCCCCATCCGTCCATAATATTGCAGATAGAAATTGTTGATTATCATTTAACATTCCTTTTAATCAGTTGCAATAAGCTAATCGTCGATCAAAATCTATGTCTTTTAACTCTTGATGTAAAACAACATGGTAAGGATGCATTTTATGTTCTTTTAGTATTCTATTCACCAAAGAATAATTTAATTCTAGATCTCTTGCAATTTCCCTAATACTTGCACGTGGTTCAGCGTTAACGTATGCCAAGACGTTAGTAACATTTTCTTCATTTTGTCTTCTTACCGAAACAGGTTGAACATTGCCAGTTTTTCGTAATCGTTCTACCAGTCTTTTAAAAACTTTTCTTGAATGACGCCGACTTTCAGGAAATCGTAACCCATATTCTCTTTCAGGAATGACTGCATTTTGTAGACTTTCAAAATACACTGCTAGCATATCATAGGCTTCTTCATTTGAAAAATAAAGCAACAACAAATTATAAATAAACAATCACAAAACAGAAATGTCATTTCCAAAGGTGACTTGATTACTTTTACAACATCGCCCAGGAATAGTTTGACATACTCGTAATGTTACAGCTTATCCATATAAAACCATTGAAGAAATTTTAAGGAATCTAGGATAAAATTTCACTCTAGAAGGGCTGAATTTGTGTAGGTACAGCAAATAAGGGGAAACATTTTGAGTTTCTAAAATAACTAGATAATGGGTGCTTTTAGAAATTTCAGCGTTTTGTAAATTTCTGTTATGGATAATAAGTTTTATTATTTTTCATTAATTAGCATAATTAATGAAAAATAATAAAATATTGTTGTCATTTGTTTTTACATGACATTCTTTCTAAAAGTAACTTTAGCCATATATTTTCATTTACACCTTACAGGGTGAACCAACACTTCGAAAACAACGAAAAACAACAACGAAAATTTAAAAAATCTAAATATCTTTGGAATGACTAGAGATATCAGTTTGCGGTTTTGATGAAACAATATGTAATTTCATTTTCTTTTTTGTAAGCTGCTTCGAGTTATATCATTCCATTTGATATTTCTGAGAAAAATACATAAATAGGGTTAAGTGTTACATAACGCCCTCTAGTTGCCAGCGCATAGATTAAATGTGTTATTTATTTTTGTAATCAACTTCTAATACTCATTCCATTGAGCATAAGCTTGTGAAAAAAAGGTATACGGAAGTTACAGACCATTTTCTGTAAACAAAAGTATACTTCCCCCACCACTTAACTGTAGGTGATAGAAAAAAATGACTTAAGCAAAAATTGTAAACCAAGTACAGCAGTTTCTAATTTTGATAATTTTCAATAGCCTTAATGCGGTAATATTTTGTAAAAAACGCAAATTAATTATGTAAATGATAAAATGCGCCACCTAGCAGAAAGCTAAGCATTTAAAAATGTTTTTACGCATTTTCTTTTGGCCGATTATGTGATAAGAATTTTTCCCCCCAAATTCTAGGATATACGGTTTCCGAGATAAGGCCGGTGGCCACCCTTAATGAATCATCCTGTATATAACGTGTCCATGCAGCATATGGGAAACTTTTTTATTATTAGTAGTAGTAGTATATACATCTTTATTTACATTTAACAAACAATTGATGAGGTGTTAGTATGTTAATCTGTCAAAAGGCTATCGACCAGAGGTCATTCTGCTTTTTTTATGTATTTTATCTTTCTTGTATGTTTAAGATTAAGCACCAAATTTTATAAAGTATAAAATTTTCGGAGAAATTGATAATAAAAAAGTTTCCTGTATGTTGCATACTTACGTGGACACGTTGTATACTGATAAAAATATAACTTGTTATTAAAAAAAACAAATATAAAATGCTACTCAATATCGTCTCAAATACTCAAATATGCTACAGACACTATTACCTATTTTAAAAATGTTTGTGCTAAACAAGTTACCGATTTTTATATGTACGTTTTAAATTTAACCATTGCTCAATTTACTCTTAGGAGAGTTTTATTGATTCATGTTTTTATGTTCTATTATGTGTTAAATACCGGGTACAAGGTGTACTAATTATAAAGAAAATGATGCGAATGTATATAATTATTGCAATTAAAATGCTTGACTGACGTTATGCTTTTATAACCGTTTTTAAAATGCATGTCATATCACACGCATCAGTAAATCACAAGTCAACAAGTATATACGACAATAAAAAATTGTATTTCTGCCGACAACTAAAAAATCTAACAAGTAAGTTTAAAAATTAATATCTTTATTAATTGAAGTTATGGATTATACATTCTTTAGTCTTAATTAATTGTTACTTATTAACCTAACTTTGTTTAGTTAATCAATTCCAGTATACGGATTTTAATGTTTGTTAAATAACTAACTTTTTTAAAGTGAAAATTAATAAGTGTATCAGACCAGGTTTTTTAAGATCGATACATATATTTATTGACAAATTTTACAATATTTACAAAAACATAGTGAATAATGAATGAGGTGTTAGTGAGTTAATCTGTCAAAAGGCTATCGACCAGAGGTCTTTCTGCCTTGCTTTGTCCAGTCATATGGCGTCAGTCGTTAATGCGTGAAAGGATGAAATGATGATATGAAATCGAATATGGTTGAATTGGGATTTTTAAATTTAGGATTTATACTAGGGTTTCTAGGATGACAGTAAAGGGATAATATCTTGAAGTTGAAAGGATTTTTGGAGAATTTTTCTGATAGGAATCGAAGGCGTTCTTGAATGGGGATAACTAGGGTTGTATCGTAGAGGAGTTGGTTGGAAGGATTGTGTAAAGGATTTAGAGGATGCCGGAGTTTTGTTAGGGTACGGAGGGATGCTCGCTCGCTAACTTCAATATTGCGGGATATTGGATTGCTGGGTTTGGGATAGAGGGCACAACCATAGTCAAGTAGTGGGCGGCAGATCATCTTATAAATTTTTACAGCTGTTTTTGTATTGATGCCTTTATTCTTATAAGTTAAGCTTCTAAAGCATTTTGCTCTAGAAGTTATTTTGCTTTTTACTGTGGCTGTATGTTTTTTAAAATTTATTTTTTGATCTATGGTTATGCCCAGGTATTTTACGGAAACTGAAGGAGGGATCATAGTTTGGGAAATATGGACTTTGTGAGGGGAATTGTTGGCGTGATGGTAAGGGATTAGGAGCTGTGATTTGTGGGGATTGATTTTAATGCGCCATTTTGCAAACCATCGTTGAAGGGAGTCAATAAGCTCTTGGAGGGATTGAAGGGCTTTTGGTAGTGTGGGAGCATGTGTAATTAGGGCAGTGTCGTCTGCAAATTGCAGGAGGTATTTGGATGGGTTAAAGTAGAGAGGATCAGGGTTATAGACATCAGCACAAAAAATGTTATATAACAAAGGTGACAGAGGAGAGCCTTGAGGGAGTCCTTGTTCAGGAGTAAAGGAAGAAGAAAAGGAATTATGGATTTTGACTTTTAAGGATCTATGAAAGAGGAATTGTTTGATAATAAAAATGATATGGGGAGGGATATTTAGGAGGTGGCACTTATATAAAAGACCTTGGTGCCAGACAGAGTCGAACGCTTTCTGGACGTCCAAAAATAGAGCTGCAGAAGCTCTGCCTTCAAGGTGGGCTGTCTGAATATTTGACACAAGGATAGTGAGTGGAAGGGAAGTTGATCGGCGGGGAAGAAAACCAAATTGGTAATTGGGGATATGATTGGAAATTAAAGAGAGGATTTTGTTTTTGAGGAGGGATTCATAGATTTTTCCAATAACGGGTAGGAGTGTGATGGGTCGAAAGCTGGATAATAAAGAAGAGGGTTGGTCGCGTTTAGGGATACAAATGACTACTCCTGTTTTCCATACTACAGGGAAGAGTTGTTTTTTATACAGGAAGTTAATATTATTAAGGATATGATCGTGGATGTGGAATGGAAGGGATTTTAAGATATGTCTATGTATGTGATCATGTCCTGTCGCTGTATTTTTTCCTTTCTTTAAAACGTCAAAGTATTCGTCATGTGTAAAAGTGTCCGTCGGTTCTGAACGGTTTTTTAAGATTAGTTTGTTTTCTATATTTTACAGGTCCTTACATCCTCATGTTATATTTAATTGTAATATTAACAAATACTATTATTAATTTATTGTAATGTGTCACAAAGGTAAGTTGAATTAAAAAAAGCTCATGCTAATTATAAAAAGACTGATTCGTTATATGATTATGATATATTTATGATAATTATGTGTTGATTTGAATAATGGTTTGTATAAAAAAAATATATTTTCCGCGTGGAAAGTTATTGGCATGTTAATGTTTGTCATAAAATAAATGAATTTCCGAAAGAAATCTACCCATTGAATAAATAAATAATAAAGGTAGAAGGTTAAAAAACTATAATAATACTATAAACACGAAGATTGACTTATATAAGGATTTATTTTCAATTTTCAAGGCCATAAAACTATTGGTTTGACTTATAATAAAGTCTCATTGTTATACGTACAGAAGTATTTAATTGTTTATCCTTCATCCTGGAGTACCTGTCCATATGGTATTTCTGCATATTTTGTCATTTTCCGAAAGAACATTCTGAAGAATGAAGTCCGCCTGTGATTCCTGTGCTCAAAAGTTGGTGTATTTTTTATGCCTGTATCTACTAATGTATTTTGTTAACAGATAATCCAAAGCATCAAAATAAATAAATAAATAAATAGGTGTATACACACTGAGCAAGCCTATCTATATCAATTATTTCTATTCAACAAGTTATGTATTGTTATTATATAGGTTTTATAATTAAATTCACTTGGTTTGTTTCACAAATAATAATAAAGTGAATTTAATTATAAAACCTATATATTAATATAATGTTTCACTAAGTGATTAATGAAAAACAAGTACATATATGATATGTATTGTTATTTTCTTGTTGTTGCAAGAATACCATTATTGTACTAATTTGTAAGAAAACGGATAAAAGAAATATAACAAAATAGAGTTAGTAACACCAATACAGTTAGATGTTTTTAAAATCCGAACAACTTATATAATAGGACTTCAGCAACATGGGTTATTTAAAGGAAAGCCAACTAGTATCAATTTGATATTGTTATTATCGGTTGATGCAATGTAGAATGACTTCTCTAAAGCTGAATCAAATACAGAATATACAGAATATTTTATTCTTGTAAGTACTACAATAATTGGGCTTCGACGACAAAGTGGTTGATTGACTTAAAAGTTACTTAACCAATAAAAGCATGCACGTGTTGGGGAATTAATTTTCAACTATATTCAGGTCTCATCTGGTCTACTTATTGTAGACCAATTTCATTTATTATTTTTATAACTCTTTATAACTTTTGGAACTATGTGGCTTCAAAAAGATCCCAATCCCGAATTCCTGGAACTACGAGTATGACCTATCATGAACAATCCTCAAGAGAAACGGTGTTTATGAAGTAGAGACTAATATTAAAGTTCTATAGAACATACAAAATTAATTTTAAATGTAATTTTCCTTTATAAACACATGTCCCATTTATGAATGAAAAGTTATATACTTCATGTAACTACTCAAGGCCACGCGGCAACGATCTATGCGTTCATTGAAGTTCTCGATGACGCGTTCACAAACATCTGGTGGGATGCCGTTAATAACACTTTGAATTTCATCCATCAATTGGCGTATTCTTTGTGGTTTGTTCACGTACACTTTTGATTTCACAAATCACCACAAAATATATTACAATACGTAAGATAGCATAATCTGGCAGACCATTCAAGGAGATATCTTTATTGGCAGAGCAATTGTTTAATGGGGATGTGTAGAATGTGGCACCATTTTGTTGAAACCAGAAATCGTCATTTTCATCCACAACTACGAAAAACAGTTAGAAAGTATGTTTCTGTAACGGTCACCATCCACAGAGACGGAATCTTCCTCATGAACGCGGTCGTACAGTTTTCTTAACATTGGTAACAGAACCCGTGTTCTCTAACTTCTAAATCAACTTCCGAACTGAGGATTCGGTTGGAGCAGCGTTACGTTCGAGGGTCACACGCAATTCACGAATTGTTATCACTTGGATACGTTGCTTGGTTGTCGTGTGCCCTATGAGGAAAATAAACACCAAATTACAATGCTCACCACATAAAAGCTATCATTCTGCAAATGAGAGGGATATCAAATAACAAACATGAAACAAGCATGGCTGCTAAACGTCATATGACAAAATGGCACCGAATTATAAAATAAATATTTCTGATTATTGTAAAGAAAATGAAGTAGAATGCGCTGGTTGTTCACTAATAATGAACAATGTAAAGACGGCAATAATATGTGTATATCGACCACCTTCAGGAAATATTAATACATTCTTAGAAAACATAAATGAACTTTTAATTGATATAAATAAAACACATCGTCAGATTATTTTATGTGGCTATTTAAATATAGACTATCTGACAAATAGTCCAGATAGGGCACTGTTGAATGACATATTATCTTCTTTCACATTAGTGAATACATTGAAGGAACCAAGTCACAAATATTCAATGTGATGAATGGATGTGTTTCAACGTTAATCTACACCTCTCAGACCATCATGCACAAATTATTGAACCATGTACCAAGACCAAAGACAGGGAAATAGACGAAACTCAAAAATTTGTAAATCTCAGACAACTTCAGGATATTAACTTAAGTGAGTTGCAATATTACCTACGAGAAACGAATTGGGATTTCATTGAATCGGATAACGTAGATACATCCTATGAGTTGTTTCTAAAAGAATTCCTACACTATTTCAATGTAGCATGTCCTTTAATAAGAAAGCGGTGCATGAAGATTAACAAAATATGGGTGAATAATGCAATTAGAATTTCTAGTCAAAACTTAAAAACAACATACAACCAAATGATCGAAACTCAGTCAGAACTCACACGCGAAAAGTATAAAAATGACAAAAAAATCACAAGAAACTTGTACAGAACACTAAAAAAAAGGAATTATTATGGTGGACGGATAACCAATGCATCTAACAAGCAAAAGGAAGTGTGGAAATTAGTCAGGGAGGAATTACAAGGGGAACGTAAAAATACCACAAACATAAGTATTACAGATAAGAACGGCAAATTAATTAGTAATTCCAAAGAGGAGGCCAACTTGTTTGCGGAATATTTCTCCACAATCACAGATAAAAAAATTCAGTCCCACTTCGGCGGCAACACATCACACCAGCGGCAGATGCTGAAATATACAATGCTGTTATTGACATTAAAAATAAGGCTAGTTCAGGTCAAGATGGAATTCCTTGGAAAGTGTTAAAAAGAGTGATATTTGACATTATAGAATCTATTAAGTACCTAATAAACAAGTCTTTTAGTACAGGGGTATTTCCAGCTGCCCTGAAGACATCAAAAATTATTCCTATATATAAGAAAGGAACCAAATCCGATATAGGTAACTATCGCCCAGTATTAGGACCACTACTCTTTTTACTTTTTATAAACGATTTAAGTGAACACATCACCTCGGGATGCATGGTCAATTTTGCGGATGACACGGCAATTATTGTATCGGCCAAAACTCCAGAGGAATTACAAATAAAAATTAAAAATACCAATGAAGAAATGAGCCAGTGGTGCAACAAAAATAATCTATTATTAAATGTAAGCAAAACAATCGTTATTCAACAGAAAACCCCCAGAGCATTATCTTGAAAATAACTGCGAATCAGTCAAATATTTGGGTATCATTATAGATGCTAAATTGTCTTGGAGTCCGCAGATTGATCATGTACTTTTTAAATTAAATAGTGCATACTTTGCAATAATGAAAATGAAACCAAAATTTAACATAAAAGCATTGATAGAGGCATATTATGCAATAGCCTACCCTCACCTATATAATATAACACATATAACATCTTCTTATGGGGTAAAGTGCAGGTAAGACGTATCTTCATTGCACAAAAACGAATTCTCCGTCTTATTTTCGGACTCAAAAGAACTGAGACATGCCGTACTGTCTTTGTAAGTAACAATATTCTCACTTTGGTCAGTATTTATATATATAAGTGTGCATTTTATGTAAAGACAAATGAACAAATATTTATAAAAAATAACAGTACACACAATTATCAAACACGCCAAGGTACTGATATCCGGACAACTGCACATAATACTACCATGTACGAAAAAACAGCGCTATACGAGGGTAGATTGAAAAGTTTCCGGAATGGGCAAGAGATGGTGCGCGTATGGTGAAATTGTTATGATGGTTGTCAAGGCTAACCTATATTAGGTAAGCTGTCAAATTTTCAGACACGTGCGTCGTTCCGTTTTTGTTTACTAGGATATCTTGTGAAGCAAGTCAGGCACTTTTGCAAAAATGGATAAAAACGAATTTCGTGCAGTCATCAAACATTTCTGGATGGATGGGTTGCACGGGCCAAGTCTGGAGAGTACGGGTGATGCGGCACCACCTCGTAGCCCAATTCGTAGTGGAAGAGCACTTTCTTCCGCTGCAAATGAGGCCGTTTCTCCTTCAATATGCCGTTGAATTGATCCAATAAATCGCTGTAGTATTGTCCCGTGAGAATTCTTCTCTTCTGCAAAAAGTCGATGTGTATCACTAATTTCCATCTCACTGGAAAATAACTCGTATAACACCGGTACTAAAAGCAGGAAATACATGTTATGTTAGAAACTATTGCCTTATTTCTATTATCAATAATTACTCTAAAATTTTTGAGACTATTATTGCTGAGAAAATATGTGCTCAAGTTGTGTCAGGTTACCATGTATTAGTAAGGAATGTTGATGACTGTATTGCTCTTTAGAATGATTTGGTGAAAATACATAACTGAAGAAAAGTAAATAAATTAGAACTTAATGTAGTGTAAAACAGCAGAACCTTTCACTTTAATTATATTTTGGATATTATTAACTTAGAGCATGTAAAAATGGTAAAAGATCTTAAAATCTTATTTGATCTTTTGTTCCGCCTTGTAATCAAATAAAAATATTAGGTACTTCTTCTGCTACTTTCTTGATGGAACCATATATTCAAAATGGGTTTTAAAAATATTAGGTTTTGTACGTAGAATATAACAAACATTTGAAAAATCACTGTAAATATCTTATGTAAGGGTTAAGTTGGAGTATTGCTCAGCAGTGTATTTGAACTGGGTTTTAACCCTTATGTAATATTGTACACCCCTTTACGCCTTAAAATAATATTAGTGACAGCTCACAGAAAAAGATCTTAGTTTAGGCCGAAAAAGTCATCTTTAATTTCCATATGTATTTTCGCGTGTAATACAACAAGTGTATAATGATTGTCGAAACACAAATCCATTCGATTTTGAGAAATAAATTATAAAGCAACATAATTTATTTCGAAAAAGAGAATGAATTTGCGACAATCGTTATTTACACGAGTTGTATTTGTTAAGATTATTTCGTAAAAAAATATACATTAATTTTAATAATTTATTGTTTATTGTAAATATTATTCCAATTCGTTTTTATTGCCATTTTCTTGTACTCACTTCTATCCGTTTTTCGCATATTGAAAGCCCAATCAGTGAGTATATCAGCAAGTTGTTTATTTGATATATTTTCTTCAAGGCAGTGATTACGTTCTTTACAAAATTCGGAGAACTGTTTTCAGACGTATTTTTTGACCGCGCGGCATTTTGGAGCGTTTGTGCTTCCACATTGTTTTTTTTATTTCACTTAAACTAAATTCTCCAAACCGTTTTGGATTCATTTTAAACACTTTTACACGTGAATGTAAATGATGACATTGACATTTCGTAAGATCAACGCTACCTGGGATGTTTTCACATTGACTGAAACAGCCAATAGCCAAGTGAAATACAAACTCGAAAACACAGTACCTAATAAACCAATCAAGAACCGAAGCACAAAATCGAAAACATAGTGTTGTCAGTTATATATACATATTTGAACCAATGAAATAAGTGTATTTTATGTTGAACGAAATAATTAGATAAATTGCTTAAATAACTAGAGGTTTTGGCTTATGTGCATTCATAGCTAATTTTTGGATTTCGATGAAAATTGCATGCTTTGATTTGTTACTTTTTTGGAATCTGTAATGATACAGGATTGTTCTTGTTGTTTTCAGTATTCACTTCTGGCTGCATTTATAGAGAATTTTCCTTCCTTCGTGTTATTTTTTGAGGTCATATCTTTGAATTATTGGTTGTTGTGAAAAAGCATAGTTTGGGTTGAGGGACAAATATAGTAGTGCGATATTAATTATTGCCTCAAATTGTCATGGAAATGATTTTTATCAATTTTCATTCAAATTGAGTTGTCTTTTTAATAATCTCATTGAGTTTAGAAATTCTATTACAAAACGGAAATTAATATAAAAATGAATCAGTAAAAATAACAAATATTGGTGAAAAAATTGATGAATAACTGATTATGTATCATTTAATAGTACAGATCAGGTTTACCGTATTATAACATAAATGCTGTCACTATGCGTTAGAGAAAGCAGCCAGAGAAGTTAAAATTCAAAACATGGAAAAAGGAGAACGTACGATAAACATCCAAAGAAAAAAATATATACATAAAAACTAGATAAGAATATAATTAAGATAGATATCACATTTAATAAAAAAATATATACTAGATAATAAATTCAAAATGAATTGAAATTTAAAGCAATGTGAAGAACTACAAAGAACCAAGAGATAATCAAAGGTTGCAACTATAGTCATAAAATAAATCCTGTGTGGTTTATCAACAAAATATAATTTCTAATTTCCTTTAGAGTTCCCGACCCCTTAATAAAGTTAAGAGAAACTTGAATCAAATCAAACACAATATGTGTGTTAAGAAAAGAAGTATGTATTCGCTGACTTTTGGGCAGTTGGTATATATTTGTTATTCTAGCATTTTTTGTACAAAATCATTTGTATGTAAATTCTTAACACAAATGTATTTAATCATAGTCACATAAAAAAATATTTGGAGGAATAATAACATTGCCTACAGAACTTAGTACAAAGTGCCTTGGTAAAAGATATTTGAACAAATACATGCAAATATTATTCATAATATATGGTTTATAATCAAATTACAATACTTAACATTAAATAGAATATATGCATAATCTAATCGTATTTTGGTTCCATAAGTGGGAAATAATTTTAGAGCACAACAAACTTTCAGGTTTTAAAAGGGAAAAAATACGGCACGTGCCTTTATGTAAATTCCCGATCTTAATATACATGTAATTAATCACAGGTGCCTAAAAAGTCCACGTCAGAATAATTTGTCTACCTACAAAATTTGGTAAAAAGCGGTTTGGCAATGATCTTCATTTGTCGTTCGGTATTTATTCAGTTCATAGCGTTGTCGGACATACATTTTCCTTGAGAGCTATTTCGCAAGCAATAACCCAGATAGAAGACGAATTCATATACGTTTCAAGCACAAGACACGAAACCAGTTTCGTTTTCGCGGTTTCCACGAACAAGTCGCGTTAAAGACGGTTGCACACAAACGTTGACTAATAAGTAAGGTGTCAACTGGAAATTGAATTGGCTTGCGAAAATTAAGCTAGGACACGGAACACTTCAGGTAATACATTTTATTATTCGAAACTCATTAAAAAAAATATATTATAAAATTATATGTTTGATATTGATAATTGCTGTGTGATTTTTTTGTTTAGAATTTAATTAATTTATTGAAATTTTAATTATAATAAATTTTTTAAACATTAACCTGTAACTTTCACTATTATAAAATGGTTTGTTAGTGGTTAAGTTTTTTAATATGAAAAATTGCACTGGTCATTATTAAATGTGTATTTGTGTATTAAAAAATGGTTTTAGATTATTTTTATTAAATTCTTTAAATAGGTTAATATAGTAGTTGTTAATATTATCACGTAGTATAATAAATAAAGACAGATACACTCAGTTGTATGCTGTGTACAAATAAAGTAAAATTAACTATTTGCACATAAGAATACTTAAATCAAATAAATTATAAATAATTATTAAGATTAAATTAATTGAGTTTTGACAATTAATTTTGTAACCATTTCTTCATGCTAAATTATTGACTTTTATATACGAAATGTTATACATTTTTTAAAGGAGATTATTACTAAAATAAAATAATTATTATTACAATTATTGTTTCTATATACAATATAGAATCTTAATTACATATTATGTTGTAATTGATGCTTGCTTTTTAGTTTCCAGTATTATCTCTGGCCGTATTTAAGCACTTAGGTATTAATTACGTTTATTGCTTTTTGGGTTTTCCGCTAATTCTCACTGTATATTTATTTGTTACCGAATTTTTTTTAAACATGAGTTAACTATTGATAATAGACACGTAGTGTTCGAAATGTACATTTAGTGATTAAATAAAATAAGTGAAGTAAGAAATATAACTGTGTTTATTTAATTAAATAGTAAACTTCACATAATTCGCAAATACATATTCATACATATTACAGATTTTTTGTACATAATAGTATACATATCTCTTGATTATTATAATATATATAATCTCTGTAAATGAGCTATGGACGAGTTAATTATTGTTTCTATTTTCTCGAATAGAGATTCTGTGGTGTTATTGTTTGTATTTTAAGAGTTTTTTATTTTAAAATTATTACCATTATTAATCTTTCTGGACGTACTAGCCAAAGCATATTATTTATTTACATGTTTATAATTTTTTATACGGCCCACAACTTTGGTATAAATCTAATAACGGGGTTTTAATTAATTCCAAAAATTATATTCTTTCTTTTTCTCTCTGTGCCGTCTTCAGGTTAGCGACCATTTGATATACTTCTCTATTTGCGCTATATGAATTAATGCTGCGGCTTTGGATATTTGAAACCATTTGCGAAGATCTTTTTTGATATTAAATTATATTGACAAATCTTTTTTATGCATTATTTGAAGTTTATTTTGAAAAATTTTAAAGCGTGTGCTATTTAGTTTTTATTGATTAAATATTTGTTTTAATAGTCTATTTTAATGGTTGTAGAAATTTTAATTTGCATCGATAAATGTTTCGTTAGTAAATAATTTAATGTCTAGTGCAATTGAAAACATAATAATTTATTATTTTATGTCTCTATTCTTGCGTCCAAAATTTGGATTTTACTTCATCATCTATCGTGAAATACCACCTATAAGTTCTTGTGAATGGGGAAATCATAGTTCTTTCGCTTTATAGTTTTCAAAATAATATGTATTATTTTCTATGTATATTCTGTAAATGGTGATTCCCTAAATACATTCAAATTCTTCATAAATTGCTTATTGTGTTATTCTTCAACTTAAACGTATCAACTAACAAGTAAAAATCAAAAATTGCAAACTATGTTGTATGTTTTCGATGTGCAATAAATAAAATTTATTATTTCTTTGTTGCCTTAAAAGAAAAGATTGAACAACATATTTTTAAATATTTAATTGGATAGGCGTTTGCCACTATCCTACCTTCCAAGAAATAATCCATTGCCGCAGAATTTGTTGGCCCGTCCCAGTAAATTATGTATTATTCTAACGTACTCTTAACATAAACCAATAAATCTTTCATTGACCTAGTGTACTCTTGACCTACCCCAATTATTTTTTCATTATCTAGTATCTAGTTGCTAATTTATTTTTAATTACATCAACCTAAATGAATTTCTTGTTCCAAATTTATCATAATATAGTTACTCACAAATTATTTAACGTACATTCAAACATTTTTAGTTCATTTTACAGAAAGAAATACGTTCAAACTAGTGTTGCTTTGATAGCCTTGCTATTTTGTAACACGCAAATTACTTTTGTATCATTCAATGTCTGTCGAAGTATTAGCTAGAGAAGTAGTTGTTTCAAAAGTGATTTGTTTCTTGTAGTCTTAATAAGACTCATTTGTTGTAGATTTTACGAAATATTTTCGTGTTTTTTCTAATTATCTAGTATCCAAATATATCCCATATTATCAATTAGTTGTTCATTGTTTAGCCCATTTTGATAGGTGTTGTATTTTTGTAATTGAAGTTGTAATCTGGGATGGTCCCAGGTAGATTCCGTAAATGGAAAATACTATGTACTGGTTGTTCAGTAATATTTCATCCCATACGAAGGATCAAATGTATTTCTTGATATTGGTTATTTTGAATAATCGCGCGCGCTTATTGGACAGTGTCGCGCGAAAGATATGGTGACTTGGTGCTCCACGGGTGCAGATGTGTGCAAGACAGCAAAGGAAACACACGCGAAAATCTACAGAACACGTGCACGAAGATAGCCATTTCCGAAAGCCGTAACCTACCAAGCCAGCCGTTGCAGCTCAGCACAGCTACCGCTACCGGTAAGTCACCAATGACCGAGTCCCTGTCCAGCGCCCAAAAGTTGATCAAATCAGCGCTCTGTAGGCGCTCATATAAAAAATACATTTGATCCTTCGAACTGGATTATATCATAGCCGTTAAACCTTTTGCTTGATGCGTTTCGAGCCTTTAGTATTAGTATTAGTATTTAGAATTATCAGTCATTGGATGAATTAGATAAAGCCGTTATTGAAATCGACGAGTTAGTTTATGACATTAGAACTCAGACGCTTGAAGCCAAGGCAATAACTAAGCGGGTGCCCAAATTAGATACTGACCAAATAGACCTTCCTACCATCAGTCATGTTCTCCCCTCCTTTAGTGGAGATATTTGTGCATTTCCCTCGTTTATAGAATTGTTTACGGCGCTTATAGGGGAAAATAAATCATTGTCGGATATTGAACGGTTTCAATATTTACAAACTTCACTTAAAGGGGAAGCGCTGTCGCATATAAAGGGATTATCACTAACAGCAGCTAATTACAAGGTTGCGCTTAAATTATTGCATGATAGGTATATGAACAAGCGTCTTATCGCTCAAAACTATTTGAATGCTATTCATGCGTTAAAATTAAGTTCATCTTCTCGGTCGTTACGTCTAACAGTTAACGGTTTTTTAGAAAACTATAGCGCGTTTCAGGCTCTAATGTTGAAGAAACTCAGGATTTCTTGTGGTTTGACTTGTTATTGCATAAAGTGGATGCAAAAACAAGAGAACGCTTGAACTTACCTTGCAAAATAATATGGAAATTCCCTCATTACAATCGTTAATTTCGTTCTTGCACACCCAATGTCGTGCTGTCGAAGCAATCTTCCAAGAGTTGTCAGTAACTAATACTTCAGACTCATCTGATAAAATTCGCAAATCGTCTAGTTGTGCTTTTCTAGCAAAAGTTGATTCATCATCGTTGTCATGCCCTTTGTGTCAGGAGCACCATCAATTATTTCTTTGTCAAAACTTTTTGAACAAATCTCCGGATGCGAGATTCATCATCGTAAAAAAAGTTGAAACTGTGTTTGAATTGTCTTCGTGGTAATCATTACACAAATAATTGTTCATCGTCAAAAAATTGCAAAATTTGTAGTAATAAGCATAATACATTGCTGCATTTTCCCAAACGCGAAGCAAATACCAATAATCATGTCATATTAAACAAGACACATCCGCCACAAGGATCTGATTCATCCATTGGATCGGAAAGTGTGAATACAGTAGCCGTTAATGCGTTAACAAACACAACAAACACTACCATCTTATTGTCTACAGCTATGGTAGATGTAATTGTGCGGGGGGTCACAGTCAGACTTTGCGGGTTTTACTTGATAGTGGTAGTCAGGCGAATTTTATTACTGAACGGTGCGTGCAACGCTTAGGCTTAAAAATGTCATCCTCTAATATTCCCATCCAGGGTTTGACGCAAATGCAGGTGCTCACACCCAAAGGTAGTACTTCGTGCATCATTAAGCCTAAGGGACTAGTCGAACCCAAAATGCAAATTAAGGCTGTAGTGTTGAAGCAAATTTGTGGAGAATTGCCAGCAGAGCCAATTTCATCTCGAAACTGTGATCATCTTATGAATCTAAAGTTAGCAGATCCTAGTTTTGGTAAGCCAGGTCATATCGATTTGTTGTTGGGTGCCGAGGTTTTTCCGTCAGTATTATTGGACGGAAAATTGCGTGGGTTGGATGAATCATCACCTATTGCTCTGAACACGTTGTTCGGTTGGGTTTTAATGAGTAAGGTCGGTCGCAATCCACCAACTCAGTATAATTCGTTTTGCCTCAATACAGGACTTCCACTAAATAATACTATCACAAAATTTTGGGAGCTAAAGGAAATTCCAGGAAAATCGGTTGCTTCTAGAGAGGATACTGAAGCCGAAGAAATATACTCCAACATGTATGCTCGAGATAGTTCGGGTAGGTTTTCGGTACCTTTACCGTTTCGTTTAGAGAACCCCACCTTTTTATAATTCTTAATGAACGATCCGTTGCTTCACGAATCATATGTTGCATTTATGCAAGATTATTTGGAGTCAGGGCATATGCAACTGGTTGATTCATCGATCAATGAGGAAAACTCGTATTTTATTCCTCATCATCACATTCATAAACCGGCCAGTCTTACAACTAAACTGCGAGTGGTCTTTGATGTTTCGGCTAAATCAACAAATGGAATATCCCTAAACGATACCTTATTTACTGGCCCTAAGTTGCAAACTGATATCGCGTCCATTTTGTTAAGATTTAGGGTACACTCGGTCGTATTTACCGCAGATATCAAACAAATGTACCGGCAGATTAATATAAATCAGGAACATCGTAAATATCAAAATATTATCTGGCGTTTTTCATCCTCACAAGAACTAAGTGTGTATCAGCTCAATACGGTTACGTATGGAGTTTCGCCAGCCCCATATTTAGCACTCCGTACCATATTACAATTAACTCAATTGGAAAGTGGATGATCTTGTGACAGGGTGCTCATCTATTTCGGAAACTCATGTTCTGAAGGAACAAATTTGTGCCTTATTCCGGTCAGGGGGGTTTGAGTTGCGGAAGAGGTCCAGACTGTGAGACACTGCTGGCAGATGTTAAGGATGTATCAACGTCTTCGTTATCATTAGATAAGTCATCAAGTTGTTCGGTTGTAAATGTGTTAGGATTATACTGGAATCCCAATCTAGATTGTTTCCTTTTCAAAGTCGAGCAGGTTGATCAGCCCTGTACCAAACGCAATATTCTTTCGGAGATTGCTCGGATTTTCGACCCCATTGGGTTTCTAGCCCCTCTTACCTTTTTTGCGAAAAGATTGATTCAGCATTTATGGTCAATAAATTTGGATTGGGATGACACACCTCTCAACGATGTGGTATCTCGTTGGTCACAGTATAAGGCTGAATTGCGGTTGCTCGCACCATGTCAAATTCCTCGTCGCTTGTCGGTCGATAATATCGATTCGTTCCAGCTGCATGGCTTCTGTGACGTTTCAGAAGCGGGCTATGCAGCGGTAATATATTTTCGTATAGCATCAGGTGGAAGGGTGGAAAAATTCTTTGTGTGTGGCAAGACTAAAGTTAAAGAGAATATCTGTCCCTCGTCTCGAACTTTGTGCGGCTGTGTTATTGGCAGACCTCATAGAGTTTGTTCGAATATCCTATCAAACCATTTGGACGTTTGATAAGGTTGTTGCCTAGTCAGATTCTACAATAGCATTGTCGTGGATAAAGTCCTCGCCCCATCGGTGGAAGACTTTTGTCAGTAATCGAGTCATACTCATTCAGGAGAAAGTACCTCCTTATTTATGGTGTCATGTGCCTACGTCGGACAATCCGGCGGATGCGGCTTCTAGAGGTCTGCATCTCCGAGATTTAATAGAATGCTCGTTATTGTGGGTGGGGCCTGCACGGTTGTTGCAAGCCTCAGAAACATGGCCACAACTCCCGTCTCTCGTAGATTCCCTGTCCACTCATGAGGAAGAGAGACAGATTACATTAGTTGTGGGCTTTGCAGTTGATTGGGTAGATTCCTTTTTGGATCGATTCTCGTCGTTACACAAAATACAAGGAGTCATCGCGTATTGTCTTCGATTAGGTCATAAACAAAATTCTCAGAAAAGATATCGTGGATCGTTATCGAATGTTGAGCTGTACAAGGCATTATGTCGCCTTGTCGCCTGTGTACAGAATCGGGTATTGTTTGTATCGTTTTGTCAATTCACCGTAATCTGTTTCGTTTTGTGATGTCATTAGTATTAAAATTCGCATCCCTCATGGGAATTTTGGTGGGCGGAATGTTCAGTAATATTTCGTCCCATACGAAGGATCAAATGTATTTCTTGATATTGGTTATTTTGAATCCGCGCGCGCTTATTGGACAGTGTCGCGCGAAAAAAGTGGTGACTCGGTGCTCCACGGGCATAGGTGTGTGCAAGACAGCAAACGAAACACACGCGAAAATCCACAGAGTACGTGCACGAAGATGGCCATTTCCGAAAGCCGTAACCTACCAAGCCAGCCGTTGCAGCTCAGCACAGCTACCGCTACCGGTAAGTCACCGATGACCGCGTCCCTGTCCAACGCCCAAAAGTTGATTAAATCAGCGCTCTGTAGGCGCTCATATAAAAATACACTTGTTTTAAACACTCTTTATTCTCGTAACAATATGCGTACTAAGACGTGGTCGCAAGCGTAATGGTTGCCTGTATCCGGTGCAATCTTTTCTTCACATTTAAACATTTTTAAAATAAATAAATTTACAAATCTAATTTTATTACAGGTTTCTTAATTCTACTTGATCTTCTAATACTAGGTAGCTCAGAGCTTTCAGAACACATGTTGTCGTTTGTTTGAATGCCTTCATCTGACGGTTCGTTATTTACCTCAGTTCTTGGAGTATGGTCGGGTAGCGTATACATGTTTTGAACATTTGATGGTAGAGGTTTATGTACACTTATCCTCTTTTGTATTTTTTCCTATTTTGATTATTTGATCAATATGACGTTTTACAATATTTTTATTGTCTAGTTTTATAGGTAATGCAGGTAAAAACTGGTACCCTAAATCTCGAAAATATTGACAAACAAATCTCTATAGTTAATTTGGCTGTCATAATTTTTAATTACAAAGATTTCAGCCCACTTAGTGTAAGAGTCAACTAAAATTAAAAAATAATATCTCTGAAAAGGTCCAGCAAAATCACAATGAACTCTCTTAAAAAGTTCAGTAGAAGGTATCCAAATTTCGGTGGATTATTCCTTGTTTTGATACAACTAGAGCAGTTTTCAGTAATTTCTGTAATATCTTTATCTAGATCTGGCCACCAATAACAACTTCTTGGTAATAGTTTCATTTTTGTTGATCCAAAATG
The DNA here is from genome assembly GCA_963969525.1 of Ontholestes murinus. NCBI lineage: Eukaryota > Metazoa > Arthropoda > Insecta > Coleoptera > Staphylinidae > Ontholestes > Ontholestes murinus. Next base: position 23,193,308 of record OZ018396.1, read on the forward strand.
ACCTACATGTAACTCATTTAGAACATACTTCCTAAGTGATTGTGAAATACACACACGTAATCCACGCATTATACAACTGTCTGGAAGAGAAAATTCTGTTTGGTCGATATTAAATCGATAATTTGCCAAAGCTTTGCCTGTTTTTAAACAAACTGATAATTTAGATATCTTATTATTATTTTTGATGTGATATGCTAAATCGTTTACTAAGATTGGTAGTGCTTTTATTTGGTTTACATTAAATATTTCTACTTCTTCTAAATTATTTTTAATGATACAGTTTGATCTAGAAATTAGTCTTGACAGTGCATCAACGTTTGAATGACTTTGCGTATTTTTGTATTTAATGTTATAATTAAATGCTTGTAAAAATGTTGCATAATGTTGCTTTCTAGCTGCTGAAAATATAGGAAGGTTTTTATGCGGTTGAATATTTGAACTAAAGCATTACAGTCTGTAATTAAAGTGAAATTCATACCATACAGGTACTGATAGAATTTTTTTACCCCAAAAATTATAGCATGAGCTTCTCTGTCTACTTGAGAATAACGTTTTTGTGTATCTGATAAGGTCTGTGAAGCGAATTGTATTGGTTTTTCACTTCCGTCAGGAAATAGATGCGACAATGTTGCTCCTACCCCTACTGAACTGCTGTCAGTAGCAAGTATTAGTGGGAGTTTTGGGTTGAAATGTGTAAGAATAGTATCTGAATTAATTTCTCTTTTAATGTAATTAAATGATTTTTCACAATCATCGTTCAATTTCCATTAAGTATTTTTATGTAACAGATTATTTAATGGGAATGTAACTGAACTGAAATTTTTAAAGAATCTCCTGTAAGAGTCAACGAGTCCCAAGATGTACGTACTTCATTTGGATTAGAGGGTCGTGGGATGTTTTGTATTGCTTCTACTTTCTTTTGAGATTTTTGTATACCGTTTTTTGTACATTTATATTCACAATATTCAATTTGGTTAGCCATGAATGTACATTTATCAAAATTTACCCTAACATTATATTCGTGAAATCTATTTAAAACTAGTTGTAGTCTTTTAAAATGTTTTTCATCATTTGGTGCCGTAATCCTAACATCATCAAAAAATATTGCTACTCCCTCAATGCCTTGTAATATTATTTCAATAGCCTTTTGCAAAATTGCAAGTACAGAAGCTACTCCGTACATTAAACGAGTAGGTTTTAATAACCCCTTTATAGTATTTAAAGTAAGGAATTCCTTATCGTCTGGGTGTATTTCTAGATGTCTCTGCAAAACTTTACTACGTTTTTCTCTGAAAAGTTTCTAGATAATACGGTAATTCTTTTATTATTAGTTTGAGTAGCAACATGTACATCAGCTAATGATGTTCTATGATCAGAAACAGTGTTACTTACGGTTGTACAAGAATCATCAGTATTATTAGAGTATATGTGATCTATACAAGTCATTGAGGTTGATGTCATACGCGCTGGTTCATAATTTATTTGTTTCAAATTAAAAGTTTCAAGTATGCTAATGAAATGGTTATATTCGCTCGATTTATTTAATGAATTTAAATTAAAATCACCTGAAAGAATAATTGGGACATTCATCTTACATAAATAGTTCAACAAATCGTGCAAATATGTAAAAACTGATTATAGTCACCTGTCGGTGGCCGATAGCAATTGACAGTGTATATCATCCTACCTGGAAAAACTATCCGTTCTACAGCACAAGCCTCGAATATTGAGTCTTGGAAATAATTTGAAATATCTACCATTTTAAAGTTGTTTTTTATGTTCATGCAAATTCCTACACCTTCTCCTTTGCCTTGTCTGCAATAACTTGAGTCTAAAACAAATTCATTTATAGTTAACATATTCAGGTATGGTTGTTTAACCCAAATATCAGTTAAACATAGAATTTTTGAGCAGTCAATTATCATTTGATATATTTTTTCTACATTTATTGACCTATATTTGAGAGTAATAAATTATGCCTATTATTGACATTTTTTTGCTGGTAGGTGATAGAGTTAATAGGATCGCTTAGGTTAATTGAATGTTTTTCTGTAGATGAAATAAAAACGGATTTATTCTAACACCAGTGGGCCATAAATCAGGATTTGTAACAATTTCTACATCATTCTCAAGAACAGAGACTTTCACAGAAATATACTCATTGGATCGTTTTGATGTCATTAACTCTAATGTTTCCTCTTTGATATTTATAGATTCAAGATAAATTTTCAATTCATCTAAGTTAACATTAACATCTAAACCGCTAACATAATTTTTTTATATAATTTTGCCCCATCAATGCTAAGAGACTTAGTTGATGAGCCTTTTATTGTTGAATTAATACATCGCCTGGGAATTGTGAGCAAAGGTCACATCAATCATTGTTTACTGCTTTATTTAATCTCCTTATGGACCTCCTTGGAAATTCCAATGACCTTCATTCATTTTAATTTCGGGCTCAGTTATTTTTGGGTTCTCATAAACAGGTGTCGCTGCCTCCCAATTTAAGGAAAGTTTTCTTTTAGATGAATTAACTGCAGCTTCCTCCGTCTGGTTGGCATCCGGGCTATTTCCCAAATTGCTTACGTTTTTTTCAAGATTCATGGATTTAACCTCGCACTGCCCATTTTGTTCAAGAAGCAATATTACCTTGGCTTGATCCTTAATGCTATTTTTCATTTGATCTATCAGCGTGTTTGTTAACTCCAGTTCTCTCTTAAGGTATTTAATTTATGTAATGTAGGCACTTATATCTGGGCATGGTTTTGGAATGGCCTGTTTGGGTGTTTCGCACGAATCACTTTTAATTATGCTCACCAACATCTCACTAACTTGGGATCCAATAACTCCTGCTAGTAGCTCTAGAGGAAACAGAGCAACAGAGGAAATAAACGTGCCTTCCAGCCTTAAAATGGCACCCTAAAAACGACTCACTATATTTTAGGCTTTCGGGTTGACTCTTCGCTTTTTGGGAGCTTGCAAAGAGTATGTATATCGACAAGAATGACCCGTTCACTGTCCAGCAGAGGGAGTTGACTTGAATTTTTTCGTTCTTGGTGATTGAGGATGGTGCCATTCCATTGACTGTCTTTTGGTTTCTGGCTCAAAGTGGTGCACCCAGGTTTTATCACCCGTCACAGTCCGGGACAGAAACGCTTCCCCCTCAGCATCAAACCTCGCCAACAAATCAGATGACATGGTTGTTCTTTGCATCCTGTGTTCTGCTGTGAGACTTCTTGGGATCCATTTTGCGCAAACTTTTGTATATCTGAGAGTCTCGATCATTGCACACACACTTCCACTGCTGACTGACAGCTGTGAGGCCAATTATTGCTCTGTGATGCGGCGGTCCGTACGAATAATGACATCCATGCACCTCACCATGTCTGGAGTGATGGCACCGACAGGACACCCGGAACGTGGCAGATCTTGGAGTTGAGTTTTTGGATTTTCTGACGCTTTAACTCTCTTTGCCCACCTCCCTAAAGTGCTCCTATCGACAGCACAATCTCCATACACTGCACACAAACGTTTATGGATATTTCCCACAGTTTCTTTCTCTAACATCAAAAACTCAATCAATGCTCGCTGTTTGTAACGTGGATCACAATCTCTATATACTGCACACAAACGTTTATGGATATTTCCCATAGTTTCTTTCTCTAACTTGAATTACTAGCAGACGCCATTTTGAAAATTCTCTACAGCTCTGCCATCTGTTGGAATGATTTGAAACTTCGTGCACCGGGAGGAGAAACACTGAATTTGATGTACCTAGAAGTACAACTTTCAATTTTTGCACATTGTAGAGAAAAAAAATATAGGGCAATACTTATTGAATGATCCTCGTACTTACGTGTCCTAGTACCCACATCAGAGTAAGCTTGTTATCACTTTTTAGACGTTAAAGTAAAAAACACTTTATAAATTTTCAAAGACACTTTATTGCATTCTTCGCCTGAAGAAGCCACAGTGTGGCGAAACAATTGTTGTGAGTTTAATGCAATAAAGTGTCTTTGAAAATTTATAAAGTGTTTTTTTACTTTAACGTCTAAAAAGTGAATATGAATTTTCAACTAATACAAGCCTCATCAATTAATATAAGCTTGTTATCCTTGACCAATTGGTTCAGAGGTTGTTTAGAGTTCCAAGTAGTTTTGGAATTGAAGTTGCACGCTTTGAGGTTCTCAAGGACAGTCTGGATTTTTGAGATCGGTCATATATATGCTCCTTTGTAGAGTGAGTAAGTAAGTAGATTCTGATACATTGTATTTAGGTCCGTATATACCTATGCCGTTTTCAATGCAACTTTATACTAGATTATAGAGTTATGTTTAAGTTTTTAATATACAATGCAGTCTAGTGAAGTAAGTGAAGTGTAAAATAATATAATCGACGCGACGTAATAATTTTAACGTGAGTTTTTTTTATTTTATCTATCTATCTATTCTATCGGTATTTATTGTCAAAATAGGGACAAGGGCCATATTATGAAGATATTTTTAGAGCAGGCTGGATGTAGTTATTCCAGCTCAGATAATTCTTCAAAGGGAAACAAAGATGAACCATCGAAAACAAAACGTTAAGAAACTTGGATTAGGCAGTACGATCCTGATTATATGAGGTATGGATTCTCAATGAAATCTGGCACAGAAACTCAACCTATTTCACAGTGTGTTATTTGCTATGAATGTTTATCAAACAGGTGTATGAAGAGACATTTATTAGCGAAACGTCCCAATTTAAAAGATAAACCAGTTGATTTTTTTAAAAGAAAACATTCAGAATTGTCCACTCAAAAGGCAGCTGTGTTCTCTTTTAGTAACATAAACACTAATTGTGTTCAGCCATCATATTTAGCAAGTTTGCGCATAGCCAAGTGTGGGAAAGCACACACAATTGGAGAAACATTGTTGCTACCTGCAACTAAGGATATCGTCAAATCTGTGCTTGGAGAGAAGGCAGCTAAGGAAATTGACAAAGTTTCCCTGTCCAACAATACTGTTAAACGGCGAGTAGAAGATATAGTATTACAGATTGAAAGCATTTTAATCAAGAGAAAGTCAATTTTATTCTCTGCAACTTGACGAAAGTACTGACGTCTCCAATCTGGCACAATTACTTGTGTATGTTCTATTTGATATCAATAATGAAATACAAGAAGAAATATTATTCTGCAAACCGTTATCTGCGAGAACTTATTCGAATGAAATATTTAAAATAATTAATGATTATTTAATTAAAAATAAAATAAGTTGGGTCAAATGTGTTGGAGTTTGTACCGATGGTGCTCGAGCTATGATTGGAAATTTATCCGGCGTAGTAACTAGAATTAAAGAAGTAGCACCGAAATGCAAATCTACGCATTGTATTATTCATGGTGAAGCCTTAGCCACAAACAATATGCCTGTAAATTTAAGAAATATTCTTAAGGAGGCCATAAAAACAGTTAATTTTATAAAATCTCAAGCGCTATATTCCCGCCTATTTACAATTCTAAGCAATGAGATGGGGAGTATTTATAAAACACTTTCGCTTTACACCGAGGTATGATGTCTCTCACGAGGAAGAGTCCTCAGTCGACTTTTTGAGTTACGCTCCGAGGTATTTATTTTTCTTAAGGATTCTGGAGATTCGAAAAAAGATAATTTTGCCAATGAGGAATGGTTATTCAATGAGGAATGGTTATATCGAACTGTGTGATAAACGACATTAAGCAACATCTAATATCGATGTCAGATTGGTTTGAAAAATATTTTCAGTAGATTTTACTTCCCAAAATGGGATTCGTGATCCATTTATATTTATTGCGGAAGTTCCGGATGACGTAATTGCTAAAGAATCCTTCATAGACCTCATAAGTGACGGTGGTTGGAAATTAAAGTTTGAGAGCACAAGCTTATTTTCATTTTGGCTTTCTGTTCGAGCAGAATATCCAGAACTTCCATGCCAAGCTCTGAAATTTTTAATGCCATTAAGTACAACATATTTATGCGAAACCAGGTTTTCAACAAATAAATATAGATCATTGCTCAATATTGAGCCTGATCTTCGCCTGAATCTGACAAAAATTGATCACGATATTTCTACGCTGGTAATATGTAAACAGACGCAACCTTCACATTAATTGCAATAATTATTATAATATCTTTACACATTACTTACATTTGAATTTAGTATAATAAAAGTATTTACGAATTTAATTGGTTTTATTGCAATTGCACAGAAAAACGACATTACATTAGCAACGTGGTTAATGTAATGTCGTTTTTCTGTGCCCGCCTCGAAACAGATTTTAACTAAATTAAATTTTTCAAAGGAAAGAAAAATAAATGTTTTGTTTAATTTTCAATTTACAAAGTCTGAACTAAAGATAAATACATCTATATATTTAATTTTGTTATTTATTTCGTTGAAATATTTTTCAGGGTAGGCCCAGAAAATAATATTACTTTAGCATGGTGTACATATAGAGTTGCATTCTGTTTTTCCAAAGTTTTTGCCAAAAAAGGGATCTTCAAAAATAAAATTGATCGTTAGGGATAATTTTTTTTGTTTACAAAGTTTTTGAGAAAAAAATAAGGCCATTACTTGAATTTGCGAAATATTTACACTGGTACGCAACCATATTGTCTATTAAATACCGGTACAACATATTCAAAAGGTTGGAAATCTCTGCACTAAACCACCTCAGGTATAAATTCGGACCATCAGTCGATTATATTTTGTTATTGTGTCGGTTGCCGTACATGCCAGAGTAAGTTATTTATATACCATTATATTTACTTTAGTAGAGGTTTTTATTTGTGATTTTAAATGCTTAAAATATATCGCAGAATTAAAAGTACTTTATTATTAATTTATTTTCTTCGTATAAAAGCATAAATTTATAAAGTGTATTTAAATTTTCATTTCCTATTAGAAAGTAGGTAACTAAAATACTTTTATGTTGCATTATTTTATTTTCGGTCGCCTGAAATGCAACAAAATAATAATACTTAATAACATTTTACGATCACTTGTCAATAAAAAGAGGTTAGCAGTTTATGGCTTTAGTAAAACCTTTAAAATTATTGAAATCAGACTATATAACGGAATTGTGAATCAAGGATTTTTCAAAAACAGCTTGTTTATATTTGATTTGCATTTAAATTATAACCATGTATCGAACTATATATCCGATAAAGCCGGAGTGGAGAGTCAATGACAATGTCATGGTTAAATTAGTCATAACGGATAAAAATATCGATATTAATTTAAATATATTTCATCACGATTTAATGTTAAAGTAACAATTATCCGAATTAATTGTTTATTTTTTATGCAAATTTAATTACTACACGATAATGCTCAATGAAATCTAGTTTTTTTTTAAACCAGATTTAAATTTTAAATAACAACTCTGTTTACTGTTGTTTATTACGAGTGGCTTTTAAATTTATTTTTTGTAGAACGTAATACATATTTTTTTTTAATTATATATACACAACTGCACTAGATATTTTAATATTTCATTTGTATATTTTTTTTTATTGTTTATAGATTTTCATTAAATATTTTTAGTTAATTTAATATCTTTAATTGATTGTTTCTTAAGTTAAACCACTATTAATATCACCCACAAATGTATACAGGGTGTCCCACCGAAACCGCACATCAAAAGTTTATGGACTTCTAGTGAATGTATTTTTATGACATTTTCATGGCTTATGTAATCAAGTGTGCTCTATTTAATTATAATATTTTCAAGATTCTACGACTTCCGGTTATACCAGAAGTCAACACCAACTTCCTTATTTCAAATGGAATAGTATATTTTTCAATACGTATTTAGATTCTACATCAAATTCTGTAAAAAAATATTAAGTAACATAACGTCCAAATTTAAGCGTTTTCGAGATAATTAATATTTTTAAAAATTTTGTGCTTTTTCAAAGTTTACTTTAAAAATACATATCTCCGACGAAAATAAAATTAAAAGGCTGTAATATTGGCTACATATAGCCGATACCTAAGGGTATCCAATGATGAATTATTTTTGAAAAAATAATATACAGGGTGTTCAAAATTTTAAACCACATTTGGTCAAATTTAAACCAATATATCTCGTTTTTCTTAAATGGAACACCCTGTATATTTTTACATATTCGGACGCAGAATTTAATTGTGCTTTGATCTATACTAGCATTCCCTATACCTATTTTCTTTACCTTTAAAGTTATGTTTGTAAAAATATGTCAATATTCAATGCCGATGCCGTAAAATTGAAGAAATTACGGCGGATGATTCAAAATCGATGGTCGACGGTCTGTTGTCCAGTAGCATCATTCTCCTCCACGACAATGCCAGATTTCATACTGCCCGGATAACGCAACAAGTTGTGCCACAATTCAAATGGGAAACTTTAAATCATCCGCCCTATAGTCCATACTTAGCTCCTGTAGATTACCATCTGTTTACAAAACTCAAGAACTTTTTGGTAGGAAAGAAATTTGAAAGATGTTATGGGTTCGGTGGGTCGTATGGCCTTTGAGTCTTCCGAAATTACCTCGACCTAAGAGATCTTTTGTAATCATCCGTGACCTACTAGAGTCCCTTAATGTGTAAACTATTTACGTAGTCTACGATAGTTTGAGGGTTAATGTGTACCAATTCATCAGGCTTTAAAAACGCCGATAACAGTTTCCTCTTTGAAGAATTTTGGGAATTGGCATCTGTTGTCTGGACCATCTTAGTAAGGTGGTATTTAAGAGAGCAGTCTCCGGTTAGCAGGCCGGTTATGAGTCTTAGGTTGCCCTTGCTTAATCTGAGATATCATCCGTACCTTACGGTAGACAAGGCGATAAGCCTTTTCATTTGCCGCAAATCAGGCGTGCTTCTCAGGTGAGCACTTTTGGCAGTATTTTCCCATTCCTGGATCATTCCCTTAATGCGGACTTTAGTTATTCCACTGTACGGTTCTAGTCCAACGAATGAAGTTTTAGAGTCCTCTTTGGCGAGGCTGTCTGCGATTTCATTGCTTTTGATCCCAGCGTAACTTGGAACCCAATTTAACTCTGTTATTCCTGGCCAGTCGCTTTAGGGATAGTTTGCACTCTATTTACAGATTTAGACTTGCATGTAGGTGATCTTTATTGCCTTTAATGCAGCCCGAGTGTCCCAGCATATGCATATCCTCTTTTTGTTATAGCCCCTTTCTAAACATACGCGGGCGCATGTGTTCAAGGCCTCATTTTTTACCTGAAATATCTATATGGAGCTGAAGCGAGGGCCAGTGAAGCTAATTCCAACTCCATTATCAGTTTTAGATTCGTCAGTGAACCAAACTATTGAGGAGCATTGTAACTGCCTGACTTTTACTTCAACCTCATGGCGACCATGGATGGCCACTTCAATCGTCGAGGTTGTAGTTAGTTATCATTTGGTCTTTGGGCATGTATATCGCTTTTTCGCACACAGTGCTGAAGATTTTAATGTGCCCGTTAAAGCGTCCATATTTTGGAGTATCTGTCTGGATTATTCCTAAGGCGTCTAATTCAGCTTCCTCTTTCTCTTACAGGTGAAGATGTGAGCGGTTTAGTATGGCCTCCATTACTCCAGTAAGGCACGTGCTCATAGCTCCTGTGATACCCAGAAATGTCAGTCGTTGAACCTTGCTGAGCTTTGTTTGAGTTGTGATCTCCGTTGTCTTTGTCCAATATATCATCTTGGGATGTAAACCCCAACTTCTGTAAAATAGTCTGTGGCAGGACCATATTGGCGGTGGTGTTGTCTACATGGGTTTTCCAGTTCCAGCATCTGATCAAAAGTGAGGCCGAGATATTTAACTGTGTTGGAAAATCCAATTCATTGTTGATGCCTGAAGGCTTAACTTTCTTCGCCTTGTAAATGAAACAATTACAGTCTTGTTAGGTTGGATGGTGAGCCCCTTCTGTAGGCACCATGTACTTACTTTTCGAAGGGCTATTTGCATGCGGGTAGATATCGTGTCGTCATGCTTTCCCCTTACTATGATGACGATGTCGTCAGTATAGCCTTGTATGCCAAAACCTTCATTTGATAATACTGACATTAGTCCATTGACAACTTCGTGACCACAGCGGAGGCGATAGGACTCCACCTTGTGGGCACTCCTTTACTGCGAACACAGTTGCCGACTCATCACTAATGGACAGTGTGACCCTGCGACCTTTGAGCATGTTGGATCCGTGTGATTCCTTTAGTGGCCGTGTCTATCGATTCGTAGGAGGTGTTGTCAAATGCACCTTCGATGTCCAAGAATGCACATAGAGCCACTTCTTTGTTTATGATGCTCTTCTTTATTATACCTGTTGGTGTGTGAAGGGCATTTGTATTTGATTTTCCTGCTTGATAGGCAAATTAGTGTTTATGAAGGGAAAAGCACTAGAGCGCTCTTCCTCTAATATTTCTGTGCGTTGTTACTACTATTGATGATTTTCTCCATCGAGACGACTTTGGCATTAACACCACCACCACTTCCCTTCATTGCTTGGGGATATACCCAAGAGAGTAATTAGCTCTGAATATTTGGGTGAGACGCGGTAGTAAATCGTCTCCTCCCTTTTGCAGGAGGGCCGGAAAGATACCATCTGCACCCGCGGATTTAAACGGCTTAAAGCCATTGATAGCCCATGTTGTTTTGTTTGGAGTCAATATTCTTTTTGCCAGTTTTTTGCTTTCTCTGGTAAGGCGTTCTTCTACCTCAAAGCCGACAACAAGTGGGTCTTCACTGTTAATTTCGTGTGACCCAGGAAAGTGAGCTTCTAGAGTACTCTTAGACTTTATTCTAGGGTTTCAGTGTATTCGCCGTTGGATTTTTTTAATACTCCAATACCATTCGTGTGATCCATAACCCGGACATTTTGGAGGCGCTGTGTGGGAGGCAGAAAGTTTCTTTTTGGATTTTCTAATCTCTTTATGGTACAAAGCGAGGGCCCTTCTATACTCCTCTCACTGTCCGGAGGCTTTGGTCCTATTGAAAGTATATCTTATTATGGCTTTTAGGCTAGCGAGTTTGTTATTTCACCAGGGCACTTCCCTAATGACAGCCATTTGCTTTAATGGACAACTACTTTCGAAAGCAATGTTGATTACATCTTGCAAGTGAGTCGATGCTACTTCTAGCTGTTCGACAGTTTTGATAGGATTCAGTGGTCCCGCAAATTCCGATGTAAGGCGCTGTTTGTGGACCTCTCAGTTGGTATTTTTGGGATTGATGTGGTTGTTACTATCGATGTCAAACAGTATATGCTGATGATCTGATAGTGATACGTGATCTGAGACGTGCCAGTATGAACTGACTTATGTAGTTATCAGCTAGGGAGATGTCTAATACCTCCTTTCTAACTAATTTAATAAAAGTAGGTTTGTTACCTTTGTTGACTATATCTAGGTTTTTACTTTAAACATAGTCTAACAGGAACTCACCTCTTATGTTGGTGTTCGTACTGCCTCATATAATGATACGGTGCTTCTTGCCCTTTTGCATCAAGCAATGAGGCGTTTGACCTCTTCTTCTTGGCCAGATTTCTGGTGATGAATTCTGGAACAGGAATGTAGTTAGTGGCAGCTTTGAGTAATAAAGCAGCCCTAACGCTATTGTGTAAGGTACTATAAATTTACTTACAGTTTTTAGATTGGAGTACCACAATTTGGCCTCTTTTGATCCAGAGATTTTGTTCCTTAAAAGTACGCTAGAATCCGCTTTTGCGTAGTGGAGGTTTATCTGAACGAAGCTTATTTTTCTAAGTAGTCGGGTCACTGTGGCTTACTGGGGGCAGGACTCGGCGTTTCTTTTCGCCCGTGGCCAGTTACTCCGACCCCCCCCCCCCCTCCTGCGACTGGGCTGTTTCAAGCCAGTTCCCTCTCATCAGAATCAGATTTAGCAGATTTAGGGGATGAGGAGGCTGGTGAGTGGGGCGTCTCGTCTGTCCCTTCCTCCATTTTTTTATGAGGTGGCAATTTACAAAAGTTTAAATTACAAATAAAACACTAATATTTGTTATACGTGTTGTTTTTTTATTATTTCCAAACGTCAACTACTTTCCAGTTGCCCTTGTACATTTAAAAATAAACGCCTTCTATATTTACTAAATATAAATCACTCCTTGTTATAAAAAACTCATGCAATATTCTTAAAATTATTATTATAGGTCGATTTATCAAGAATGGACATCTTGCAAGGGGCTGACAATGAAACACTAGAGAAGATTAAGAATGAATTATCTGAGGATCCCGAGAGGTTTGAGAACAATTTGAAGCTTTTGGAGAAATGGATGGAGTGCCAACCACATTTGCCCAAAAATTATGGTAATATTAAATTTAAATAATATTCGTAACAGATTGTTAATATTGATTCCTTATGATATGATAAAAATAATGTTTAAAACATTAAAACCACGGACAAAATTTTATAACAGTTCAATCTCTATTCCGTTATTTTCAGATAAGCGAATGCTTCCAGTTTATTTAAGAGGCTGCAAACACGATATGGAAAAGACTAAAAGGAAGTTGGAATTTTATTTCGTCTTGAAGTCTGCCATGCCGGATTTGTTCTTTAATAGGGATCCGGAAAGGAAGGACCTTCTTGAGGCGGTTGAAATGTCGTAAGTTTAGTTTTGGTTTATCCTCGGTTAATTACCTAAATAAAATGATAACAATTAATTCTTTTAGTGATCTGGTAGTAATTCCAAAACTAACTCCTGATGGCTATAGGGTTACAATAAATAGAATGAATACGAGTGTGATGCCGAAATTTAAGCCAGATCTGTTGATGGCTCGTGGTACTTTTATAAGTAAGTATTTAATTTAAAATTGGATAAAAGCGTCATTTTTTAAATTGTTTATAATTTTGAGTACTTAATTTACATCTAAACCATATATAAGATTAATTCTTCAAGAAACATAGGAAAATACATATTCATCAAGGAGATCTCCTTGAGAATGACCAACGGTCGAAACTAGTCGGAGAAATAAAAAAATAATAAAAAACCAAGTAATAATTAATCTTCTAATTATTTTTTTTTCTTATTCCAGCTTGTTTGAGAACAGTATTGGAGCAATCAATCGCCGGCGATATTTTGATTTTCGATTGTTCTAACCTTACTGCTGCCCATGTCGCTACCTTCCTCACACCAACAGTTAGAAACTGCATAATCAATGGTCCCGAAGCATACCCTAATAGAATCCGGCAAGTTCACGTTGTAAATGTAGCACCGTTGGTCGAACGGCTAGTCTCAATGGTCAAAGCTTTGCTAAAGGAAAAATTAAGAAGTCGGGTATGTTAATTAGTTAAATAATTTATTTTATTAGGTAATGTAAAAGTTTTTGTTTTTTCTGTATTAACGTATTATTAGCTTTGTTGATCTAAGCAATTTTTTAGTGTAAAGGGTGTTTATTAAGCATACGGCAAAAAATCAAAGGGATGTTCCCTGGACTATTCTAAGAATATTTTGTCCTTTAATGATTTTTGAAACTCCGTTTTGTTTCGAAGACATAGGGAGAACAAAATTTTCGACAATAACATTTCAATGCCAAAAACTACACGTAAAGTTTCTTGATCTACAAGAACTATTTAAAATGAATCTTTCAAAACCATCAGGGTCGTTTTTTATTTTCTACTGGAGTATTGTTAACTAATGACTTTAGATAGGAAATAATTATAAACAGATTATATCCGAATGATCGTGTGCAAAATTTACAGCGCTTTGGAAAAATGTCTTTTGAAATACGATTTTTAATATGCCATTTTTAATCACTGAAAACATTGAAAATGATCAGAAGAGCATCTACCATCTCTATAGATGTGGTATATATATATATTTATTCAGATAAAATATTATTATCAATTAAGATACAAATTTTGCTTAGTTATCTTATAGTTCTAATGAGATTTATGGTAATGATTTGTAAAAGTTTTTTTTAGTTTCTAAAATATATATCTAAGTTTAGTTTACAAGAGAACAGATGTCGAATTATTTTGTTAGGTCAGTTTGTTTTTATTTGCAATTAAATTTATGACAGTGTTAATTATTACCGTAGTTAATAGTGCTATAGATTTAATTGCAAATAAACTAACTTAATAAATTAATTCGACATCTGTTCTTCTGTAGTAATTAGAAATGATTTAAGTATTATATTAAAAACTTAAAACTTTCTTCACCTTACACTTTATAGTCTTATTAAAATATATAGGAGTTTATTACTTTTAAGTTGTGTTATTTAAATTTTTTAAACGCCTTTATTTTTAGTTTCACGTCCATGTCAATATTGAAGGTATCAAAGATTACATCCCCGACCATTGTCTTCCTAATGAATATGGAGGTACAGCTGGTAATTTAAAAGATTTATCCAGGAAAACACACGACTTTGTAATCAGTCATTACGAATGGTTCAAGGATCAAGAAAATGTAAGGCTCATCGGACCGCTTCCAGAGAAGTACAAATTTAGTGATGACTACGGACAGGGGGTCGAAGGAAGTTTTAGAAAATTAGCCATCGATTGAATTTGAAGAATGCGGGAGCAATTCAGGATTACCAAAACTTTTCATTTAAAGGGATTATTACGATATAAGGTGTATTCATTTTATTATGTTTTTGATAATAAATAGGTTTTAAAATGGTTATATTTTTAATATCATTACAAATAAATAAAATTCATTATTCAATTTGATTACCAATAATAACAGATTTTAAGATTAAAAAATATAATTTTATATTTCTTTATAGACTTTAAAAATATTGACCTCAAGTTGCCTTTTATTATCGCCCTTCTTGTAAGAATTAAGAGAATTAGATTGGATTCTTTATATGATCAGAGACATGCCATCAGCTTATTAGGCAATGATTTCTATAGTCAAATTTCGCTAATGTAAATGTTGTACAATATCAGAGACCTGTGGAACACCTGCACAAGCCTTAACTAGCCGGATGGTGACAGTTTTAATAATTCGATTAAAACAAGTTTGGATTTTTTTCTATTATGGCACGCTTAAGAAACTATAATGAACGACATTAACAAGTTTTTATTGAAATAAAAAAACAGTAATATTAAATTTATTACTGCAGGTTTGATTAATTTCTTTGATTTAGATAGCAACTATTGTTATTGGGTTAGGCCTGTCTTATGTAATAACGGTTTTATTTAGTGCATTCTTAACTTTCTCTAATAAACTTCTCAGATGTCTTAATATGCTTCAATTATTATTTAGGTTAGATATTTTTATTATTGTTAAATTTTTAATTGCATAATCACATTACAGATTTATAATATTAATTATGAGACTATTCACATAAAACATTAAAATTATTTTAATGCCAATTTTTAAAATATAGGAGTATTTTAAATATTTATAACATATATTTTTGATATTTTCTTTCGACTTTCCAATGACTTGCATGTAGTATTTATCATGTGCACCTCTAAAAAGGATTGTTTTGAGTATAATTTTGGAAACATATTAATTCGTATTAGCAAAAACTAAACCGTCGACCAATGCGTGTTCTTCTCGGTCACGTTTTTTTTGCACGTTATAATCCGTATATACCTGCGTTATCACAATTGGTAACTCAGTATCAAAATCGTTGTCGGTGAGAGCGTATGGGTACATTAAGTTTTTTTAAAGTGTATGTGTGTGACAAATTCTTTGTGCTTGTGCTTCATTTGGATTATAACTTCTTTTCCTTGGCTGGATTTCGGAGAGGATTTTGCAATGACGATGACGCCAATGTAAGTTATTTACTTTTCCTATGCGCAAAAACCGTTACAAGTTTATTTAAACCTTTACGCTCATCATTAAAGGGCTGTCTCACGGTGGTTAAGATGTTAGGGGTTTGTAGGGACGTAATTTAGGGTTTGAAGGTGGTGAACTTTTGATGAGTGCAGCAAGGCTGCTGATGAAATTTCTATAGCGGTAAGATAGAATTATAAGAATTTTGCAATAGTAAAATTATAATCTACGAAATAAACTTTTCTGTAATTATGTTTTCTAAAAAAAACGGAAATTGATTATATTATTGTTTTTTGCGGATTCTACTTCGTTATATATGTTGAGTATAAATAAAAACACTTTGCAACTCTATTTATTTGCCTTTCAGCCTGGATTTAACTGTTTTATAAACGTCATGATCAGTAAGGTCTAACGAAACTAACTGTCCACTATTGTTTAAAATTTATGATCGCTAAGTGAAACGAATTGATGAATTGCAATTTTAGGTTAATTTAGCTTGAGATTATCAAATAGTAAAACGATGGTTACACAACCAGAATCAAGGTTTTAATGCTTATTTGGGTATTTAGCGAATTTTAAGGAGAATTGTTTCAAACGTCCTCCGATAGGTCTAATTTTGTTTTAATGGGGAACATCAACTTAAGTTAAGTCATCAGGTTACATTTTTTGTTGAAGTTTTTATTGTTATGTGTGCGTTTTTGGAAGAGGTGTTTCAAGAGGGATTATTTCGGTTAATTGACATAACCTCGTAATGCCATTGGTACCATTAAAGAAGTCATTTCATTTTTAATGCCTCGTCCAAGACACACAATGTGATAGAGGCTGTGAATAATTCATCCTTAATTAGTCTATGTGATAAGAGACAGAAAATTTAAAATATGCTTTTTAAATATGTGAAATCATTGGAATTAATCTCTCAATGGAAAGAGTCTTCTAATAAAGTTGAATTGCTAAAGAATTCGACTTGAACCCCAATTTTCATAGTTTTTTTCTCATGAGGTGGTATCGCTTAGCATCCCTTCACTGCTGTCTCCGTGGATTTTCAGTTACGCTATGTTCTTTGTCCGATATTTTTAGCAATGCGTAACTTTGAGTAGGTTATAACAAACAAAATCAATGGACAACTCTTACGCTAATAACTTGATAAATAACATTATTGGTGTTTTATCAAATAAGATGAAAATTGCTGTCACATCATTTAAAACAATTTATAATGAAGCAGTAAATATTTTAAACAATTTACAAATTGAAATGACGAAATCTCGAATTACCAAATATCAGAGAATTATTATCGAATTAATATAATTTTACCTTTCTTGGATAATCTTATTGAAGATATGCAATACAGTCTTAATAAAGACGCGATGAATTTGTTCAAAAAACTGATGAAGATTTAGATGTCACTTTAAAATCTGTTACAATATATTTAAATAAAAGTTTACCTGAAGATGCAACATTCGCAATTAAGTCATTGCCATTAGAGTGCTGCCTGAAGCCAACTGTAGAGATGACTGTAAGCAATTTTTTTATTGATATAGGAGTACCAACCCTTCCGTCCATTTATAAATTGGAATCCTTAAAATACATTCGAAATCATATTGACTCATACCCTACCCATGATTATGATTATTTGTTCTTTTTCATACTTGCTTAAAAAAATGTAGTTATTACAAAATACATAAAAAATATTGAACACACAAATAAAATTTTGACAGCAAGTTGAAGGGCGGAGTTCATCTTGTAAAATGTTCTTCCACTAATGGATGTCCATTCCTCCACTAATTCATAAAACTGGGAATTTGTTTCGAAGGTACTTTCTATGCATTAAAATGCTTGTATTTCCCAATTTTTTGGGATATTTTTACGAATATTTGTCACTTTGACAAATGTATCATTTTCATCAAATACACTGCTATTCGACAAGGAATAAAAGTTTAATCTATCCGGCATACCGTCGAATATTAAAATCGCGATCTGCTAGCAATTATTATAGCCTCAAATTATACAATTTGTTACCTCCAAATATCAAAAATCACTCGGTTACAACCTTTACAACAAAAATTAAAGCTTATCTTTTGAAAAGGGCATATTATAGTGTTAATGAGTGCTTGCCTGAAAGTTCCTTGATTTTAATTTAGTATTTAAATAAATAAATGTTATTCTTATGCTTATTTATACATTCGGTAAATTTTTAGGGATATTATCTGTTTGGTTCAATGTTTTTGTTTATATATTTAAATATTTTTGTACCATTTTATAATGATTTTAATATGTTTATATACTCCTATTGGGTTATATATTTATTATTAAACTAGATTAGTAGAAATAATGGTATACCATATATAATTCAATAGCGTGAGTTATGAATCATAACTCACGCTTTGAATTATAACTCACTGTTATCAATTAGGTTGTCATGTTTTTTTCATAAATCTATATTTTCAAGTTAGCTGAAAATTGACAAATGTCAAAAAAATTGTTCCCTAATATAGTAAATATTGTATTAAGTAAAATATTTTACTAAAAAAGTGTTATTGTCGTAGATAAGTATAGTATTTAACTCGTGGCAATGGCAATAACTCACTTGGATACTTACAGCACTCGCCTAGCGGCTCGTAATGCAAATTTCATCTGCGTGAGTTATTGCCTACATTACCACTCGTTGAATAATTTACTATTATTGTATTCTGCTTTATCATTTTACCTTAATGTTACAATTTTGATCTGTGTAAACAGTTTCTGTGATGGCACTAATAAAGAATTATTAATATTATGTACTCTGTCCGGTAACTTCTCTAGAAAGAAGTTTTTCTGCACTAAAAAGATTAAAATTAATATCTGATCGCATGAGTCATTAAAGTAGCAAATAGTTGGTAAATTAAGAGTGAAAGTTTTCGCACACTTAAACCATATAGTGTTAACAGCGTTGTAGCAAAATAATACGTGAGTATTATATTTGGTTCTCCCTTAATTTAGAACTTAACATTATTATAGTGTAAACGATCATCATACTTTGTCGATTTCGTCGTTTTTTGCGTTCGTGGCCGTGGTTTCTTTGGCACACCGATTATTGGAGTTCATCGACATATCGAGACGTCGTATCATACGTGAGTCATCTGATCGGAGATTCCAATATCAATGCAAATAAATATCTTTAAACATATTATTTACTCCTGACTATTCCAAACCTTTGTATTCTTTTGTTAATTGCCCGTGGCCTATTTTTATCAATGTGTGTGTGTGTTTACATTAGTCACCACGAAGGGTCGTGTAGTGCAGAAGACTTGTGTTATTGCATTTTCCTAGGTTATACGTAATACTAATAATAATTTATTTAACGGAATCTCCTTTTACAACAATAATATTTGCATAATATTACAAGAAATGTTAAAACCAGCATAAAGTTAGTTAGGTCTAGGTGTCTAGCCCCAATTGGTTTAACTAGAAGAGAAATATTTTATTATCTCACTGTGCTACTCTTACAAAAAATAATATTCACTTTATCACACTACCCCATTAATTAAAATATGGAATGTAAATGCTGGAAATCACCAGTAACTTAAATCACCTCTGTTACCTATTATGTATACAAAGGCTTGTTCAATACAACATGCGCTAACTTATCCAATAATGAGTCAATATTTTTACGTTCAAAAAAGAATATCAAATGGACATGCCTGATCGTACCTGCACATTGAAAGAAATGATACTCACCCTGCAGCGAGAGGTTGCATAATTAAAAATCTGCAACTTAAACTCTCTTCCAGATACCAGTAACGAAGTTAACGAAGAAAAAAAAAGAGATAATAATATAATTATAACCAATATCCCCGAGAGTGCGAATAACGAAAATCATGAGAATGAAACTGAAGAAGAAATATTACTGAAATATGAAAACGGACTTACGCGCACAATCAAACAAAAAAAAAAACGAAATACCAGCTAACATGAAGAAGTAACGTTTTACTCTCAAAATGTTTGCGGGCTAAATACTAAGACTTTTACATTTCATTCAATCTATTACAAATGGACAATCTCGATATACTCTTCTTAACCGAAACATGGGCAAATGATTCTTTAAATAATTCCGAATTATTTACGTCGATCTTTAAGTTTTTAGAACGGATCGACAAACAGGACATTCGCTAATCGAATAATTGCCGAAGAAATCAATATTAAAGTTAATTTTAATGTAGTTATAACCTGTATTCTCGCAAACATGTCAAACAAGACATTTTATTTTGTGGTTTTATATATTCCACCACAACCTCCAGAATTATTTGAAGAATTAGAAAAACAGTCTATATTAGATACACCCTTTATTATTGTTGGTGATTTTAATGTACCTAACTACAACCACTCTGATTGTTCAAAGTCAATTGTAATATCCAATTTAAAATGCTGGACTTAGTCATTTGTTCTAATGGTATTTACTGTGCCATTAAGCACTGTGACTCTCCACTCATTGAAGAAGATAACTATCATTTATCCTTAACAATTAATTATAAACACAACACACTACCTGTTAGAAAATTTGAATCCAAAGTTCCATAATATAATTTTTAAAAAGCCAATTATAACTTACTCTATAAGTTAATTTTTGACACTGACTGGTTGACAGTTATCAATCAAGGTAATGTTAACACAGCATGTTTGGAGTTTTATAATATATCAAATCGTTATATTAACCACTAAGTACCTGTCATTAGTAAAAAAAAAGTAGGACAAGACAACTATTTACAATATTAAACGTAAAAGACATTGGAACCATGTGTACAAAATAAAACATATTTTAGTAAAAAGCAGACCTTTTTGTATCCCTTAATTGTCAAAAAGTGTATCAACAAAAAAATTTGGACATTTATTAACGAGCGTAAATCAGCCACCAGAATTCCTGGTATAATGAAATACGTTAATGTTCATTTTAATTGCCCCTCTGATATTACTGAGGCATTTGCTTCGAATTTTTCATCAGTATATTCATTCATAAACTTATCACATGCAAATACGTCTACTCAATATAATAAACTGTCTGTCAAATCGTTTGACTTACAGGATTATTTAAGTGCAATCAAAGCTTAAAGCCTAATATGACGGCGGGCACCGATAATATAACTTCCTTTATATTACGTGATTGTTGTAAGCCGAGCCTCTACTGTTTATTTACAACTTAATACTGAATTGTATTTCCCGATATGTGGAAAATATCAAAAATTAATCCTATTCACAAGACAAAAGAAACTGACAAAATTACAAACTATAGACCCATATCAATAATATCAAACTTTGTAAAAGTTTTCGAAATAATGCTGTACAAAGTTATATATAATCACTGCTACCAATATATAACAGATAAACAACATGGATTCGTTAAATACAAATCAACTCTTACAAATTTATATCACTTTACTGACTTCATATCGTGTGCTCTGGATCAACGTTTTCAAGTATATAGATTATAGATGTGATTAATACAAATTTTTCGAAGGCTTTCGATAAAGTTAATCATGACTTATTAATTTATAAATTACATAAATATGGGTTTGATAATGATTTTGTTCTTATACGCAGCTATTTGCATAACAGGCGTGCCTACGTTGACCACAGATAGGTTAAATCACAAGCGTTTTACTGTTCTAGTGGTGTTCCGTATGTATTCAACCTAGGACTCCTCAAATTTATTAAATTCATCTATAATATAAATAAAGAAAATCTAGAGTCAGTTAATCCTTTCGTGATCTTGGTGTACACTTTGACACAAAACTAAACTTTAATACTCACATGTCTAGCCTCACTAAGTCATGCTACATACTACTCGGATTCCTACTTCGAAATACTAAACCATTTAACATTCTTCAACCTCTCAATTAACTTCTATTTGGCATTTATTCGAAGTAAATTAGAATATTGCTCTGTGATATGGAATCCATATTACAATAGTCATATTCTTGAAGTAGAGAAAATTCAGAGAAAACAAGTTCAAATTGTATTTATTTATAAAATAATACATTACGATACCCGAGATTCATATATCCTCCATCCATAATACAATTGCTGTAGAAATAACACAATTAACGCTTGGTTTGTTTCACTGTTTACTTATTTAATCTGACTAGTTTCAACAATTACGTCATTATCAAATAATGAAATACAGAGATGTTGAATTGTAATATACATATATACATCCAGTCAGGTAATAATATATCATAATCGGGGAGTTCCAAATCTCGTCATTATCATTTAGTGACAAAACAAATAATCATGTCGCCTTCTTTATTAAATTCGTTTTTTAAATTGGTTTATCACAATAAAATATTTAATAGAACATTAAATTCTTGAAGTGCGATTTTATATGTTTTAAAGTAAGTTTCAATTAATTTTTCTGCTCCAATTCGATGACCAATGGCTCATCAAATGTATATTGTTTTTTTTTATACATGCTTTACATGTTCCATAGTTTTACCAAAAATACTATTCTTTATTAAAGCGACCTCTACACGATTAATATTTACGTCAAAATATTGTACAATAGTATTACTTGGCCAACCCACACCGTGCAATATTATTGCTCAAAAATTAATTCTCTGGTTATACTTATACAGTAAACATGTGGAATAATAAGAAGATACAAGTTGCGTGGCTACAGCATTAGTTATAGCTACAAAAATGAAAGAAAAAAGGCGCAGGTTTAAAGAAAGAAATAATGTTAAGTGAACTAAGAATTAGTGAACCAAATGATTATCAAATTTTTTTTGCGACTAAATGGTACATTATTTGATGAACTATTGAGAATGGTAACACCTGAAATTTAAAAAAAAGGGATACTATAATGCGGGATGCTATTTCTCAAAGTCAGCGTTTATTAATCACACAACGTTATGTAGCTAATGGAAATAATTTTGAATATTTAAAATTCACAAGGTCTGTATCTCCACAATCCATAGACATGATTGTAATGGAAACTTGCACAGCTATGATTAACTGCCTGGGGGATTACATAAAGGTGAGTTAAATATTATACAAAATTTATTTTATATGTAGCAATTAGTTACATTTTATAGAAAATTGTAAAGGTAGTGAGAAGAATTGGGTTGCGCCGAAGATGAATGAGAGGATTCCGAAATTTATTCTGTGTCCAGTCTGTTGATTATGTAGTACTATTTGGTGTAGATGTTCGATTAACAAAATTCATTTGTACAGAATTCCTGTGCAGAGTGCCCATTTGCCCCTCAAACAATATATCATTGATAAACTTTTTTGCGAACAGTTGTTGCTGCGGCCTCATTTTCTGTAGCTCTACTGCCCAAACTGAAGCAATTTTGTCATAGTCAGTTTGAGGTTCTTGAAGGTGTTTGCATGCTAGGGATATTAATTCTTCGGACTCACTAAGTTTCCTTGCCTTCTTTTCGGGAGGACCATTCTTGTGCTGTAAATTAATACATATTTTAAATAAACATCTCATTACCTTTCTGTAAGTAATAATTTAGGCTGTAGCTGTAAGGGCCCTTTTTGGATGTAGGTCCCTCTTGCAGCTGCTGCCTCAATTTTATTATTATTTCAGAATTTTATTTGATTTGTAATTGCAGTTGTGAGCAATAGAAACTGAATGGAGAGCTATTGTGAATGAATTTAATGATAAATATAATTTTCCGCATTGTCTAGGAGCAGTAGATAGAAAGCACGTCGCAATAAAAAAAAAAAAAACACACGCTGGATCACATTATTACAATTATAATTTGTTTTAGTATTTGTTATGATGGCAGTTGTAAATTGCAATTATGCATTTATTATGGTAGATGCTGGTATCAATGGACGAATATTAGACATAGGTGGCTCATACTACATTTGGAAAAGCAATATCAGATAAATCTCATAACCTGCTCAATTACCAAACAGCAAAAATACTACCTTTTGTATTGATTGCTTTTGCAATGACAGAAAATTTCATGAAACCTTATAGCCAAAAGGATTAACCGTTGGAAAAAGAATTTTTAATTATCGACTAAGTCGTGCAAGTTGTGTTGTAGAAAATGCATTTGAGATTTTAGTTTCGATCAATTACAAATACCTATTGCACTATCTCTTGAAAAAGCCCAAATAATTGTCTTAGGATGTTGCTAAGTAATTGCACAATTATTTAAGAAGAAACCAGTCTGAAGATATGTGCAGAAATTATATAGGTATTTTGAGATTTTGAGTCAGGAAAGAAGTTGGAGAACAACTGGACAGTCAACATAACTTCGTACAGCTCATGCCAGAAATTCACCCACAATTGTAAAAGCCGTCAGTGTTAAATGAAAATAACATACCTTACATTCCTTACTTCACTTGTTTATTTAAGCGTTAGATGTACATTTCTTCACAACGTGAACATAATCAATAACAATGTTCACCTTGTGAACGAAATGTACATCTAACGCTTAAATAAACAAGTGAAGAAAGGAATAAACTGTTAATTTCATTTACAAAACACTTCACGTAAACTCAAACCAACAATAGCTGTCAGTGATAGTTATTGCGATTTTTTCAATGATTTATGGCAACACAAATTTGCATAAATGTAACTATGAATAAATAAATTAATTGTGTTTACTTACATTAATTGTAGAACTATTGATTGTTCCATTACTGTCCGCATCATCGATATCATACTCAGCATCCGTGTTTTCATCTTTAATCCGAATAGTATTTTGCGGGGTACTTGGTTCGTATTCATCCACGAGAAACTTCATTTCGTCAAAATACCATAATGTTGGTTCTGTTATATCGTCTAGGCCAGCACCACTTTTTTCGTTTTGTTTTATTCTGTTTAATTCTTTTCTGAAGTTAGTGCGCAACGAATTAATTTTTTTAACTAACTGCGACTTATCAGCATCCGGATAGTATTCTCTATACTTACGAAGCAACTGTTCGTACTGTTCATTTTTTATTATTTTGTTGTGGTAATCCTTTGTTTTGATATCCCACAGGGCAGGTAAGCTCCGATACACTTCGATACATTCTAAAATGAACTTTCTTTCACCATCTTTTCCCTTAGTAGCCATGGTACATGTTTATCTAAACACTGTTAACACAGAACTGAACTAGTATTGCGCAATAATGCCGACAGGCGAGGTAATATTTACTAGATTGCACAATAAAAGCACAATATAGTGCGCAATCTTTCAATCCACTACAGACGCTCAATATTATTGTACAATGATGTCAATTATTGTGCAATATACTGATGTAAATATTGGTCCTGTAGGGGCCGCTTTAAGCGGCCCCTACACCATCAATAATACTTAGAAAACTTAATAATCTTTCTCAAAATCGTTTTTACTATTTTTACGCATCATGTGTTTAGATCAATGGACTTTTTTAAGAGTGACAATTTATTTACAAATTATAACATATTACAGGTCTCTTCGCGGTACTGTGTACGCGGTATGAGAAATCACGTAGGAATCTATGATTATCGACATTACAGGCTTCTTCGCACAACGCCACAACGGCATTAGTTCCGTTTATCACCACCCATGACATTAGTTTCACTACTTTCTACGCCGCGGCCGCCTACGTTCGCGGTTGTTGGCCTGGAACTCTCCAACTCTCTGAAGTGTTTTTGTTATATTTATTTGAATGTTCTTACAGTTTGATATACAGTAATATTTATTCAAACAATATTACATTAAAATAAACAATAGACATAAATATAAAGAAATTGTGTTACAATAAAAAAATTAAAGTTCAAGTACAAATTGAAAAATAATTATAACCAAAGAATGAGGAAAAATCTGAATTCTGGAAACTTTAACTTTTCAACTTTGTCCACAATGGATTGAACATTATTCTAATTCATTTTTTAAATATTGTTATAAATTCTGAAATATTTATAAACAAAATTAAAACGCTCTTTTTTTAAATGAAAATTTTACATGTGACATTTAGGCTGACTTGTATTATTTTTATTCTTTCGTAAAAGCAACGAAATTCTTACCATAACAATAGAAAATATTGTAGAAGAGATATAAAATTTAAATTAAAACCACACAATTGTAGAACAGTTCTGACTAAATATATTTAGCAACAAATAAAATTCTAAAAAATTGCTGGACATGAAAAAAGCTTTCAAGTTTTTCACAAAAGATTTAAAGATTTTCAAATTATTTTTTTGAATATTATTATTTTTTTATAAAACATTTAAAAAGAACACACAATTTTTGGTATTCTCTTTTAATTTTTTTCAGAATGGAAATGCTGCTTATATTTAAAGAACTTGAGTCTTTTACTTTTTTTTAAATTTTATCTTTCAGAATTGAAAGTATAGATAAAAAATGTTGAAGTAATTATAAAATACAAATAAAATTCTTAGATTTTTCAAAATTATGGAATTTGTTAAAAATAAACATTTTTAAAATGAAACTAAATATTAATATTATAAAATGCTGTTAACATTTATAAAATCCTGTTAAAAATTATATTTTTTAATCTTGTTGGAAACTGTATGCTCCTTAAAATTCAAGTTTTGATATTTATTAATGCTCAGGTATTTTTTTGAAGTTAAGGAAATTGAAATATTGTATGGAGAAGCATTATTACGGCAGTAGGGCAACTATCCGATTCTAGAACCTCCTCTGACCTTGAGGGTCGTGAGAAGTTTCTAGAATCAGCTAGTGCAAGGTCAGAGGACAGGGAATTGAGATCTGGGATGTGGCGGGATTGATTTTATTTCGCTATTTTGCAAACCAGTGTTTCTGGTACTCAGGAATTGTAAAGTTTTAGGTATGAGATGTTTGGAAAGATTAAAATAATGATGCAAGGTAAACAAATCATATAATTATGAATAATTAAAATATTTAGTCCAAAATAATATAATTCCGGTAAAATTAAATTAAATATTTAATCAATCGCTAACTGTCTAAAGCTTCCTTCAAGTCCAAAATCGCATTCATCGTATGTTGATTTTAAATGTTTGGGAATTGGACCCATGAACTTAACTTCATTTTGTTTATCAAACCATGGCTGATTTTCTTCCATATATTGCAACCATTTTAAATATACATCATAACTGTGTTCAGCATTACCGCCATAATCTTTTGGTAAGGTTTCTTTATCGATGTTTAATTTTAATGATTCAGTTCCTTGTTCAATGGAAACCTAAAAAAATGGAGGTGTTTGTTTTCTCTGTAGTTCTCATAATTTTAAACTTTCTTTATAATTCAAGTTTAGCTTTATTGATTTTTTTTCCTTTCCTTTTTTCCTAATGGTTTCTCTATATTTAATCAGTTTTCCTAAAAAGTTATAATCTTCTTCTTCCTCTGTACTTTTTCTATCAATTAAGAACTTGCTCGATAACTAAGAATAAAGTCAATAAAAAAGTTTAAATTTCTATTTTTAATTGTGGACTAATTTCAGGAATTTTTGACTTGATTTTTCGGTATATTATGTACAAGGAACAAACAAGACTAACCTTCCAAGGCAGTTGGTCTTCAAGATACAAATCTTGCAAAAAGTAATAATAAATAACAATAAAATTAAAAGTTTCTTAAGAAGAGCCCCTTAACTTTTCGACAACTTATTGTCTTTTGATTAGCAACAAACTTATATAACTCGTTAACGATGGAGGCTCCTACGTTATAAATATTGAATTACAAATTAAACACACTTTTTACTTTGTTTTGTTTAATTTTTTTTATTTATTTGGTAAATATCTAATATACTCAGATATTTCAAGTTCAGATTAAGTTAGTGAAAACCCTTTCTAAGAATTGTGTTTGTTATAAAACAATAAATAAATTCATCTACATTTGCTTTCAGATTAATGAATAATTTGATTATGCATTACGATATAAAAAAAAAACAAAATAAAAGATTTTACATTCAGTCTCTTAAATGCGTTTGAATGAAAACCTAAATAAAAGTGATAACTTACTCGATTTCGTAGTTTCTCCTTAAAGAGCAACTTATAAAGAAACACGAGTTTCTCTATGGCAGGAGAAACGTTAACTATATAGAGATTTTTTACTCTAGACGCAAAGCCTTCTTGTAGGAACTTGATAGATTTTCTACAATCTTGCGTATATACTTTTGCCATGTGGGCGAGTGTCATGTTTGCAACATCTATAACAACAATTTGACCAGCAACAATATGTTCAGTACATGCTATCAGGTACCCTAAAAGAAAAAAGACGTATTAAGGAATATTAGTAAATTTATTAACTATAAGTTATATCATTTTACGTAAAGAATTCGTAATTTACAGATTTTTGGGCAATGTACTGCTTAAGTTGATGATGAAATAAAAAAATGAATAAATTTACAATTACTTATCAGTTAATCGTTTTCAACTGAGGATTTTCTCCGCACTGATCTGAATTTGATACAAAGGGCAATCAACATATTTCCTACTTTCATTATTTCTATAGTAACTTAACTTACCCATTTTCCAAGAATATCTTAGCAACAAATTAAAGTCGAACAATTCGAGGTTTCGATCTAATAATTTACTGATAACCAATACATAGCCATCATCTGTTAATCGAGGCATTATTGATATCGACCTGTATTGAATAATTAACAGTTAAAATCACATAATATAAGAAAAGTTTCTTAATTTTATTTAATTTATATACCTTATCTTTAAAAGTACACTAATGAGTTAAAAATATTTGAAGTAATTTTACCAAACCCTTAGACATTTTAATTCTTCTTCCGTGAAGGATCGAAACTGCCATATGTTTGGTGCTGTATGTTGGAATGCAAAATAAACTTGAAATTTTCTTTTCGCTGCTTCTAGGTCGTGTTTAGAGTTTCTTAAAAATGATGTCAACATATGCTTTTCTAAAACGAAAAGGTATTTTTTAATAAAAATATATATTGTTTTATATGTTTTATATCAATTATAATTTATTCTTTTTGTCACACGCTTAACTTTAATAAAAATTATTTTTCAATAAGATTTGGTTGCTATGATATGTTATAAATAATACTTACCATAATTTTTTGGGAGGTGCGGTTGAGATTCAATCCATTTCTCAAAGAGGTTCAAATTATGTAGCAATTTGTGATAGTCTATTTCATTAATGACTGCTTTTATGCGCTTAGCTAATGTTTCGTTCGGAGGATACAATAGTTTATCCATTTATTCAATTATTCGCTATAAGAAATACATAGAATGAAAACAATTGATTATAAATTTGGGTTGTAATTTATAATAAAAAACACATTTTTTATAGGCTATAAAATTTAATACATGTGATGGCGATAATTAAGAAAGAAATTCTCTTCGTTTTGTACAGTTATTAGGCTTCAGTTATAGTATCAATTATATTATACCGAGTGTTTATAAATGAATATCGGATATTTAAAGCTTTATAGTACTTATTACGTCAAACTTAAACTCATAATTAATACTTTCTTTTACTACTATATTGTTTAAAATTACACAGTGACAAAGTTATCGTGTTTTAATTACTCAAAAAGTTCTATTTGTTGGTAAGTGCGTGCGCTAGAGGGAGCTAGTAGCAAATATGCGTTCCGGATGAAGTTCAGATGTGATCCCTCAAGTGATAATAACATCCGTAGATGGTATCATCAGTTTAGAATTATCGACTACCTTTGCAAAAGGAAGAGTACTAGACGACCAAATGTTTCTGAAGAGAGTGTTCAGCGAGTGAGAAAGTCTACCACTCGTAGCCCGACGAAATCAGATTGGAAGCCTAGTTGTGAATTAGCAATTCTGGTAAAGACTGTTTGGAAAGTTTTACGGAAATAGAGATCTAAGATACAGGATTGAGGAAGCTGTTGCAACAATTACACCAAAATTAATTAATTAATTAATTCATTCTTAGACTTTCATCAATATTTTCAGGTACTAATTTTGAATGGCTTGTTTTGGACGACCTGTGTGATAGCATCACCAATTGATTAAATCTTGATTTACTCTTCCGACTATATTTTCTATGAACAAATTTGTTCAACAAATTTAAACGCGTTATTCAATCATTTAACGCTCAATTTTTACTAAACCTTCAATTTTCATTTGTTTCATTTGGAACTTATTAGCTGATTAACCACTAAAGTATTCAATTAAAACATTTATTTTAATGACGTTGGCCAAAAGAAATCTGTCAAGCTTTTACAACTATTAGAATGGCACTTAAAGATGCAGGTAGTGAAAATAGATTTGATTATCATCAGAGAAGATAACCTTTCACAAATGTTGAAGATCATGGGTCGGAGAATATAACCTTTCGATAATGTTGAAAATGATAGATAAATTATGCAATTTCTTCCAGGAATTGATGGTGTTTTACGTTTATGTTGTTGAAGAAATTGAAGATCAGCGTAAACGTGAACGCAATATAATGATATTTAACGCCCCCCGAATCTACTAAGCAGGATTCTAAAGACCGAGTTGCAGATGATATAGTATTTGTAAAATCCGTTCTCAGCAAAATTGATGTAACCATTGATCCAATTAATTTTATTAGATTAGGTAAACAACATTTGAAGAACCGTCCGATTAAAGTAATATTTGATAATAAAGAAATTGTTAAAACTGTTTTAGAAAACAGTAATCAGTTGAAAACTTGCGAAATTTCTGTTAAAGGGGATCTAACCAAAAAACAACAATTACATTTAAAATACTTGATAAATGAACTTGCACCTCGGAGGGATATGAATGAGAATGACCTTACAATTAGATATATAAAAAAAATCTCTTCAAAAAAGTAAACATTCAGCAATCTAAACATATATCATTGTATTAATAAATGTTCGAGGGCTTAATTCAAAGATTGTTAAATTTTATAATAATGTAGTTACTTGTAATTATGATATTATCTTG
Source organism: Ontholestes murinus (assembly GCA_963969525.1). Taxonomy (NCBI): domain Eukaryota; kingdom Metazoa; phylum Arthropoda; class Insecta; order Coleoptera; family Staphylinidae; genus Ontholestes; species Ontholestes murinus. Next base: position 23,223,887 of record OZ018396.1, read on the forward strand.
TTAACAGAGACATGGTTAAAAAATGAAATTTTGGATACTGAATTATTCAATGAAACAGTCTTCCGGTACGATCGAAAGCAAGTCAAAGGTGGTGGTGTTCTGATAGCAATTAATAATAAATTTGCATTACAGTAAATTTTCCCTTTGGAGACTATAACATTGATGTTGTTGCCGTCAAATAACCGTGTCGAAAATAACGTATACAGTTATCTCTGTATATCTTCCTCCAAAAACCACCATAGAGCATTGCACAATATTCTTCGATTATATTGAATCATTAACTGCAGAAAATTTATTAATTTGTGGCGATTATTCAGATTGGAAACTTGGTGGAAATATGTGCAGTAGATCACTTATGAACTGTATGGCTCTAAAAAATCTGAAACAATGCAACGCATTTCATAACGCCAACAAACGGTTATTGGACTTAATTTTAGTCCCTTTGAATTGGCAGTGCACTGTAAAAAAAACAGACGAATTATTGGTAGATGAAGATTGTCACCATCCAGCTCTTGAATTTGATTTGGAAGTGAATCATACTATTAATTTTTATTCTAAAGATGTGTTTGATGAATCCTACAATTTTAGGAAAGGAAATATTTCAAACTTATATGCTGATATGTTAAATGTTGACTGGTCGAGTATATATGTCACAAATGATGTAAATGATGCATGTGATACAATATATTATACAATTTATTTGATAAGCATATTCCAAAGAGAGGAAATGAATCAAGCAATTTAAAAAAGTATCCTATGTGGTTTGACAAGGAATTGATTCATCTATTCAAGATAAAAAATATGTTTTATAAGCAATTGAAGAAAACACCGAATTGTTCTTTAGGGGAACAGTATAAATATAAATATATAAAAATAAATTACAAAAATCATTTTCGAAATTCATAGATAATATCGAGGATTCTATAGCTTCTCAGCCTAAGTTTTTTTGGTCTTATATAAATACAAAAACGAAAAAGTCGAGAATTCCAGGGATGAGATATTGCGAAAAACATTGGATTCACCAACGGAAATTCTTCAAGGATATGCAGATCGGTTTAAGAGTGCATACAGTGTAAATAATAATACTAAAGTTCAAAAAAACAATGTTAACAGTGAAGTGATGGGTAATTTTAAAATTAATCAACAGACTGTTTTAAATCATTTGAAAATAATCAAACCTAACATCACTATGGGTCCTGATCAAGTTCCTGCTTTTTTTTCTTAAAGATTGTGCTTTGCAGCTGGCAAAACTCCTACATCACATTTTTAATTTAATATTATCCACCGGAATTTTCCCTGAGCGTTGGAATCTTGCCCGTCTATGTCCTGTTTTTAAAGCAGGTGAAAAATCGGGTGTGGAAAATTATACCTGTTGCGATAATTTCTAATTTTTCTAACATTTTTGAATCTATCATATGTAATTATATTCGTCCTGGAATAGAACAGTCAATATCACCCCATCAGCATGGATTCATGATAAAAAGAAATACCCAACCAAATTTTATGTGCATTACTCAGTTTATTTCCGGTGAACTTGATCGTGGTGTCCAAATTGATGTACTGTACACGGACATTAGTAAGGCTTTTGATTGTTTGCCACACAGTAATCTTTTACCCTATTTAAATAAGCACAATTTAGCGTCAAATATTATTACAGTAATTCAATCATATTTGTCACAGAGAGGTCTTTACGTAGGTTATATGGGTTGTCGGTCCAAGACCTTTGCAGCTACAAGTGGTGTTCCGCAAGGATCGAAACTAGGCCCTCTTTTATTTAATGTGTTTATTAATGAAGTTGCAAGTGTTTTGGACGATGATGTAAAAGTATATAGGACCATAAAAAATGTAACTGATTGCGTGGTATTATAAATCAATTTAGATAAATTATCTACGTGGTGTATCCAAAATGGTCTTACAATTAACACTTCAAAATGCCGCATTCTAAGTTACGGAAGGTCACATTCTAAATTATTATATAATTATTCACTTGGCAGTAAAGTAATCAAAAGAGGTACACATTTTAAAGACCTAGGGATACTCTTCAATGACAAAGTATCAATTAATTCTCATGTGGAAAAGGTAGTAGTTGACTGCTATATATGGGGGCAAAAAGAAACCTAAATATGTTTCATTGGTTTATGATGCGTTCCTGTTTGGCAGCAGCGTCAGCAGAAGAATTTATTACTTCAGGGTACGAGTGGAAGATCATATAGGATCCACTCTGCCCAATTCTTGTGCAGTCAAAATTTGACATAAATATTATTTACATTATTTTTGTATGTATTATTATTATTAGGTTTTTTTGTTAGCACAGAATTTAAAAAAAATGTATAATATTATAAATACAGTAAATACCTTTCTTAAGTTGTCAATTAATTAATTCCAGACCACAACTTCCGTCGGCTGCTAATATGCTTACACGATAGAAACGGTGTTTTGTAGTGGAATCTATCTCCATGGGCATTTTTATAACTTATAAGGTTGTGACTGTGCATAAACTAATGTAACACGTTGAATATATTTTCTTAAAAACAAATGATACTATAATAGGTAAGTTAACTGTGACCAAAAAACATTATGGAATAGCAGATTAACATGTTTTATACAAAAACGTCCTTGAATAAATATGAATTTCTATTAATTTGAAACAGTGATGTATTTTAATAAATATTCTATTAATATAACTAATAACTCTTTTTTGTCAGTTATATCTAACATTTGTTTTATGTCAAATTTCTTAAATACATATATGTATAAAAAATATATACAAAATTATCTAAATAGAGATTGATGGCCAAATTACAGATATCCTTGATGTTATTAGGCGCGATTTTCATCGTTTTATTGCATTCTTAATTTTAAAATATTGTCACGAATATAAATCACACAAAATTCTAAAATTATGAAATAATGGGTATATTCTGCACAGTGTAGTGACTGTCCTGTAGTAAATTTATTATTTTATTTATTTGTTTTAGAATTCACTTGAGAATAACCAATAGTCGAAACTAGTTTGAAATAAAATAAAAACAGGGAAACAAAAGCAAAATGTTTTAATTAACCAAGACTATTTCTAGTTGACAAAGGAGGTCCCCTTTAAATATTAGTAAATGTTACTTTTGCCATCTTATACTTTTTGAACATAGTACCAAATATAAACTCTTTATATTTTACGCATTGATATAATATTATTGTAATGAGTAAGACTACTAATCAAAAGTTTGTTAGTATAAAGTTTTGAGAGTATTACCAGATGTAAGATGGTAATATGTTCTATATGTAACAGTAGAGTTTTATAAACAAAGACTTTCAAAGAATTTGGTTTGCTGTTATTTTCAGCGAAGAATTTTTGTCTGAAGAAGCCACAGTGTGGCGAAACAATTGTGGGAAAATAAAAGCAAACCAAATTCTTAAAAAAATCTTTCAAAAATTAAACGCCAATAATCAAATTATTATCTGTTTCCTCGATATCTATCTGGACAAAATATACAGGTTCAGATCTGATTGGTTTCTCAGGTTGTTCACAAAGATTTTAAGAATCTCATCATCTAAATCCATCATTAATTAGAGAATAATAATAATTGTTGAGTTTAATGCTCTGTTAAATTAGCCACGTGAAGTAGATAAATATACAAGCTTTTAATGTTTTGTACAGACTGATAATATATTACTTCGTTAGTTCATATAATACTTACAGAAAGCGTTTGGCGGGGTTTTTAATTATGATATTATAACACTCCAACTATATCAAATTTAAAAAAAAACTACTTTTAACTGAACCTAAATTAGTAACATGTTCATTGTGTTTCAGCGGACACAAACTTTTTGTAAATATATCTACAGTGATCTCTGTTGTAGGTAAATAAGATATACTAACATATTTATTTGTGATACAATCAATATGTTTTATATCTAGATCTAATTCTACAGAAAGTGCAAATAAAAGTCTTAAAGGAAAATGAAGAACTAATGGGGAGAAAGTTTAATCGTAATCTATTCCTTGCTTTTGTGTAAAGCCTTTTGGCTACTAGACACGCATGATACCGCATTTCACCTCACACATCACTTTTTCAATCCACTTCACAACCGGTTCTTGGTGGTTCTTTTAGATCTCAGGCATGTGTAACATAAAAGAACTTTACCTCTTCTCTTATGGAAATCCGCCAGGATTCGTTGTTTGCTTCACTCACCGTAAGGGGGTCACATTCTAGAGTTGTATCTGTTAAATATAGATACGTTACATAGTTTTCAAATGATATCGCTTTTTGTTTTCTGGCTGAGCTCCTTACTGCTTCTGTGTTATCTTCATTTTTATCTGATGTGTTTTTTCATTATCTGGGGTTTGTTTTTTTAAAGTATATTGTTGGTTTTCAATGCTAGCTCTCATTGAATCTAAGATTCTAACCAATACGCTATCAGTTTAATTCTTCATTAGAATTACATCTCTACTGATGATTTCCTTATACCTGGTTTCGTCATATAGTCTATGTCCTTTCGTGTAATCGCTGTAGTCCAAAGAATCATCTTTCTGGATTTCTTACAGGTTTCTCGTTGTTCCACTTTTCAAATAGAGTTTTATCTTTTATTCCTGAACAAATTGATATGTTTCCTAGATATGCGACAGTATCCATAGCATCTGTCTAAAGCCTTTTCTCAAAATTCGCATCGGACAGTTTTGTTGATTCTCTCTGATGTTGTTCCGGGTTGTATGGTGCTGTCTCTGGTGTATTATGCCATTAATTCGGTTTCTCTATCAGATCGTAGAATCTTAATTTTTCTTTCTTGTTGGTTTTCCATTTCATTTTTAAATTTCTTGAAATATTTGAGAACATAATCGTTCTGAAAAGTGACAAAATATTTTCATCCTCCAATAGACTTGTATGTGTGAATAATATCCAATATTGCTTTTGATCTGGAGCCTTGCTTGTTGAAGGGTAACCTTGTCTGTTTGCCGTCACAACAAACGGTTAGCACCCTCAACTGTATTCCTATTACTACACCGTTTGTTATTTTGTTTAAATCTAATGAATTTACAGAGTAGGATTCAAAGTAATGAGCCTTCGTTCAAAAAGTTGGATTTATTGAGCCGATTGGTACAACTGACTAATACTTTTCTAAATAGGAACCTCCTGTATCAATACATTTTTATAGGCGGTTTTTCAATGACTTAAAAGATTCCGCAAAGGCCTGTTCCGGGATAGCTGCAAGTGCTGCCTTGACATTTGCTTGGATGTCCTCGATCGAGTCGAAACGTTTTCCTTTCAGCGCTGATTTTAAGCGTGGAAACAAGAAGTCAGGAGGCGACACGACCTGTTGAGAGGCTGAAGGACAACAGAAACGTTGACTCGGACCAGGTAGTCGATGACGATGAAGGCGGTGTGGTTGGGGACGTTGCAAGTATCGTGATGAAAATTCCAGCTGTCCTTGATATCCCTTCGCTTGCTAGCGATGGTTCTTTTCAGCCTTTTCAGGACTTCCTGGTAGTAAGCAGCGTTCACAGTCTGCGTTTCACTTTGAAAAATGTGATGAGCATCGTCTTCGTCTTCGATTTACTCATCCACGCTTTCTTGGGACGGGGTGAGTTTGAGGTATGCCACTCAGCGCCACTCGGTTCCAAATATCTGTTGAAGTTTTGCAAACGTTTCAGAAGGATACTTGCCCAACCGAAAGCAAAATTTGTTCGCGTATCGTTGCTCTAACAAACTTTCCATTTTCCACTCCGAAAGCTCAGAGGCACCTAACCCGCGATGCGCTGCGAAGCTAAAACCCCCCTCCTCCGTCGCTGTCAAGCGGAGTGCGCACCCGCAAGTATAACGTGAGGCTAATTACTTTTGAATCTTACCCTGTATGTGCCCAACTCTCCTATGTCATATGTCTTCTGATACATTATTTGTAGTAGCAAGCAAGCACTCACTTAATTTAGTCTAGTTTAGACTATATACATTTTGTATAAGTTCAGCTACATCAACTAGTATACTAGTTTTATTAAAAAAGTTGCAGGAATTCTCTGTGAAGATGGATTTCCATTTTTAATAAGTTGACTGACAGATAAAAGATTTGTCGTTAGACCAGGAACACAAAGAAAATTTTTATATCTACACTATGACTGAGATTATTTCCACTGTTATTAATTATTTCACACATATTTGACGGTGTCATTCTTCATTTAATACTCTAATTTCCTGAATAGTACAATTATATGACTTGTTTTTCATAAATTGTTCACTAGTGACAAAATCAAAATCCTGAATTCACGTACCAATCGTCCTTTTTAAACTGTCCTGTTTCGAAGGTGGCACTAAAAGTATTCAGTTCTCCACTGTTTGAACCGCTTTGTTCATTCTTGGGATAATGTATTTTACTACGTTGACTTTTAAATTGTCTGATT